>JAPTHN010000001.1:121971637-122571637 GCA_026936325.1 Platynereis dumerilii | reverse complement strand
CGATTATTTAATGAGAGTCAAAATTACAAAGATGGCATGAATGAATTTGAGTTTTAGGCTGGAGACAGAGGTGGTTGCTTCTCCAGCACACATTATGGCTATGCGAACTCGCTTGGTACAGTGATCAGCAAAACACAGCTCAAAAATCAGAAACTTTCTATTGGTCATATTCTGCAGCAGTCATGTTTTATGCCTTCTCTTAGAATATGAAAACCTGTAATCCAATTGACGTCCCTCCAATACTTATTGAAAGAAGATGATGTCAAGGGAGTGAATGACCCTATATTTAAGGGCAACCTTATGGTATGTCAGATTAGCCTCCTTTAATCATTTCCAAGTGTGATAGCATAACATCAAATCAGGCGGATAATGAGGAGGAAAAGTCGTCTTGCAATTACAGGGTGCTCGGCCAAAATTCCTATATCTGTGAGATGTTGCAGAAAATATGGAAAGGACAGGTGTAAAAGGGATTCCTCTGGGAGGTGTTATGGCTTCACAGCTGTACCAGTAATCAGTTGATGCAGATTTCACCCTTGCTGTGGTTTACCGTTCTTGATATCTTAAGGAATGGAAACATATAAGATATTGCTAAAATCGCTGAAAACTTATATTGCTGTATCATTGAAAACTATAAAAACAAAACGTTCTCTGCCTATTGCTCCACTTCTCTCGAATTCATTATTTTAACAGGTATCTTCGAATGACTCAGATTGTGCTATTTATATGCACATTCATGTATCTACAGTAACAGTAGCTATATTTAGAACTAGGAAGTGAGTTGGTCACAGGTATGTGTCAGTGACATTTCACAAATTCCAAGGAAGTGCCTTTCTCACATATAACCGAAAGCTTATTGTCGAGTAAAGCCATTCTTATTGGCTTAGGAGCAGGGACAGTGTGATAGACCTGTCTTAAAAACCGTCCATTGAGATGGACTGGGGTCTTAGAATAGTTTTCAGGGGTCACTGGCCATCCGGAGCCCAATTTAGTCTTCAGTGGTGAAGTCACGATCCACTGTTACGTCAGGTTGGAAGTTTCTGAAACTGAGTGATGATGCCAGCCATGCACTACAGCTTTATCTGAATTTTCCTCACATAACCAGGACAGTGAAGCATATCTTTAAGATTTTAAGATAGCAAGAGCATTTATGATATATTTCAATTTGCTTACTGGATCATGACATTAATATCATCTCCACACCAAACAATTTTGTCAATATATCAAAGGAATTTAGAAGCGATAGAAAACGCGCATCAAACGTTATTACCATATGACATTGACTATATATAAGCAGTTCCTATTTCGATAAATGGATTTACTGTAAAACATGGATACTATGGAATTTGGGTGTCAACGAAGAGTATTGAAAAACAAAGCTGTGTATCAACAATATGAATCTTGAGTCTGATGCATGACATACGACGCTAAATCTATACTGTCCTACCTATGGAGATAAAGCTGACCAAAGACCACTATTCTATGAATCACACTGACACCACATCATCTCCTAAGTATATTATCATATCCAAGGCCAAACTAACCAAGCTATCAAGAAAGAGCACAAATGTCATAGCATAATAACATTATTTCCTTTTGTATTTCCAGAGGAAGGCAAGATATATTGCAACAGCTCATGGAACACAGTGTCCTGCTGGCCAACCACCTTAGCCGGGGAAATAGCCACATTGCCCTGTCCTAAATACTTCGGAGATGCTGTCTACGATTCTTCATGTGAGTACTATCTCTTTATTGTATATTCAAGATGTATTCACTATTAATCACTCTTTATGTACAGTAGTTTCATTAAGTCTGCATTTCTATTGGCATCTTTTTTAACTTGAAATTTTCCATTTTTGATTTTGAAGGCAGAACCAATAAGAATCTTTACTTTGTAATATATGGTGTCCATTAATACTATCTGAAAGATTTGCCCTCGAGTCTTCAATTTTTTTTGTCAATTATTACTATTAATTAATGTCTGCTTTTCAAAGCAACTTTTCTTCTTCTTCTTTGTGAGTGCAGACACTGTTCTAATTAACGACATAGTTACTATATATATAATTATATATCTATAACTAATAGGTCTGTCTCCAATTGTAGTTCTGAATTAAAGTACCTGTAGGTAGTGTCCCCAAGCAATGGTAGCTCTGATGGAATCCTCTTTGCCTTTCAACAAGGTGATTGGTGTTGCTGACCAAGCCAAGGAGTCTGACTTAATGAGTTTGTTTGTTGAATGTTTGATTGTTTAGGTCAGCTATTGATTATGTTCTCAAAACAGCAGTTCAACAGAAAAGTGTATTGTTATCATACAGATTGGGCGGCTGTAACGTGTTAACAACCAGATTATAATTAACTGCTGGTCACAGAATTTCATTTACTTGGCAAACAAACCAGATAATATGTCATTTGGTGGGCTTCCCCAAAGACAAAAATAGCCCTCCCCCCTTATCATAGTGCCACCTACCGATAATACCTGTCGTAATCCCCATATGGAGACAGACCAATTGCAAAGTCCATCCAGCTGACTTGGAACAGGTTTTTCTTCTTACATATGGGGATCACAATACTTGTATGGAGCAATAAACCATAAAGTGATCAATCATCTTCTTTGAACCCTTTAGCAGCGCTAACAAACAAGCGAAATGCTATTAAGCCCAAAGAACTACACAGTGTTTATCAAACATCTGAGAGTTCATCTGACAATCTATACGACTGCATTCCTGAACATTGATAACTTTCATCTAATGGCAAGTTGCAGTAATTTAAAGGCTTTTAAGTTTGATAATTAGCTGGTAATGAACCTATAAACTAAAGGAATGCAATTTCAAATTGATTTATTTCAATTTTATCACAGTTTATGTGAACGCCACTTTTATAGGTAATGTTCCTGGGTTTGTTTGTACCCCACAAGGCTGAAACAAAAAGTAAATTAATTTTAAAAACAAAGGATCACCAGATGTTTCCTCTCACTCTCCAAACAAGCATTAAGTTATGCGTTGTAGAGCAGTATAGGAAAGAAAAAGTTTCAAGCGGCTTATAATAAGTTACGTTTTTTCCCTCTCAAACCCTTAACCCGGAATGCTGGTGTTGGCATTTTTTCTTTGTTGTAATAAATTATATCCTTCAGCTAAAGGTTCAAAAAGAAAAAAAGGGAAATACTCAGCATTATAGGCCTACCCTTCTTGCTATGAATGAATCTACAGATGTGCCGATAAAAATGTATCTTGACTTTTCTGATATACCTGAGGCGAGTGATAGTGACTTAAACATTTAGAATGGTTTAAAATGAAGCAAAATTTGTGAACATTTGCTTTCAGTAGCTTTTTCCTACTCCTGAACTGATTGTTTCGTTTTGTGAGTTTTGTTTATTATGTTTTTTTTAAATGACCTTTATTTGTTTCCACGAATACCTTGTTACAACCTGAGAAGGGAAAAGTTCATGTAACAGTGACTTATATCCAAGTTGTGTAAGAATCTGTTATGGATGGCTGTTGTGGTTATGTGCTGAAGGTTTTGTTTCAGCCATCCAATAAAGACTTCAGTTAGATATTTGAGGCAGAAACAAGCATTTAGATGGATTAGAGTTGTTCTGCTTCAAAGCATTGCTTCCAAATAGTTTGACAAGATGTACATTTTTCATCAAATGTGTTCTGAGTAAATTGTGTGAGAACTGCTCAAAAGAAATATAATTGTTTTTATCAACACTGACAGCCCATGTGGTTACAGCCCAGGACTAATGGGTGCTTTCTGTAGCCAAAATGTTTCTTGTGAGGTCATATTCCTATACTTGTCATGTTATTCTTAATGAGCCATATCTAAACATGCCACGTTATCAGCCGAATCCACTGAGACACACCACTCACAATTAAGTTGGGTCAAAATTATGAGAAAATGTTTGTAACACTCTTAATATGTCAGAGACATACACGTAGTTTGAAGCAGCAATTCGAAAATCTACAGTAATGGGTGCTTATCAGTGTTCTTTCTCTGGCTACAAGTTAGCGATGTTTTTGTCTATTTATGAAGATGAGTGTTTTCATAGGCATAGGAGGCGGGGGGGGCTGCCCAAATAATATTGCCCAAATTGCCCAAAACACTCTAAATTCACAAATATTCTGCCTGGAACGCCCAAAAAATTGATCTTCCAAAATATTGGGGGGGGGACTGCAGCCCCCAAGCCCCCCCCCCACTGGCTCCTACGCCTATGAGTGTTTTTTGGTAATGTGGAAAATGGATGGGCTATGAGAAACCTTAATTATATTTTCGAAAATGTTGGATATATTCCTCTGCAGCTAAGAGACATAGCGGAGAAAGTTTCTCCCAAATGTTGAATAACTTGACAGAAAATTGTATCAGGCATATTTCAGAGTTGTGAACTTTTTCTAGCAATATACGCCAATCTTATTAATAACTTGGCACACATAAAGCCACCCTCAAATCCATGCCATAACTCCTGATTTCCAAAAATTAAGTAGAGTATACCTTCTGAAATCTGTCCAACCACCACCTGGATGCCAAAATATTCCCAATACTTTTGTAGATCCATGACAAACTGCAGAAGTGCTCCGTATGTTGTTAGATATATATATGATACACTGCATATTCTTATAACACAACATATTCAAGACAACTTTTTGAACAGAACGTCAGCTTTGGTTGTGCATCCATGTATGTATCATAGTACTATCTCATCTCATACTATTAATTCATGGATGCTTTACGCCACTCCTCCAAAACTATGCAAGCTACACTCTCAAAAACTTGTATACAACTTATCAAGCTGATCTGCAACAACCATATCTATGTTTCCTCTCAACCTTCTCTTCCATTTCCACTCTACCCCTTTCCACGAAATCTCATCCCCGCTCTCTTCCCACTGCTGTGGAGTTGACATTTTTTGGCATAGTCGCATCCCACTGGACACAATGTTATAGCGCGGCGTGGGTATATAGTATGCATGTACTCTGTGAGGTCTGCTCTGTTCTGTATCCTTGCTTCAACTACAATCACTCATGAGTCTCTCAACAGGTGGCATGGCTGTTCTTCCAAGAGTCACTCACAGGTGGCACCAATTGCAATATATGACAGTGCTGCTCACTGCCACAATCCACCCAGGTTTGTTTTTATGCAGTTCGTCAAGTTCTTTCTTCATGCTTCTTCTCTTCTGATCTTCACTTCTCCGCACCTCTTCTTCCACCCAGGTTTGTTTTTAGCACATCATCACAGTCTTTAAAATCGAAGGTTGGAGTCATGCAACTCCACAGGACATTAAAATCAGCAGTAAAACCAGAAAAATCATGATAAAATCACAATGGTCAATAAAAACTGTATAGGGGTAACATTTTAGGAATTTGACAGAAGGACCTGGAGCCATGCAGCTCCATTGGAAGGATGAGCTTGGAGCCATGCAGCTCCATAGGAAGGATGAGCTTGGAGCCATGCAGCTCCAATGGAAATTTGGATCATGAGACAAGTTAGAAGATGGAATTACTTAGGGGCAATCTAATGAAGAGGGGAAATTTACATCAAAGGTCTAAGGTAAGGGCATTAGGAGAGCCATGCAGCTCCCAAGGACAGGTAAGGGCAATAGGAGAGCCGTGCAGCTCCCAAGGACAGGGAATTGGGAGTCCTACAACTCACCAGGAACAGATTATTATAACACAAGTGCAACAAGACAATATTCCACGTGACAGGCAGCTCAGGTTGGATACACTTGGTGATGCGGCACTCGGAAATCTTCTCCAGGCTGACATGATACACTCAGATATCCATCAGGTTCAGAAATGACATCACAATCAGAGGATCCACTCATGAAGCCTGAGCAATCACTGCTGGTTTCTTGAAACTGCTTCATCATGGATTTCCTTCTGAGATATGGGATACGTCGGTACTCCTGGTGTCGTTGTGGCTGATGGACCAAGTTAAGCTGATGTTTCTCTTCTCTTCCCTTCATCAATTCGAAGCTGATCAACACGTCATGTACCTGGATCGTCTTCTTGCTGGTCTTAGGTTTCCTGCGTCGAGGTCTTTTCTTTGTCATTCTTAGGTGATGGAAGTTCTTGCTGGAAGTTTCACAGCTCGATGAGTCATGAAGATGGAATGGCTTATATATGCAATTTGCTGGATAAAGATGCCTTATTGTCTCATAGAATGGATTGGCATGCATTGAGCTTCAGGTTCAGGAACCTCAGGTTCTGGGGTCGGATCACAAGACTGTAGAGAAGTAGACAAGTCGGTCGAGTCATTTTGTTCAATGGGCAGCTCTTCAAAGGTAGGAATGTCCACAGATGAAAGTTCATCAGCACTCGAACTAAGAATGGCCGAAGTCCGTATCTTACTCAAAGTGTCACTAATCTTGACATACAACTTCTCAATCTTTTGGCGCTCTTCTCTCATATCCACCAACGCTTTACATATCTGCCTATGCAGTTCCTCACTGCTCTTTCTTTCTGCAGTCAATACCATTTCATGCTGTTCTAGATGTCGTACAAGGTTGACACAGGGGTGTTGTTGACTCTTGTGGAGATCTTCACCATTGGGAATATTGCACAGTTCATCATAATGTCCTTGTGAAGAGGCTACATCCTTCACATGGGGCAAGGGAAGCAGGCATGCACCTGCTGTGGAGGGATTAGTCAGGCATTCACCTGACAAGGAAAGATGGGGACAAGTTGAAGTAGGTTTGTAGTTTGTAGTTGAGAAACTTGATAACTTGGTAATTTCTTCCTTAACAGTCACAGAGTCGCACGCAGAAAGGTTATCATCCTGGCAGTCACTTGGAACTGAACTGTGGGAAGCACCAGCAGAAGGTTCATTGTTCCTTCCAAACATCTCCCAAAGCTCCCCCACTGTAGCAGAAGCCAAGTCGATATCCATTTCTGCAATCTTGTTCACTAAAGTGACAGTTCACAATTGAAGTAGCGCAATACCACGTCATCCACCAGTATAATCCACTCTCTTTCTCCTTTTTTTTTCTTTTTTGAAGAGTCAAATAATTGACAATAGACAGCCAAATAAATAAATCAGTATGCTGCACAATGTGTCAAATTAATGTTTTGACTCCCAAATAAAATTGTATTAAAACAAGCCAAAAGTCAGTACTTAAATTCTCTCAGCTCACAGCACAGTCAAAAACGTTTCTTTCAACTCCAGAATATCACAATAGTCTATAATCCACTGAATGACCAACGTTTGTAGCAGCATTCACACACCACAGTAGAGAAACAAAAGCTTTCAGCAAGAATGTGGGTTATCGTTCATGCATGGAGATTTCAACAGCTGATTGGAGTTTTGCTGAGTCAGTGATCAGTCATCAAATAAAGTGTGAAAAATGTTAAATTTTCCATTGACTGTCAAAATAATTAGAAAATTTGAGAGAGAATGATGTAATTGTTACTATTTCATAGCTGATTGGCTTGTATTTTAGTTCATTAGAGAGGATTGATGTGGATTATAAATGTAGATACTCATGTGGTCAGGATGGCTGTCCATGCTTCTCCATTGGCATCCAAGGCAGAGTAATTTCTGTGTATCCAAAACTCACAAAATCCACTTCTAGTCACAGATTGTCATGATCCAAGAACTCCTCACAGAAAAATATTTAAAAAATCCCATTCTGACACCAATGTGATAGCGCGGCGTGGGTATATAGCATGCATATACTCTGTGAGGTCTGCTCTCTTCTGTATCCTTGCTTCAACTGCAATCACTCATGAGTCTCTCAACAGGTGGCATGAATGTTCTTCCAAGAGTCACTCACAGGTGGCACCAATTGCAGTATGACAGTGCTGCTCACTGCCACAACAAGGATAGGCCTATAGCTACAATTCCCCCTCTCTCTCTGCCATTCTGACTCTCATTATACCCACTATAATGGGTACTATGCTAGTATATATAATATATACATTGCCACCTGTAAGTAAGTGAAATGGGGGATGTTTTGCCATTGGGTTAATGCTAAACACCATCAACCAAACTACTTGTAGAAGCATGACACCTTATCCAATGAGATAAAAACATAAATTATATTGTCATAAAGGATAATATTTGAGGTATTTAATTGAGATCAGTAAGTGGACCCCTTTTCCGTTGAAATTGTATTTCATTAATTTATCAAGGACTTCATCCATACATGATAAAATTAGCAGCCATCTGTATTCCACATACTCAAATATTGTTATTTGACCCTTATGTTTTCTTCTCATCAGCTGAGTATTTTTGTTTCTATAAGCAGTTTGTTTGATGATGTTCAGCATTAACCTAATGATAAAACATCACCTGTTTCAGCTACTTAAGCAGGTGACACTGCAGGCTACAATGTACATATTCCACTCATGTATATCATGTGTGTACAGAGAATTTTTCTCACCAGGCATGAATGAATTGTGCATCCAAATTAAAATTAATGTTTGATTGAGGAAACATAGGCCGGTATTGAATTTCCGCTGAAGCTTTCGGGTTCTGTCATGTGGCAACAAAGTGAATTTCACAACATCTGCTAAGTTGTACTGCAAGTTCACAGGAAGCTTATTTCTTGACGTGTCCTTATAGTTAATGAGTTTCTTATTTTTTCATAAACTATCATGTAGGCACATAATTATATTAGTAATATTATTTTTATTCAGAATGTGCCAATTGGACATTATTTAAAGCTTATTTAACAGCATAGGGAGAAGCTAAAAATTGAGACCCAGCTCCTGCACCTATGAATGAAGGCCAGACATTGTGTCTAAGTTACTAAGTTAATCCAAACAAATCTACAAGACATAATACTTCATGATTAAACCTGAAGGTAATTTTAGACTAAGCTGAAAATTTATGTTGATAATTCGGGAACCAAAATGTTTGTTATGTATATCGGTAGCGTCATGCATATACATGAACGGCAAGCCTGCAGGCTAATCCTGAGTAATGCTCAGGATTAGTCCTACAAGGCTGACACCCTTTGTTAATACTAATGACTTTATATATATGTACAGCTGGAATGTGCTGTTTCTGGGTTCTGATACTATGATGTACTCAATCAATGATAAGATCGAAATAATATGATAGAATATAGTTTGCACTGTGACCGTAATGCAGCATGGATGGATGACTATAGGGTTTACGTCCTGTATTTATGACTTCTAGTAGGCTAACTAGGACAAGAGGAGGACACAGCAAAGAACGAAGGATGATTGACACTGCTGTCAAGCAATGGTCCAGATGACCTGCCATGGCTTTATTCAAACACTGTAACCAGTGTGTACCCATCCGGCAATTTGCAGCCCAGCAATTGTCATATTACCCGTTAACCCCATCCCATAATGATAAAACTGTTATAAGGTAATTCAGGCAAATAGAATTGTCCAACAAATAAAATTGTGTAACAGGCTCCTTTGCTCCTAAAACCAAGTACATAAATTGCGTTTTGCCTCAAAAACAAAGGAAATGTGGTAAATTGTGTGACGGCAAAGCCATGTCGACCACTGATTATGTATGTACTTCTCATTTTGTCCTCCTGAATTTTGTGCCTCTCTGTAAGAGTAAATACAAAGCCAACACAATTACAACTGCAGACTTGAAACTTCAAAGAGATACAAAAATGACCTGAACGGATTTGCAAAGCTTATTGCCAATCGTTTACCATATGGAGTTTGTTTCGTCAAGCAAAAAAAGAGTTATTCTGGCAACAAAAATATACAGAAAAGAAAACTTCAGTAAAAAGTTCCACTTATATATTGTCCGGAAACAGTCAATATCCAGAGAAAACACAACAAAGAGACGAGTTGTGGAAGTAAACAACAAAAAATAACAAATGGTTTTTGTTTACCATGTTTATATAACTACGTCAGAAGAATTGACTATGCAAAATTTGCCAGAAAGTTTGACTTTCCAAATCAAGGGAGGAAAAATGCATCGTTTCCATTGACTTATGACGAACAATGCAATGTAATCAGTGTCATCATCTAGATCAAGTTTAGCAAACTAACAAGCCTGATCGACATTAAAACAGGTTTGGAAGCCCAAGTGATTCGAAGTTTTAAAACTTGTCTGAATATTGTTTGTCCCTGAACATAGTTGTGAATTACTGATTGCTGACAATTAAAATATTTTTTAACTCCTTTTATTTGTCAATTTCCCTCTCATAAGTATAAGTAGACATTTAGCTACTATTTTCTTGTAAATTGGCAGATGATAGAATTTACAATGGTAAATGCAGCTCTTTGCCTGTACCCACGTTAGGCCACGTGCAAGTATACATGATCAAGACTGGTGGACATGTATATGTTTACCCCTATATTGACTCAGAGAGATATATAGAGCAAAATAATCTCCAACAAGAACTTAAATTTAGACGATGTGGACATAACTCATCTGTATTCATAGACAGCATTTTCAAAAAAATATTGTAAGTAAATTAGTCTGTCTCAGGACAGATTTGCTTCCAGATTTTCAGGGACTTTTTTGTCCCAGCAATTCAGAGAGGCAAATCTCTTTTACGTGCTTTTCCTCTGCTGCTTCTTCTCCTTCTCCACAAGGACGAATCTGTCCAAGACTGCAGCATGCAGTATCAAATTTGTCTCTGCAGGGCATCGCGATACCACACATGCACCAAGAAGCAGTAGAAATTCTAGTAGTCTATATATGTTAAATGTCATTATAAGAATTGCATAGCTCTAAGCATGACATTTTTATATTTAAACTTAATAAACTTGAGCCCCTCATAAAATAGAATTTGCCAACATGTGCAATCAAGCACACCACAATGCCCACATGTCCGAAACAAATTTAGCCATGTTGATAAACATTGCAAAATCCTTTGAATTGCCTTTTTTATGAAGGTTATGGAATCAAGAGCTGTTTTTTGTCAGTGAAGTCAGATGCATGTCATTATTTTAACTTTGCTAAGATAATGATATAACAATTAAATGGTATGACCAGTGGAGAGCATTATCAGTGGTTTGCAGCCCATGGGCTTGCTTGTCAACCCTAGGATTTCTTGTCAGTCTGCGGTATAATTCTGGACAATTAGCATTGCTCTTGTATAGTGGTCATTTAATAATTTGTCATTCAACATGAATAGAAATGTCCAGAGAAAAATGTGACATCACTAATGAGCTGGCCAAGTAAAACTCATTCACTATCTTCCAAGACAAGTCAAAGATCTTCAGCTTCATCTGCCTGGAAATAACTCTTGAAGACCTTTTTAATGATGACATTTAAAAGCCATTCCCAGTACAAAAATAGATAACCTCTTTGCCAAACATAAATTTTCTTTGTGATGTTCTGTGAAGCGAAGTTCTAACGAAAGACACTAAACATTTACAAGTAAGTCATCTTGACCTCGAGAGAAACATTACCATATCAGTCTTTAGATGCACTGGAAATGTCATAATTTTCAATGTATAACATCAAGAAGGCTTAAAAAGGCAGACTGATAAAATTGAACAATGTGGACATGTATGTTTACCCCTATTGACTCAGAGAGATATATCTATAAAGCAAAATATCTCCTTCAAGAACTTATTTTAAATGATGTGGACACGACTCATCTGTATTCATAGACCGCATGCCCAAAAATAAGTATTGCAAGTAAATTAGTCTCGTATCAGGATAGATTTACATTGCTTCCAGACGTTGAGGGACTTTTTTGCTCTGGCAATTGAGAGAGTCAAATCTCTTGAACGTGCTTTTCTTCTACTATTTCTTCTTCTTTCCCCACGAGGACGAATCTGTCCAAGACTGCTGCATGCAGTATCAAGTTTCTCTCTGCAGGGCTTCGCGATACCACGCATTCACCAAGAAGCAGTAGAAATTCTAGTAGTCTATATATAATAAATGTTACTGTAAGAATTGCATATAATAGCTCTAAGCATAACATATCTTATGTTTAAACTTAATAAACTTGAGCCCCTCATAAAATCATACAATAACATAATGATAGCGCATGCCACATGTCCAAAACAAATCTGGTCTATTGTTTCTGTGTTAGAAGTATGATGGTGACACATCATCATCATCATGAACAACAAAGTTCTATCTTTATGATGAAAGTAGGGGAGACCGGGGTTGTTGAAGCGCCAATTTTCTGTCGCATTCTACACTGAAAAAACACTTTGTCTAAATATAGACAAATTTTGTCTGGATTTACACAAAATTGCATGTTAGCTGGTGTCCGTCCAAAGTCTTGTCTATTCCAGACAAAATGAAATGTGTGATTTTTTAGACAATCATTTTGTCTAAAAAATTTTGTGTAAACCAACACTATGTTTTGTCTGGTTTATACATCAAAACTGTTAAAATATGTGTTAATTTTATGATAGATATTTGTCTGTTGCAACAGAGACTTTGTTTAGAATTTTGTCTGTTTTGACACAGACCATTGCTTGATTTAGCCTAGACTTTGTCTAGATTTTTGTCTATTTCAACACAGATTATTGTCTGAAGTAACAATGCATTTGTTCAGAATTTTGTCTGATCCAGCACATGCCCTTGTGCATAATAACATAGCCTTTGTTCAGAATTTTGTCTATTTCAGCACATGCCCTTGTTTAAAATAGCACAGCCTTTGTTCAGAATTTTGTCTGTTCCAGCACATGCCCTTGTGTATAATAACATAGCGTTTGTTCAGAATTTTGTCTATTTCAGCACATGCCCTTGTTTAAAATAACGTAGCCTTTGTTGAGAATTTTGTCTATTTCAGCACATGCCCTTGTTTAAAATAACATAGCCTTTGTTCAGAATATGTCTATTTCAGCACATACCCTTGTGTATAATAACTTAGCCTTTGCTCAGAATTTTGTCTATTTCAGCACATGCCCTTGTTTATAATAACATAACCTTTGTTTAGAAGTTTGTCTATTTCAGCACATATCATTGTCCAAAATAACAATGTATTTGACAGAATGTTGCTTCAGCACATGCTCTTGTGTATAGCAACATAGCCTTTGTTCAGAATTTTGTCCATTTCAGCACAGATCATTGTCTGAATTAACAATTAGTAAACCTATGCGCAGTCAATGAATCCTTAACCCTTTAGATATAGATAAACAAGGTATATTTCATTCTCCAAAGTGCAATGATAACCAAAACAAGATTTCCATTGATTTTATGAATGTTTAATTAAAAAAAAGCAAATATTGATACAGTGTACAGTACTTGAGGTATTATTAATCATATGCTTAGAAAAGAGTCAATATGTATTTTTTTTATAAATCATAAAGATATTTGCATAGTTCTTTCACAATATGAATGTACAAATCAAATAAAGTTTATAATTATGATTGGTCTACAAACCATCCCTGAATGAAAATGTCCTTATTTTTAATGGGCAAGTTATAAATAATGTTTTCCAATTCAAGTAGGTCACGTATTATACTGCTGTGCTTCGACAATGCTGCAGCTGCAAAAAGCAGGAAATTGTTGCTACCATGTGACACCTCCTTTGCTAAAGGAATCTTTCTCAACCCCGCATACTCATCCATGGTTGGTCCCACCTGAATAGTAATAGATAAAGAAAAGAAATAGTGAATTACACCATTCATGTTTGTATGTATTGATCCTTACTTTGTTATTTGTCAGTCATTTTCATGCAAGTAGAGCATAATATAAACTTTCGCATGCAAATAGATTACAACCCAGTTTGTTTTGCACATGAAGAAGTAGTGTATACAAACCATGCAGTATGTATTATTGCCACATACCAGGGCCGACAAGTAAGTGAGTTGTCACCATTTTGCCATGTGACAATCTCCCATAATGGCCCCCCACCAGGGCCATTAAAATCATTGTCGGCCCTCTTGCAGGGCCAACAATGAATAATGGCCCTCTATCAGGGCCGACAATGAAATATCTCCAATAACGGCCCTCGGCCAAGGCCGATATGATTATTGTCGGCCCTCCTGCGAGGGCAAAAAAAAACAAAAATTTCCCCCAAAAAAAAATTTGGAAAAAAAATTTCCCAAAAAAGAAAAATATTCCCAAAAAAAAAAACATTTAAAAAACAATTTACCAAAAAAAACAAGGAGCTTTGGCATTTACCTATATTGTTAACCAAACAAGTATTTACACATCCCATCTTCTATGTTGCGGCATTTTCATATTATCAGAATAAGGTAGGTCTATAACTTTCTGAAGTGTGGCAATAATAGTAATAACGAGACTTAGTTTCGGGTAATATGGGATTTTGAAAGCCCTCGAGCAGGGCCATTACAGCTTCACTCAGGGCCGACAATGAACTTTCGGGCTGAAATTGCCCTGCTCTTGGGCTGTCAAAATCCCATATTGCCCTCACAAGTCCCGTTATTGTCATATTTTTGTATACCCAATGGTTCTTTTTGCATGAAGAGATATGTTGTTGGTGTTATTGCATTGTTTACCTTTGGGAAATCATGTCTAGGCAAATTCAACTGACTAGTATAGATCATCTGAGCGAAATTTACCTCTCTCGTGAATTGTATAATTGGGCAAAAATAAGACCGAATGATTGTAAGATGTTATTTTGATATGCACCCCCACTCATGAAGAGATTTTGAGACCTCTGCACCCACTCAAGTGATTTTGTAATTTATTAATTAAACATTTTTTCTTGAGTAACCACTACAATGTTACCAATATAATTTGGGCTAAACTTGTTGCTACACAACATCAGCCAAAAATAACATTTGCAACATCAGAACGTTGTTGCAAGATGTCGTCGGGCACATCTTAAGCATCACAAAACAGTTTAACCATTGGGTCTTATTATAATTATACGCCACGAAATATAATAACAAAATACAAACTTACTAGTTTGAAATCCACAAAATATTCCATGGTCTCTGTAAGTTGCCATTTTCGCCACGACGTCTGCAAAAAAAGGAATGCTGACGATTTAATGAGGAAAGAAGATGATTTACCAAATAAGATTCTGCAACTATACCAATTAGGTAAACTAGATTTGTGTGTATTGAGAAAATCAACAGATATATAGCGTAAATCGAAATGTATTAGTATTTATTGACCATATTTGAAAATATACACAATATTATTTCTAATTTCTGTCTAACAAGTGCCATATACATACTCCAGTCTTGTATGTCTTTATCAATTGTTCACTCATAAAATATATTTAATTTACAAAATACACTATGTTGATTTATCCAATTAGTAAAAGTAATCTTGTATAAAACATACGCAATTGGCATAGTTGTAATATAAAAAGATGAAGGTGCTGTCCACGGTGGCCACGCATTATAAATGTTGTGTTGTAACTCTGTTCTGTAAAAGAATAAATAGTTATAGCCACCTTCCTAATTCTTTGCGATGTGCTCCTTTCTTACCTGCTTATAAATCAATTCCATCATTTGCAATTTTAAGATCATCTCTTTCATTCTATTGTTGAGGTTTTGGTGTAGCTTTGACAGCAGTGCTGGTGCCATTCTCTCCCATTTCCCGGCAAAATTATCGAAATGTCTGGCCAACTAGTTGAGAAATCGTTGTCACTCTGAAATAAACAATTACAAATATGAATACAGACAGAAACAAAACTGAAGTTGTCCTACTACTGTCTTTGCATGAGTAGAAATTCATAAGCAAAGACCAAAATCAATGCTTTAGTAATGTATCACTGATGTGTCATGTGATCAGCAGCAAAGACTGGTGCTCACAACATTCTACTACAAACACACACATTATTTTATAAAAATGCACTCTAGACTCTTTAATGAGCACATGTGACATGTTATTCTATTCATTATAATGCTTTTGTAACCCCGCCCAGTTCCCATCCCCTTCAATTTCAGAGTACTGTATCTCCGGGAATTACAAGCCCTCACTTACATCATACATGCACATGTAATGAACCATGTCCTGTATACCACATACACTACTACCATCCCAATCGTAACCAATGTACGGCACAGGGGCTTCTGCGCCAAGTTCAAATGTCTACTTGTATAATAAAATATACATTAGTTATAATATAATCAATGACATCAATACAAAATCGGCGCAAAATCCCCTGTGATGTACGGTCCATAGACACAGGAGGTCAATACATTTTGGGGGCTGCCCAAAAAATATCGTCGAAATTGCCCCAAAATCTAAGTTAACAAAATACTCAGCCTAAAACCACCTGAAAAAATTTTATTTTTGGGGGCTGCAGCCCCCCAGCCCCTGGCTCCTACACCTGAATGTACCATTTCCAACTATTCCAAACATACTACACATACAGATGGCTTTAGCCTGATATCTATGCACTAGCCCTGTACCTATCATCAATGTCAACCAAACATGACCAATGTCCAACATCCATACACTATGCACTAACCCTAAACCTATCAACTATCTCAAGCACCAATGTCCAACATCTAAGCACTAACCCTTTACCTCTCCTTAAGGCTTAAGTATCCCAAACAGCAACTATCCCAAGCATGACCAAGATCCAACATCTATGCACTAACCCTAAACCTACCCTCAACTGTCTTAAACATCAATTGTCCCAAGCATGAACAATGTCCAGTATCTGTACACTAAACCTAATCCAAACTGACTGCCTATTTAAGAAAAACTATCTCAATATATTCCAATGTTCTACAACTGTCCCAACCACTCTACACCTATAGCCAGGGATATGCCCCGGTAATCCATTGTTATTTTTGAGACATGAATTAGTCCTTTGTAATGGACTATATTTGACTCATGTCATACTATTAACTTGGAAGTATCTGTCACCTTAACTAGGTATCTAAACATTGTAATAATAGTCAATATCCACTTAAAATCTGTGATATATCACACTTGGTTCATGCATGCAATCAAAAATAATTAAAGCAAATCTTTAACTTACCTTTACATATTTCAGTCAGCTCCAGCAAACCCCACAATGTAAACTTCCCAGTGGCAAATGTACTTTTAATCAAGGTTGCAACATGCTTGTCTTTTGCTAACAAATATCTAGTCAGTCTGAGTCAGTACACTTCTTAAGTGAAGCTTGATGACTTTAAAATCTAAATGAGGTCAGTTTTGATCCAGTTTAATTGTTTGCCATGTTGGCCAACAAAACAAAACATTTATAAAGAAGATTAGTCTCGTACAAAGCAAAAGTATCCAATATTTTGTGTGAAATTTTGTGTGAAATATCAGACAAATTGGAAGTTGCTGGATCAACAGTGTGCTTTATGCTGTTTTACAACACTGCTTGTCTGTGTCACACATTATTTTGACTGGAATACACAAAGCCCATTTTACACATAGATTTTGTCTGCTATTTTACACAAAGTGTTTTTTCAGTGTACGGAGTTATGGTAGTAAATACTCGAAAGTACCATGATACCAAGTGTTTCAACTAACCCTGGGGCGGTGGTTAGTCGCAACACTGCATGGGGTTAGCTGAATCATCGGGACTAAACTTACAAAAATCATATTTATTGATCAAACTTTGTTCAATAAACATTTATAATCCAATAACTGATTCCTTATAAAAGCAATTAGGTTTAACGCTGGGGATTATGTGAGTCTGAATTTAATACAAAAATATGAGAAGCAGCCGTTCAAACTAACAGGAAAATTGTTTAATTTTGGGGAATTTTAAGTATTGTGCAGCATCAATGTCTTAGCTGTATTGTAGTTTTTCTAGCGACACTGTAGTCCAACTTGTAGTCAAAAGTTTGCATAACTCATTTCAAATAGCATACAAGCCAAAATTATTTCAACTCAAACATTTTACATCAGTAGCATAAAACTTAACTTAATAGCCTAGTGAAGTACAGGATTCAAAACATGGCTCATGTGCAGTACAACCCAAAATAAAGTAAGAACATTTTCTTCAGAAGTCCTATGTTTACCTATTTTGCCCTCCTTTCTCCTCTTCACCCCAAATCTCCTTTCAGCTACATTTGACTCCTCACCACAACCTTAACTAATGTTAAGAACTCTATTAATTATTATTAATTATTAAAGCAGCTATTAATGTAATTGCTATTAGCAACGGGGCACAAAATCAAAGAAATCAAACACAATGGGGTGATGGAGTTTGAATTGGTGTTGGCTTAATGTGAATTTAATCTAATTTTAAAAGGTGGTTTAAATTAGGTAAGGGCAGGAAGTGATTTGAAAGGTGTCCAAAGGTGTGAAAGGGTAAGGTTGTGGCTGATTCGTCCTTCCTTCTGGGGTAATCATACTTTATTTTGTGCTGTACTGTAGGAAGTAAGTAGTGATGTCATGCATTGATGAATAAATAATCTACCAGAAGTCATACTGGGGCAAAAACATTTAAGGAATAAGAGCGAAAATTCTACTAACCCCGCGCTTCAAATAACCCCTCTCTCCACTGTATTCTCATTCCTCATAACAAATTGACTGCTTGTAAATTTCCTAAGGTGATAAGCAAGAAGTGGTGTTGATTATCAATGTTACAGATAAAGGATTAAGCCTGCTCTTTAGTTGCTTGTGGACATCGATGATGTCATAACCAGCCGTATCCTTCACATTGACCTGCGCTGTCAATTTGTCATTGGATAACTTGTGACCTCAGTGATAAGTGTTGTGACTCACATGTACTGTCTGAAGAGCAGTGGTATGACTCATTCACCAAGGAGTATTTAGTGACCTTCAATGGTCAATATAAGAAAAATCTCCTCACTTTTTGTAATATAGGTCAAGAATCTCATTAATCTTCAAAGTTATTTTTAATACCGGAAGTCATTTTTAAATGGCAATGTGATAATGTCACAATCTGATTAGCAATGACTCTTGGGGACCTCTTTATGATGATATTTATAAGCCATTCCCAGTACAAAGAAGATAATCTCTTTGCCAAACATAAATTTTCTTTGTGATGTTCTGTGAAGCTAAGTTCTGACGAACGATTCTCAACATTACCAAAGTAAGTTTTGTCATTTTGACCTTGAGAGGAACATTACGATATCAGTCTTGAGATGCACTGGAAATGTCATGAGTTCGAATATATAACATTAAGAATGTCCCATAGACTCATATTCATAATTTTTCCAACACTGAAGTCTACAGCTCCCTGCTGTGAGTCACTTTCACTTTAATAAAAATATATAAAAAACAGTATTGCTTGTATTGCATGTATACTGTCTTTAAATAATCTAATTTTCTTCTTGGAAGAAATTAGAATAGATCAAATGAGGTACACAGTTTGAAGGAAGTTGTGATTCTAAAATATTTATACAGAGGAATTAGGTCTTTGATTAAAGAGGCATAAAAGTGCCACCTCAAATTGATAAACAAAGGAGGCAGCTGTGCTGCTTTAGGCCGAAGTTGATTTCTTTTGGGAAAACCCCCTGCAACAATTAGGGTGTTCCAGCAATTATTTTTGAGCTTAAATTATATATCCTTGTCACATTATCACAAATTAATGGCACTTTTACATCAGATCCAGACATATTTCCTTTCTGTCTGGGCAGATAAGGGCCTTTTATGACAAACATAAATGAAACGCAACAAAAGACTGCTTCCATGTGTGGTCCACATGTTTACTTGTTTGTTTGTTTGTTTGTTTGTGTTTTACGCCTCTGCAGCACCTTAGTGGGCTATATTGAGGCAGGCGACCGCCGTATGATGATGAGATGAGAAGACTGTGAGTCTGGCACATACCCTATTAATTCAGGGATGCCGAGGGTCTTTCAGTTGCCCCAGCATAGAACACTGGATACAACCCGCCTCCATTTAAAGTCCCATGGGCTCGGACTAAAGTGAGTTCACAGGGTGAGATTTGAACCCACGCCCTCAAAGCCAGTTGACAAGCGCACTTACCAATTAGGCCACTCCATATGTTTACTAGTTTGCAAGTGATGCTGACATTTTGTAAAACATAGAATGGTTACATGTATTAAAATTTAAGCAAAGGGTGTGATAAAAAGGTGATTGATCAATATTGTGTGGATATATCAGATTCTGCAAATTTGAATTCACTAAAATAATGAAAATTGGTTAGCAAATTATCAGGCAAAATTATTTCAAAATTTCAGTTCTGCCTAAATTGAATAACTTAACCAAGTTCAAATTCAAAACAACGCAACAACCTGTTTGTATCGCGGTATAGTTGAGGTATGCATGTAGCCCAAGATGACTTGACAATTGGCATTCGATTGAAAGGCACAGAGCAAAATATTTGACATCGCATTCCCTTTGTCCTTGGAAACTTCAGCAGCAGATTCTTTGTCAAACAAACCCTGCATATTTTTATTCATTCATTGAATTCATGACATTGTACAACTTTGATTGCTTGCTGTTTATCCGATCCCCATTGTTGATCTGACCCTCAAAATAAATGAAAAAGGTACCCAGTGTCATTCTGCTATGTTGACAGCTTGGTAAATGAAGACACCAACCAGGCATGTTGACCAAAAATAAAGTAGGCGTTTTAATACCTTTGAGTTATCAATGGGATATTTCTAAAACCCTTAGTGCTGGCATTACAGCAACATGAAGCATGGTTTGATTAATTTCTGTCTGGTCCAATATTGATATCAATAATGATCAATAATGTAGGCAAGAAAATGTTTTACTACTAATTTGCAAAATGTTTTTTAAAAACATTTAAATGATATAAGTCTCACGCTCCTCTTCATATATTTGATCATCATTACTAAACAAGCTACCTCCATGATTTTCAGAATTAACAAGTTCATGTGATGCATACTGAATTTGCATTTCATAACTTACAAAACTATGGAAGATATTCAGAAAGACGAAATTGATAATCTCATGAAATAAGCCAGTCAGCGTGAAATTAGGCTCTATACTAAGCAATTCTGACCTTGAGTGCATACTAGAATGTCTACTGCCTCATGCCTAGTTGCATAGGACAAGCAATCAAGGAGACCTTACAGCAGCTACTTTATATCGCATCAGTGTTGGACAACAGTGTCCTTCCAGATAACAGCTAGCTTCACCATTAACTCAAGTACGAGGGGATGTGTCTCTCTAACCAGTAGAAGTAGAAACTTGCAGGGGTCATCCTATAAAAAGACAACTCTTTTAAAGCAACTTTGTATTGACATCTTTAGGATGAATTCAGCAAAACTGCTGAATTTAATTTTTGATTTGTCAACAAAATTATCCGATTTCAGGCGGGGAGTGACAAAATGGACTTATAAGTATTAAGCGTTTGCTTGTCAAAAGCAAAATCATTCCTGGGTACAAGAGAATAAATTCATTAGCTGTAATTACTGCCAAGGAAGGACAGGTGATCAAATTTGTTCCTTTTAAGCCCTTATTATGATGCAGGAACTTTACTCCATGTTGCCATGCCTCATAATCATGGAGGTACTGCATGTTTATGTTCTAAAAATGACCTCTTAAGCCACCCCATGCTATTAGTCGAATGATATTTTTTCAATACGAAGGAGCTTTCATTATCATTTATAATACTACCCATTTCCATCAAAATTATGTCATTATTGCTTCCTAAAAATGTCTTTATTATGGTATCTACATGACTGGGTAGTGCCTATTTTAAAAGGAGTGTGTGATGTATGCCATTGCACTAAGGCATTTATAATTCAATTGAGAATCAGTGTGATAAATAAACACAACGTAAACACAACATTGCTAATTGGTGGAGGGCTGGTCTGTTGGTCAGGCAGAAACGCGTAGCAGGAATTTTGTTGCCATGGTCTAACATATTTCCAACAACATGTAAACAGTAACGAGTTATCTGGGAGATGAGGTACTGAAAACAAGAACAAATCTGACGCCAAGAATAATGGCATTCATTCTTTGTGGAAGGGCTCATGTACAACTTATTTACCATTCGATTCTGATAACTTTTATGTCTCTTGCTTGATGAACACTTCTGTTATTGCCTAACGCATCCGAGATGTGAATCGATTACTTTAGAAACACATTGAAGATGTCTATGGAAAGCTTAAACTGTTGTCGCAACAGCAGGATTGTTTGTTTACAACATTTCATAAAAAGATTTTCTCTCCTAATGCATTACAATGATTCTGGGCAGGTTAAGCAACATGGAAGTTATATGTTGCTGTCAGTCTATTCATTTATGAATTGATATAAGGGGAAATAATAAATTCAGATGCAAATTGCTGATACCTTATATCCTCGATGACGTCAGGTTGTAGGAAAACGACTGCGGCTTGTTCAGATAAACCATACTTGTACCCGGAGACTTCCTAACAACAATACACCTCCAACTTGTCAAAATGTCAAATTTTAATAATGCTTTTAAGATATTTATTCCAGCAATAATTGTCTCCAGGTAAAGTTTTATTTTGCCCTCAAGAGCTTTTTACATATCAACTGAATGTAATCACCAGATTTATGTTTCCATATTATTCATGTGTAGGATTAAAATAGGTTTATTGCTTACAAATTGGAAAGAAAGTGCCTGAACATCTTTAATTTTTCGATGCAATGCTCTCCAGTGTAAGCCCCTAGGAATCTTAGGAATCAAATGTCTTTATCAGTCGTAAAACTGTCATTACAAAGTTAGTTGAGAATCTCATCGTATTAGTTAGATACCGATTTGGAGGGTTCTAACATGCATTTTTGTCAGTTAGATCCCGACCGGAGGGAGGGATCTAACTGACAAAAATGCATGTTAGAACCCGACAATGAGGTATCTAACTGACTTAGACATCATATGCTTCTTCTATTATACCTTTTAACTTTAAATTTTTTTCAAAATAAACAATAATCTGATTGTTTGTTTGCTGTTATTAATAGTGTTAATCCCTAGCCGGGCGCTAACATGCAAAACTGTCAGTTAGATACCAGCTTTTCCAATGGTATTAGTATCTTGGTGATGTCTAATTTATGTTATGGCCCCGGCATGCTAGTAGAAATTACTTTGCTCAGATAGAAATTGGATAGGCACATCTTTCCAATTCAAGCTGATGGTGAAGTTAGTCATTTATCTGAAGGGACACCAAATCCAACACTGGTGTGATGTAGACCTGGTTGCTGCATGATGTTAGGTCGCCTTGAACGCTTATAATATAGACATTCTCGAGTCTCCACTGAAGGTCAGTGTCTCATTGCAGCTCAAAAGCTTTCAAATAGCCAACTTAATTTACAATTTTACCTATAAAGGCAACTAAATATCAGTTAGTTAAGAATTACTCATATCTTCTGTCTTAAATATGTCTTTGTTTTCTTAAACAGACAATTTTCATTTACACTTCAGGGCATGTCTTTTCTTGGCTCACCATAGGATTCAATGCTAAAATGAGAGTATTGCCGAATTGATGACAGTTGGTGATTGCTGTAGCAGGGATTGATTTGGCATTTGGCTGGCATTCCCACTCCCCACTAAACACTATTTATTATGTCGAAGAAGGTACAATGTACATCAGCACAGCAGTTGTTTTATCCTGAATATTATACTGTGCTTCAAGTCTTGCACATCTAGTGTATTTTTCTAGATACTCTGCCATTCAGAAATGCATGCATAAATTATAGGACAAAAAGAGAGTTACAGTGACACAGGCAATGATAGAGATTTAAAAATCAAAAAAGGAATAATTGAAGTACCTTAAAATTTAGCTCTTTATCATGAAGGAAAATATTGACAAACAAAAAAAAGAGTGTTACAGTGACACAGGCAATGATAGAGATTCAAAAAATCAAAAAGTAATAATTGAAGTACGTTAAAATGTAGCTCTTTATCATGAAGAAAGTTATTGACAAGCAATTTGACAATGAACATGTTGTGTAATGACAGATTCTTCGTGTAACAATTTCTCCGATTAAATACTCTGAATTATTTAAATAAGTGCATTAGTAAAAACAAAGAGAACTCTGAAATACGTGTAGCATTCTCAGACAGTTTCGAAAAATGATTTTTGAAAAGAAATTGTATTACTCCTTAGAGAAATCATTTTATGACACAGACATCTGAGAATTTCCCGTAACTGCCGGAGTAATTGGATAAATGAAAATTAAATGCCTGTTAACTTGGCTCAATCTTTCCCTGATCAGCCATTCCAGGATGACATTCTGCAGTCCAATCGAAATCTAGTATCAGTGATTTAAGCTTGAAAAATCTACAGTTTTTGTTCGAAAGAGGAAAAAAGAGCATCTTATTATTTTCTAAATACTATACACACATCCCATGATAGATACAATTTGCAATTCATATACAATTGTATGTAAATTCTTATTTCCAACGCCTATATGACTGTTTATTGTAATAGAAAAACTGAGTAAGAAAGATGAAATTCATAGTCATGGAACTCAGCTTCAGTCTGCTGTAAAATGAGACCCAATGCCAAGCAAATTTGACCTTGAGTGCATACTAGAATGTCTACTGCCTCATGCCTAGTTGCATAGGACAAGCAATCAAGGAGACCTTACAGCAGCAACTTTATATAGCATCAGTGTTGGACAACGGTGTCCTTCCAGATGACAGCTAGCTTCACCATTAACCCAAGTATGGGGGATGTGCTTTCCTAACCGGGCAAAGTAATTTCTACCAGCTCTGGGGACTATCGAATAAAGATAAGATCGCTAAAGTAACTTTGTGTAATGACAGCCGTTGGATAAATTTAGAGAAACTGAAAGAGTCTGATTCCTTAAGGTTAAGTTGTGTCTATTAAGAGAACAATGATCTGATTTCAAGGAGTTATGAAATGTTTTTTGGTCAGCAAATTGTAGACAAGCTAGACCTGGAGGAGCTCTGAATATTCGTTGGTATTCAATTTAATGTATGGGAAATATTTTCAATGGACATGTTTGCTTCCAGTAGTTATTGAAATAAAAAATAATCTTTATACCTAGTGTTGAATTAGCAGCTGCTCTAAGCTATTCCTCGTGATCCTTATAAAGTGCACTGGATAAGCGGATCAGATGTCTCAACAGATGGAAAGCATGTGATGGTTTCTGCTGGATATTTCTTTGCTCATATTCATGCGAACTGCATCGGGTATGATATCTATATGTAAGGAGTTCCTAGTATAGACCGAGATTCGAATCTAGACATGCATTCATGAATTTGCCTATTCTATTTTTATGCAGATACAATGACCCTGGCTGATGAATGAGGTTCTCAAATTCATAAAAGTTGCATTATCAATTTTATGCTTCATTTCCATCAAATGGTCCCAGTAGAGCTTTTTTTCCTCGGTGATTATGAGTTGTAATCTCTCCAAATGGCGACTATGGCTACTAAGGGGATTACTTACAATTTGGGAAAACAGTGTTAAACAAGCAAACACTGTTGACAGTTAGATTTCTAGCAACTGTGATGATTTGCAATAGAATTAACTATTTAATCCATGATCTCTCTGCCCCAACCAACCTCGTGAAAAACAATCAAATTAAATTTGAGCACTTCAGCATGTTTCAACATTTATTTTTATTCTAAAGTTATTGTATAAATAAAAAGAATATTAAACTGAGCCAAGGCATGTTTTTCTCAGTTCAAGGTACCTGGCAGGTTTACTTTATAAATGTATTGTGCAGCCCTCCACAGTTTACACATGTACCCAATGAGTAGGACATTTTACTTGTTCAGCATAGACACTGACACAAGGGACCCCCTAAACTTGTCTAAAGTATTTGAAATGTGCATCAACAGGTTTACTTTTTATAAAAGAGAGTGAAAACACTTATTACAAATTTGTTCAAATTATCTGTCCATCTATCTATCCACCTATCCAATTATCCATCTATCCATCTATCTATCTATATATAGTCTACCTATATATCTATTTATCTATTATTGAGCATAAACCCACAATGTTTATATCACATTATACATGTCATGTGTTAATAATCTTCTCTGAAACATTGTTTCAGTTTGGCCCAAACGGAAGTGTAAAATCTCAGTCTCAGTGTAAGTATAAAATGCTGTGATTATACGATGTGAAAACTGTAAAAAAACATGTAAAATTGTCATACATTAACTGTTGAGACAGAGACACAGAGACCTGCTCTGTCACATGTGTAATCTCCAAGTCTACTATTGCTGCTTTACTAAACAAATTCTGTGTCCCCTAAACTTTTCTGAACTTGGAACTGCAGTAATTAAATAATGCATTGTGTTACAAGTGTGTACCTTTTGAAATATGTGTGCACAGGAATTTGTCATTTTATTTCGTTATTTTTAATTTTGGGGGATGGGTACGTAGATATATAAATATGTCTTCTTAAAGTCAAGTATTTATCTGTCTATCTGTCTATCTGTCTATCTCTCTATCAAATCTCTATCTTCACAGGCATGGGAGGCTGGGGACTGCAGTATGAATTGTGGCCATGGAATTAATTCATCTCAATCATCTGTAGCCATAGTCCCTTTGCGTCATCTTAGTACTGTGATTATAACTTTCGTGCATTCATAGTCGCTGTGTAGTCGCTTTGAAGACTCCCAGGCGACTGGAACTTGTACTATCACTTTTATAACAAAACCATAGTCGACAAACAGTCAATTGCTTAATCTCAGTCTCAATCTCAGTCACCCACAGGTGTTGAGATACTGAAGCCTCTCCAATATCCTTCGTGTTTCTGACAGTTACAAATTGTTTTGCACTGGAACCAGGCTTTCTCAATGCAAAATTAATCCATGTTTTACTGCATGAAACAGAAATAACAGCTTAAAACCTGCCATAAACTATTTTTGGCGACTAAATTCATTTTGGAGATTACAGAGATTACAGTTTATAATCACCGAGGAAAAAAAGCTCTAGTATGTTGTGTTCATAAAAATATCATAATCACAACATTTTCATAAACTTATGGATATCAGAGTTGTCAAACTAAAACAATATTGTTCAAAGTAGGACAAAAGGAGATGTATCTCAAAGTCATTATCACAAAGGTAGAATATATCTATGTGCCGATAATCAGATCCCTCAAATAGAATTTAACTTTTTTGCTCATTTAATCACAATCCTTGTATGCCATAGGCATATAACAGGTATGCTGCAAAAAAATGATCAAGAACTCCTTTGCAAAAATGTATTAATTTTTTTTGGACATAAGTATTATGAAGCACCAATCCAGTTGCTGTATGATTTATCTTTTTGTTGAAATGTCATTGACAAGCACTTTGTTTACCACACTCCATTGTGTCTGGACGGTCATCATGCAAAACTGCCTTGACAAATCTCGAGATGTCAAGCTGTTTGTCATTTTGATGGCTTTGAGATGTAGTTGATAAGAAGACAACTCAGTACAAAAGACTCCTGTATGGCATTCCTCTTGTCCTTGGGGAACTGGCCCTCTGAAACAGATCTTGCAGCTCAAACAAATCCATGACCTTTTCAAGGGACAAAATGTAGAGAAATTGGAAAGACACAAGTTTTTGATGATTTCTGTGATCCTAAGTCTGTCATTTTAAAGCAGTTTAGGAGCCATTAATTTAAAATTTGTGTCAGGCTTGGTATTCTGAACTGTTTTTTCCTGGGTAACAAACATTTTTACTGTTCTTGTTGCATCTTGAACTTTGTCCTAGATTCTTGACACGAAAAGTGCTTCTTGTTGCGAGCCATGCATAAAAAGTAAGCGAAAATTCTGCTTATAGATAAGGAAAATGACAGGCGAGTATGATTACTATTTCTGGTGCATGTTGTGCTAAACAGAAAATGCTTGAATGATGGCAATTATGTCAAGAGGGACTTAGACAATTTGATTTAAATGTTTCTTAAAATTATTCTTGATTGACTTGAATCTTTGGCCAAATAATGGAATGAATTTATTTCATTTTGGCTCTGAAGTAATGTAACCGTGTCACGAAGAATTGCTGCATTTTAAATTTAATATGATTTTCTATACCTGGCATTTTTGTAAAATGATTTTTGAAAAGATATTGTATTACTCCAGAAATTATGTGATGACACAGACACTGGAGAATTTCCCATAATTTGCTTGAGAAATTGGATAAATGAAAATTAAATGCTTGATAACTCAGCCAATCTATGCCTAAACTGCCGTTTGAGGGACGTTATCAGTCATTTTGCAATATTATCTCAGTGTAATGGCTGTGTTGCTGGCAAGAGAATTTTAAGGTTTGTCTTAAAGGGTAAACAAATGCATGTTATTCTCACTGTGATCTTGTTATAGTCAGCAAATCTCAGTTGGCTCAGAGTGAATTAGAATATTTGAGGCACTTTTGTTGTTCTTCTTTTCTTAACTTATTATGATGCTGGAACTTTACTCATGTTTGCAGTGCCTCATAATCATGGGGTACTATCCATGTTTATGTTATAAAAATGACCTCCCATGCCTTACCATGCCGTTAGTCATTTGTCATGAGTGATACTTTTTTGAAGCAAAGGAGCTTTCATTATCATTAATGTCACCCATTCCTATCAAAATGATGTAATTATTGCATCCTAAAAATGTCTTTATTATAGTATCTGCATGAAGGGGTGATGCTTTTTAAGGAGGGTGTATGTATGCCATTCCACCATAACATTATTCAATTGAGAATCAGTATGATATAATAAACGACAAGGTGGAGTGTTCATTCTGCGGCATCGTATGTTGAGAAGAATTCGAGGGGGTCAAAGAGTGGTTCAGAGGCATGGGCGCCCCTGAAAGCCCAGTAAAATTTGTACATATCGATTGATCACGATGTAATGTATACATGTTTAGAAGTTTACTGCAACAGACATTTCATAAAGCTACCTTTCACTAATCATTGAGAATATAGCTCAGATTTATGTTTTCATTGTGTTCATTGCCTAGGACGAAAATAGGTATATTACTTACAAGTAGGAAAGAAAGCAGCTGACACAATTTTTTTTATCTTTCCATGAAATGCTCTCCAATTCTACATTTGTAAACCCTTAGGAGCCATAGGAAGCAAATGTCTTTATCAATCGTGAGACTGTCGTTACAGGGTTACTTGAGAATTTCATCTTTATGTAATTGTCCTTGCAAGCTGGTGGAAATTACTTTGCTCAGATAGAAATTGGATAGGCACATCCTTCCAATTCAAGCTGATGGTGAAGTTAGTAATTTATCTGAAGGGACACCAAATCCAACACTACGTTAAAAACTGTGCATGTCATAGATGTGTTGTTTATTTTTAACAAAAACGAGCATTTGTCTTTTCTTAGCTCATCATAGGATTCAATGCTAACCTTAAGTACCCACAGAATTGACAGGAATTGTTGTAGCTTGGATTGATTTGGCATTTGGACTGGCATTCTTACTCCCTACCTGACAATGTCTGACAAAATATCCACCCACTGCTAGCATTGTAGCCTCTTAGAAAATGTAACAATTCCAGTCTACAGTACAAATTTCTAAAAGTGGCTCGTCATTTAAAATCTAGTCTTAGCTATGTACATCCATGGCTATACAGAGCTAAACCAGGCTAAACTTATCTAGCTATCCATAGCTAGCCATTGGAATCCGAAGTTGTAATACCAGTGTTGCCATCTGGGGTTAATCTGTTGCATTATTCTGTGTTGTATCAAGGAAAGGGGTTAAAAACCAATTGACAAAGTGACACTCAATTGGCACCAACTGTTTAATTAGGCAATTTGATGCAACTCTTTGATTGCTATGCTTGCAATGAATAGTGCTGTAGCAAATCAGAATTGTTTATTTATACTAGTGATGGATATCATGAAAAAGACAATAAAAAGAAAATTGGGTAATAAAGATATTTTATTTACACACAATGATATTTTGTTAAGAAAATAATGTCTCTTCAAATACAATGTAATCACACACATTGATGATCAAATTTACTCAAATGATTAATAACCAGTTGGTCCTCCATTTTCCTCCAGGACTTTGGGCCAAACCTTCTTTAAATGTCCAATATAGCGCTGGCACAGCTCGGTTGTCATCACTTTGTACCAGAATTCATGAATTCCCTTGATGAGCTCATCTTTGGTTGAGGGCTTCACATGTCTTCTCAAGTATTCCTTCAGCTGATGCCAGACCAACTGAAATATATATGTCAATAATTACTTACAAAATAACTTTACTTGTGCTTTTCCATTATTCTCTTATTGAGCAAAAAACACAAGATTATTGTTATGTTATTGCTTGATGAAATGCTATTTCTTTGAGTACTCCTTTCTTAAGCTAAAAGTTGAGTATTATCCAATTATAGATTTAACTCAGATTATCCATTTCCACAAGAGATCTAAACAGATACAAAATTAACAATTGCAAAATTAACAAACCTCAATAGGATTCATGTCAGGGGATTCAGGTGGTGATTTAAACCAATTGATGTTTTTTTTCGCCATCCACTTTTGAGCATATCCTGGAATTAGAGAAATCAACCATGTACATACATTTCTATAGTTTAAGAATGATTTTGTTCGAAAATATGAAGAAAATAAATGATCAAAATTAGTACCTGAGGTGTGCTTCGGATCATTATCCATCCATAATCTGTGTGAATTGGGATACTTGTTGCTAAGGAAAGGAAGAAGATGCGTTTCCAAAATATTAATGTATAAGTATTTGTCCATTATCCCATCAAAAATGGCCACTTGAGTTGTGCCTCTCATGCTTATTCCAGCCCAAACATGAACCTGAAATCAGTGAAATCATCATTTTAAAACTATGTGCTGACTCATCATCACATATACATGTCAGTGGTTTATCAAATTTTATAATGCAACTTATATTGATTATTGTCAGATTGAAAATATATCATTTTGGTGGTATTTAAGCACTATTATTGTGATTATGCATAGTGGGTTACAGAGTTAAGTCTTAACACAACACTGAGAAAACAACCCACACATGAAGTGTTAGTTCAGTTGTTTATTGGTAGAGGGGGCTCTTGTGTGGTGATAGGGGTTTGGATAGTAATATATAGCTTCGGATTCGGACGGCTAGCTATGGATAGCTACGGCTACGGATAGTAATTACTAGCTACAGATAGCTAAGTTGAGCCACATTTAGAAATTTGTACTGTACTTTGTTCTGCCTGTTCTTGTAAGCAAGACGAAAGAAGTTTGGTTTTACATTATGACTGTTAGCAAGCACAGAACTATAATATTTATGTCTTGACATTTGGTTATAGTTCCAAAACTGTTTTTGACAACTTTATAGTGTCAAAGAAGCTTTCAGGCATATCAGAACAGCAGATGTTAGCGTCTGAATATTATACCATACTTGAAACTTTGCACATTTAGAGTGCTTTTTCTATATACTCTCCTGTTCAGAAATTCTTGTAGGACTGAAAGAGAATTACAGTGAAACGGGTAATGATTGAGATTTTAAAACCCAAAAAGTAATAATCGAGGAATCTGGCTCTTTATCATGTAGAAAAATATTGATAAGCGATTTGACCATGAACAATCATGTTGTGTACATTGCGGTAATGACAGATTCTTCCTGTAGCAATTTTTCCAATTGAATGCTCTGAATTATTTTAAAAAGTAAATTGGTAAAAACACAGAGAACTCAAAAATACATGCAGCATTCTTAGACATTTTCGAATAACGATTTTCGAAAAAGATATTGTATTACTCCTTGAAGAAATCATTTATGACACAGACATCTTAGGATTTCTGCCAGAGTAATTGGATAAATGAAACTTAAATGCCTGCTAACTTGGCCCAATTTTTTTCTTAACTGCCATTCCACGATGACTTCTGCAATCCAATCAAAATGTAGTGGCTGTGATTAAAGCTTGATGAATCTTTAAATTTTGTTGTGTAGAGGAAACAAGAGCATCTTTAATAGTATTCACACATCTATGAAAAGCATAATTTTGATTTTATATAAAACATGTAAATACTTATGTCTATCACCAATATGACTGTTTTATTTTATAATTACAATAGAAAAACTGAGTGAGAAAGATGAAATTTATAGTCTTAAGAACTTTATATCGCATCAGTGTTGGACAACGGTATCCTTCCAGATAACGGCTAGCTTCACCATTAACCCAAGTATGAGGGGATGTGCCTCTCTAACCGGGCAGAGTAGTTTCTACCAGCTCATGGGGACTATCACATAAAGATAAGATCGCTAAAGAAACTTTGTATAATGACAGCCATTGGATAAATTGAGAGAAACTGAAGGAGTCTGATTCCAAAAGGTTAAGTTGTATCTACAAAGAGAACAATGATCTGATTGCGGGGAGTTATGAGTTTTATGGTCAGCAAAGTGTTGGTATGTTAGGCCTGGAGGACAGTGGAGGTGCTCTGAATATTCCCTGCCATTTGATTGAATGTACCAGGATATTTCGAAAGTCAACATGTTTGCTTCCATTAGTTATTGATATAAAAGATGTATCTTTTCAAATGGGGCTAATTCTAAGCTTTGTCGATTGGTCCTAATAAAGTACACTTCATAAGCAGATCAGATGTCATAACAGATTTATGTGATGGTCCCTGCTAGAAATTTGGAGCTACGACAGCATTGTTTGAACTAAGACAATAAGTAGTAGTATTAAAGTCATTAACACAAAGGTATCTACATGCGTGTCCCTCAAATAAATCTTTTGGCTTATCAGATCATAATCCTTATACAGTACAACCATCTTAAAATGGCTCAATATATCGATCTGTAGCGATACAAATCTATCCATATAATAAGTGATCTGGATTGATCTGAGATGACGCAAATCTATCTGTAGTGATCTGTAGTGATCTATATACCAAAGTGCCATCTGTCCATAATTGCAGTTATTATTATTGACACCCCTTAAGACAAACAGAGGGTGAAAAGGGGTGGGGGTAAAGATTGGAGACTACCTGTCTGGTCCATGTATTATCAATTGCCTTCACAATAGCCTAAACTCATGTGGGTCTATTGTTTGATGCAGCTGAAGTCAATTCAGTATAACAAAGTATTTTGTCAATTATTTAATTTTCCCCCACACCAGTCAATTTATGATGATTGTGAAGAAATTTTCGAAAAAAGATTAATTCGACAATTGGCTTAATTTCGGTTATAATTAAGCTAGAGACAAATTTTAAAGGGCTAGATATATAGTTTAGATATAGGAGAAGACAATGGTAAAGGATCTTAGGCTGTATCTGTAGTACTAAGGTCAGGGTTAGGCTGCAAAGTATCGTTTTTTATTTGCGATAAATTTGCGCCGATTTTGATAGAAAAAGATCAATTCGACAATCGGCTTTATATCAGTTATAATTGAGCTAGAGACAAAATTTTAAATGCTACATATATAGTTTAGATATGGAAAAAGTCAGTGGTGAAAGATTCATGGCTGTATCTCTAATATTAAGGTCAGGGTTAGGCCGCAAAGTACCGTGTTTTCATTTGCGGGAAAATTGCGATGTTTTGCCGAATTTGCCAGAAAAAGATTAATTCGACAATTGCCTTAAATTTGGTTATATTTGAGCTAAAGACAAAATTTAAAAGGCTACATATATGGCTAAGACATGGGAAAGACAATAGCGAAGATTCTTGGTCGTATATTTAATACTAAGGTCAGGGTAAGGCTGCAACTTAGTGGATTTTTATTTCGGAAATTTATGATGCACCAAAAAAAGATGAAATCGAAAACTTAGTTAATTAACTTAATTTAAGTTCAAATTTAGCTATTGAGGAGATCTAAAAAGCTAGATATTTTGTTTATAATTATATGGGTAAATGCAATGGAGAAAGATTTTTAGATATATCTTTTAAACTTAGGTCAGGGAGAGACTGAAAATTTGGATGTTTTATAGCTTTGAATTACTCAGAGTTGATTTATGTTAATAATGTAGTTTTTACATTGGAATAATGCATTTTATTATCATAAAAGATGCCATTCCAAGCTCATTTCATTAAACATCCCTATTGAATCCCTTAAAATCCTGAACAAACAATACCAGCATTTACTTCAGAAGTGAAGATTTACACTAGGCCGCAGCACCTGTTCTATCACTACAGATCACAACAGATCACAAAGTATCAGATCACTCAGTATCGATCCGGATCACTACAGATCTATTCATATCTACCGATAAGTGTCGATCACAACTGACGAGCCACTTTATGATGGTTGTACTGTATGCCATGTAAACTATTGTGCTGAAATCCTCGCCAAAACATTTCTTTTTTTCCTGGGCATAAGTATTATGAAGCACCAATCCAGTTGCTGTATGATTTATCTTTTTGTCCAAATGTCATTCACAAGCACTTTGTTTATCACACTCCATTGTGTCTGGACAGCCATCATGCAAAACTGCCTTGACAAATCTCAAGATGTCAAGCTGTTTGTCATTTTGATAGTTTTAAAATGTAGTTGATAAGAGGAAATCTTAGTACAAAAGACTCCTGTATGGCATTCCTCTTGTCCTTGGGAACATGGCTCTCTGATGCTTTGTAAAACTGATCTTGTAGCTCAAACAAATCCATGACTTTTTCAAGGGACAAAATGAGAGAAATAGGAAAGAGACTTACGAGTTCGAGTGTTTGTTGGTTTCAGTCCAAAGTCTGTCATTTAGCAGTTAGAAGACCAGTTAAAAATTTGAAGAATAGGTTTTCTGAAGTGGTTTTTTCCTGGGTAACAAATATTTTTGCTATTCTTGTTGCATCTTCAAGTTGGCCTGGATTCGTGACATGAAATTTTGCTTTTGGTTGCATACCATGCTTATAAAGCAAGAAAATGACAGCCCAGTATATTTTGTAGTTCCATTGGACACCAACTGTTAAATGCTTCAAATGATAGCAATTATGAGAAGAGGGACATTGATGATTTAACATGTTTCTTAGAATTAGTCTTGATTGACTTGAATATTGGGCTAATTAATCAAATAAATGTCGTTATATTTCACTCAAGAACTTTTTTATGAAGAATTGCTGCATTTCTTAATTCAATATGATTTTCTATACTTGGCATTTTTGTAAAATGATTTTCGAAAAGATATTGCATTACTCTTCCAGAAGTTATGTGATGACACAGACATTGGAGAATTTCCCATAATTTGCTGGAGAAATTGGATAAATGAAAATTGAATGCCGGATAACTCAGCCAATCTATGCCTAAACTGCCGTTTGAGGGACATTATCAGACATTTAACGATCTTATCTCAATGTTATGTTCTGCTGGCAGGAGAATCTTTAAGGTTTGTTCTAAAGGGTAAATAAACCATGTTATTCTCACTGCAAGCAGGTTTGCAATATTGTTGACCCAATTCACATCTTGTGCCTTAGCGATAAGTTTGCAGATAGATAAATGTGAATTGAATAAAAAAAATATGAATTCATCTCAGTCAGAAATATGAATCCAATAGTCTTAGTCACTTGGCTTTGGTTCCTATTCGATAAGCAGCCGAATTACCCAAAGACAATTAATTGCATATTTGCAGTATTTTATTAAACCCTTCCATACAATCATCACAATGTTCTATTTGTTTGTATAGAGGTTATATTCTATTATCACTGTCAGCATTTATTGTCCGTGATGTCAGAGAATATTCGTTGTGAGGTCATCATTGGCATCGACATTGACTTTTGGATTCTACAGAATTGATAGCCATTGGTAATTGCAGAAACTGCATGGGGTTTATTTGGTATTTGAGTTGGCATTCTGACTCCCCTGCAAAACAATGTCTGACAATTCCTCCCAATGTGCCTGACCTCTCACAATGTAACACTTTCTTATCTATATTGATTGTGTAGGCCTACATGTAGGAATCAGGGCAATTGGTAAAATACAACAATGAGCAACATACTGTTTATGGAATACATATTGTCAGTGATGTGATCAATGAATAGCTCTAGACTTTTAAACTAAATACCTTTCCTTAAAGAATCTGAGAGCTCGGATTGAGAGGATAGGGGGAACCGGGGCACATTTGGACGCTTATAACGTGTACTAATTTTTTCTGAATGCTGAAAGCACTGAGCAACTCAGAAGTTTGCATGAATATCACCAATACTATTGAGCTTAAATGCAAGGCATAATAAATTAGACTGCACCTGCCCTTTTGTAGCCAGACAGCAAAATGTGAGTCGTAATCATGGCTGTCCCAATGTGCCACGACCGGGGGTGGGGGGGGGGGATTACAAGATATGATGGCACCGCAACATCATATACCTTTCCAGGGACTAAGAAAACCCCATCGTCCCATAGTGCCCTGCATCCCGATGTGCCCCGGTTCCCCTAGTACTTTCTTGCTGATATGTTATGTTCCTAATGTCATGAAATATCACACAGTATGATGTATATTATGAGTATAAACGAAAAGAGGAAAAAAATACGTCTTGACATTTGTCTAGAGAGCTGTTTTTGACAACTTGTGTGTTAGAAGTCTTCAGTTTATAGCCCACCCATATCAGCACATGCATGGTATGTTTTTCTGACATTCTGAACACCAGTCAGCTTGCATAAAGGCAAACTGCCAGAGGAGAAAGCAATGATAAGATGATTATACAATGTGTCCATAATCAGGTACACGCCACTCAAAAATCTGCGATCTTTAACATTTAACGTTTCAACATTGTCTCCAAGTACAACCTTTATTCATGAAATTAACTGCTTCACTAAAGCAAAAACAATGACGTTATCTGACACATCATGTATGCTATTATGCATAAGGCTCAAAACATCTTAATATTAAAAGCTTCATTATCAATCTAGTGAGACATTTCCATAAAATGGTCTCATTAAGGTGTCTTCATAAAAATATCTTTATGGTGGCACCTTCATAAAATTATGGATATTATAGGAATTATGATGATGGACAACATTCAATTTGCACTGAGTGAGAAAAAAGGGTTTATCTTAAAGTCATTATCACTAAATCATCTCCTTGTATGAAAATTTCCAAGTTTGACATTGTTAACATATCTTATTTCAAGTTTCCTTATGGATTAAAGAACTCTTATCTTTTACTACATTAAAATTTTAATAATTTATATAAACCATGCTAATATGCTCCTTCTGCTGCTGAAAAATGATCAAAAACTGTTTATTTGTTTTGTATTAAAGTTGTTTGAAGTATCATCGAAGACTAGAATGTTCCATAATTTGGCTTATTGTTGAAATGTCATTCACAAGCACTTTGTTTACCACACTCAATTGTGTCCGGACCAGCATCTTGCAAAACTTCCTCGACAGGTTTCGAGATGCCAAACCATTTGTCATTTTGATGGCTTTGAGATATAGTTGATAAGAGGAAAACTCAGTACTAAAGACTGCATTGCATTCCTCTTGTCCTTGGGAACATGACCTCTGATACTTTGTAGAAACAGAATCTTGCTGCTCCTGGCGCATCAAGTATGAAAAATAACGTGCAAGCACTTTAAGAGATGCTTGTAGATAGACTGCCCATGATAGTATCTACCCCTTTGCCTGTCACCTGCACAAGGGTATCTGGCATGTGAGACCTGCATGAGAGTATTTTTTCACTAAGACCTGCTGGAGGGTATCTGGCCAGTGACCTACTTTTGGTGACTGACCTTTGACCTGCAGAAACTCAGCCTGTTTGTACTCTTTATTCATGACCAAGGCAGTTGTCATGAGTTTCAGAGCCTTCCTCCCACAGTAGAGATGCCGCTTACAAGCAAGGAAGCATCTCTAAAAAAGTGAAATCTAGTCTTATCTCAAAATCCAACAATGTAAGCTTAATCCTGTCTTATCTCGCAGTGTTAGTCTGGTTCAAGATGTAAATGTACATGTAACTGCTTTTTCCTGATTCTTGGATGCAGAGAAAAATACATAACATATTTACATCTTCATTGCGCTTTTGGTGCAAATTTAAAGAAATGAAATCAAATATGGGAGCTATTGGGTGTTCCAGTGTAAATCTGTGTAGAAGCTGTCATTGCTTTGTTGCTTAAATGTTCCCTTTCAATATCAGGTTTCGACAGGTTTAGTAGGCCTACTGCAAAGTAAATACAGTGATTTCAGATGGACCGACAAGAAGTTTTATCCCCAAGAAAAGCAACAATGCATTATTTGATAAGTGAATTCAGTTTTTACTAACAAAAATATGTTCCTTTATTATATGGAGACCCCTCACAGATAAAAGCAGCATCCAAGAGGCTAAAACAACAGCAAGAATTAAAAGAGGTTCATGTAGGGGTAAAAGTAGTTTCAAATCATTTCATCTGAGAATCATCCTTGATTAACTTTGACAATTTTGGCAAATAGAATATATTTCTGTTATCTAAGGTTCTGTAATATAATTTTGTTGCAACAAATTCGGGATTCTATAATTCAATATATGATTTCTTAAATCTATCATCCTCAAAAAATGATTTCCATGATGTGTCATGTTACTTCCAAGCAGGAATGATTTGGGGACCCAGTCATCTGAGAATCTCTCGTAACTGCAGGAGAAATTGAATAAATGAAAATTAAGACTCAAGACTCAAGACTCAAGAATTTTATTTCCCACAAAATTACAATTGTACAATTTTGAACTTATTATTGATTTCAAGAAAAAGTAACTCTAGTTAAATACAACATGTACAATTAAAATAAATTCTGTGGACAGGATGACCTATCTAAGACAAGGATCTTGTCGCTAGCGACAAGCCAACCTGGGGAGTATGGGAAGATCCAGTCATGATATTTAAAAAATTGTAGACTAGATTATTATCATTGACATTCCATCAGCAGATCAGAAATTTTAAAATCTTTGACAATCGCCAGAAATGACATATAAAAAGATAGTAGATCAGACATTGCATTAAATTACTGGAGCATATTTGAACATACACACAGAAAATTTGTTAGCATATTCTCAACCAATCAGGTTTTCTTTACCTTAGTCAGTCAGACTATCTATTGCAAATATAGCAATGAACCCTATTACAGGTATTGTTGTATGTACTAAGCAAAAATTGCTTTGCATATTTGCTAAAACCCTCAAAACTATGTGTTGTAATTTTATTTTTGATATCAGTGGGGAGATTATTATATTGATTTGGTAGACGGTATCTAATACTGTTTTTCACAAAAGCATGTTCGCTTTGAGGAATTCTTAAATTAGATCTTCCTCTAGTGTTATGATTGTGAACTTGTGAATTTGTTGCAAACATGTCTGTAATAAAGTACTTGGGCAAGGTTCTTTTTTGATGTTTATATATAAAGCGCATTTCCTGGAGTTTAAGCATATCACTAATTTTTAGAGTATTTAAGACTTTCATAATTGGTTCAGTATGTGCATTGTATTTGGCATTTACAATTATACGAACCGACCTTTTTTGCAATTTGTACAGTTGTTCACATTTTGTTCCCCAAACAAGTAATGCATAATTTAAGAAAGGCAAAATTAGAGAATCGTAAATAGTTTTAAGAATGTTACATGGCAGAATGTTCTTCATTCTATTCATCACGCCATTTGTTTTTGCAATTTTTTGGGAAATCATGTTTAAATGAGGTTTCCATGTGAGATGGGAATCCAGGATAATACCAAGGTATTTAAATTCATTTACAATTTCAATTTTTTTGTCATTTATAAAAATATTTATAGGATTTAATTTTCTTTGTTTAGTGTGGAACCTCATCATTTTTGTCTTTGCTTCATTTATAGATAATTTGTTAAGTTTAAACCAGTTATTAATGACATTTAATTCATCATTAATGGTATTGGTTTGATTTAGGCGGCTTTTTAATACAGTGTAAAGTGCTGTATCATCAGCGTAGATTATAGGTTGAAAGATGCTGCATGTTTGTTTCAGATCATTTAGATATATTATAAATAATAAGGGACCCAAAATGGATCCTTGTGGCACTCCTGTTTGAATAGTTAGGTAATCAGATTGGACATCAAATATTTCAAGGGTCTGTTTTCTATTTGAGAGGTAGCTTCGTAAGAGCAACAGAGAGTTCTCTGCAAATCCATAGCTTTGTAGTTTATATAAGAGTATTTCATGATCAAGAGTGTCAAAGGCCTTTGAGAGATCAATAAATACCGTCAATGGAATTTCTTTTTTATCCATGGAGAGTATTATCCTGTCTATTAATTCCAAGAGTAAATTATTAAATGCTTAATAACTTGGCCAATCTATCCCTTAACTGCCATTCGGGGAAATTATCAGACATTTTGCAATCTTATCTCAATGTAATGGCCAGTGGCGTAACTGGGTAGTCTCGGATGGGGGGGCACCTGGGGGGGCACACAATTCTCTGGGGGGGCACCCACTATACTGGGTATAGTATTTATTTACTCGGGTGTTCTTCCACCAACTTACATTTGCTTTTGTTGTGTATTGTACCTGTATTGTCATGTATTGTACTTGCGTAAGTTGGAAATAAATATTCATTCATTCATTCTATACTAATTGTATATTTTAGCCAGAGTTGGAAAGTTCATATGGGGGGCACCTGGGGGGCACAGGTCCAATATGGGGGGCCTGTGCCCCCTCGTGCCCCCCCCCCCATAGGGACGCCACTGGTAATGGCTGTGATGTAGGCGGGAGCAACTTTAAGGTTTGTTTCAAAGAGTAAAGAAGAGCATCTAGTTCTTACTACACACAAATACTCTAGCTATTTTTCTGGAATAGTTTTTGAAAATGTTAACACTTTGGTTAAGAAATCAATCAAGTTCAGACTACCTGACTCCTTATGTGGTACTGCAATTCTCTGTAAGGAGCAGACCGAATGAAACATTATTTCTGGTGTTCCTCGCAACAAAGACCACACTCTCTACTGGTAGTCTCCTAACAAGAAAATCTTTTTGAAAAAAAAGATATATGCTGGCTGTAGTGATTACGATTTCAAAATTTACAATAAGAGTATGTTTTGCCAAAAGAATTTTAAAATATGGTATAAGAGAAACTACAGATGAACCCATAATATAGTATAAGAAGCTATAAGAGGAATTATAGATGAACCCATGATAGATCTATCTATCTGTCTATCTCTCACCCTCTCTATCTCTTCATCCCAAGGGGGGCATGCGATACTCTGGAGACACCAACTATCCTTTTTCTATATCTCTCACTAACTAGGTCTTGAACACACACACATCATGGGTTCATCTATAAATCCTCTTATAGCTTCTTATACCTGCTCTGCTGATCTACACTAACTGGTGTATTGTATTGACTGTTATTTTTATTCCTATGACAGTTTAGCTGGAGTTGGCAAGTTCATATGGGGGAGCATAGGTTCAATATGACTCACTATTAATTAGTAAGTCACTATATATGACTGTCAATCCTTAACTGTTAATCAGGCATCCCTTACTGTTGTTCATCAGTTAGTCACTACCTGTTAGTCATTAAGTCCGTTGTTTTGGTAGTTACTATTTGTTAGCCACTAAATATGTTTTTTAGTCACAAACTGTTAGTTAGTCAAAAACTGTTAGCCAGTCAAAAACTGTAAGTTAGTCAAAAACTGTTAGCTAGTAAAAAAGTGTTAGTTAGTGAAAAAGTGTTAGTTAGTGAAAAGGGGGAGTTAGTCAAAACTGTTAGTCAGTCAAAACTGTTAATTTGTCAAAAACTGTTAGTCAGTCAAAAACTGTTAGTTAGTCAAAAACTGTTTGTAGTAAAAAAAACTGTTATTCTGTCAAAAACTGTTAGTTAGTCCAAAACTGTCAGTTAGTCAAAACTATTTGTAGTCAAAACTGTTAGTAGTCAAAAATGGTTAGTAAGTCAAAACTGTTAGTAGTCAAAAACTGTTAGTTAGTCAAAAACTGTTAGTTAGTCAAAAACTGTTAGTTAGTGAAAAGGGGGAGTTAGTCCAAACTGTTTGTAGTCAAAACTGTTAGTCAGTCAAAACTGTTAATTTGTCAAAAACTGTTAGTCAATCACAAACTGTAAGTTAGTCAAAAACTGTTTGTAGTAAAAAAAAACTTATTCAGTCAAAACTGTTAGTAGTCAAAACTGTTAGTAAGTCAAAAACTGTTTGTAGTAAAAAAAACTGTTATTCAGTCAAAACTGTTAGTAGTCAAAAATGGTTAGTTAGTCAAAACTGTTAGTCAAAACTGTTAGTCAGTCAAAACTGTTAATTTGTCAAAAACAGTTAGTGATAACAGTAAGTGAAAAGCAGTTAGTCAAAACTGTTAGAAGTCAAAAATGGTTAGTTAGTCAAAACTGTTAGTAGTCAAAAACTGTTAGTTAGTCAAAAACTGTTAGTTAGTGAAAAGGGGGAGTTAGTCAAAACTGTTTGTAGTCACAACTGTTATTCAGTCAAAACTGTTATTTGTCAAAAACTGCGATTCAGTCAAAACTGTTAGTAGTCAAAATAGTTAGTTAGTCAAAAACTGTTTGTCGTAAAAAAAACTGTTACTCAGTCAAAACTGTTAGTAGTCAAAACTGTTAGTCAGTCAAAACTGTTAATTTGTCAAAAACTGTTATTCAGTCAAAAACTGTTAGTTGGTCAAAAACTGTTAGTCAAAAACTATTTGTAGTCAAAACTGTTTGTCGTCAAAAACTGTAAGTCAAAAATGGTTAGTTAGTCAAAACTGTTGGTTAGTCAAAAACTGTCAGTTAGTGACAAACTGTTAATTAGTTACTAATTGTCACTAACTGTTAGTCAGTCACTAACTGTTAGTCATTCACTTACTGTTAGTCAGTCACTGTTAGTCAGTCACTAACTGTTAGTGAGTCACTAACTGTTAGTTAGTCATGTAAGTCAGCTAGTCCTTAACTGTTAGGAAACTGTAAGTTACTAACTGCTAGTCCCTGACTGTTAGTCATTTTGTCCCTAACTGTTGTTCATCAGTTGGTCACTACTGTTAGTAAGTCACTGTTGTTAGTCACTTACTGTTAGTAAACACTAACTGTTGTTGATTCACTGTTTGTTAGTCTTGAACTGCCAGTTAGTCACTAACTGTAAGTCACTAACAGTCTGTTAATCGCCCCAAGGATGTGCCACCCAGAAATTGGACCTATAAATAGAACAAACTGCTCTCATTACTATTCACCCCCAATTGTTACAACTCACCCCCAATTATTTCAGGTCCTGCAACAATTGTATCTGCACCAATTGGTCGATTAATGAGTGGTAGGTGTACTTTTACATCAATGCAACAATATTAAGTATTTGTGATCATAAGATATTTTGTAATGCTCTGGCTGACATTACTAAATGGTGGGGACCAAACTGGTTGACACTTTTCCGTATGGGGCAATCAGTATAGTATGCTGGCTGCATAGCCAATACTGTACTATAACAAATCTTGTCCTAAAGTTCAAGAAGCCAGCATAAAAAATAGATTTCAAAACTACCTCTTGCATGCAGTTTCATCAGCATAACTAACTAAACATACCCTTAAGCTCTCCTATATATACGAAATGGGAATCTTCTCTCCATCAGTATATATCCGCAGAAGGTGGTTGTTTCATGCAGACACTACTGTACTTCAACGAAAGAGACAAACATAAATGCCTGGAAATGTGCACTAATAAACAACCTCCTGATTTTGAAGAGCATTGTATTTATGTACCTATAAAGTGCCTTAGTATACGCAACATTATGGATATGGCCAGCAATAACAACTCGAGTCTTCATTAGCATCTTCTCCATTCATTCTGATGAAAATCGTGTCTTTATTGCATTATCATCATAAAGCATGATTTATGACAGCATATTTTGTAATACATATGTGTATCATGATAATTCAGACAGACTGAAACCGATATGTCTTTTCCCAGAGCACAGTCAATAGAATAAATTAAAATATTTTATTTCAATCCAAGGATAGAGACATTCATTAGTTCAAATTCGTAAACTGTTTAAGAGAATAGAGGTTTCAGTTTTTAAAAATTCATTACCCACTTTTGCATAGATATTTTCAGGCAATATGATAATTTTTGAGGCACTGCGTCAGTCCTTCACTGGATAGGCTTTTTGATTATTTACTGGATGCAATACTCGCCTCTATATAACTGAACACACTCAATAAGAAGTGGAAAGTCAGGCCATGAGAATACGTCACAAGTCTTAGGGCTTTTGTCATCACAATAAAATGCAGAGTGGATGCAATTTGCGGAACGGCAGGATGCGAGTTCTCGTAAGAAAATGCAGATAGGCATTTGCTGAATTTAAACTACACTCAAAAAAATCCATGTTGGTTTTTTGCATTGAAATTTGGTTTATCAAAAAACCATTTTGAATCTAAAAAACCAATTTTGTCTGAAATTTTTAGAGTGTATTTTATTATTTTTAAATATTCTTGTTTGTCTCATCCTTGATCAATTTTCTTCACGTTTCCAGATCATTTTGAAAAATATGAAGTCATGCCATTGCATAATTTGTTATTTCAACGACATCATAACATGCAGCTTTGACACAATCCTGACTTTATGTAGCAAATTTTGATGCATTGGATGCTATTTGTACATTGTGGGGCTTGTGAGATTGAAATCTATGATTACACTTGTCCTTGACAAGAACGTAACATGAATATTATGACATCCATAACTAAAAAAATTTACTTTTCCCAAAAACTAATAAAACAGATTGCAGAAAACAACTTTGGATGTTTTTTGGCTCGAAAATAAAAAAGTTAAAAGAACCGAAAAACATTTTAGGAAAGACGATTTTCTACTAATTGAATTTGAATAAGATTACTGCACTCCGTGACAACAAAATTCTTTGTTTGTCAGATACATGAAGCTGCAAATGATTTTGTCTATTTTGTGAGGGGACCACAGAATAATTAATTCAGATAATATATCCCATTGGGGAAAAGCTTGGGATATCAACAACTCTCTTTTTTTAATAAATAATTTCTTGCCCAGTTTCGGTGAAATACATAATTTCTTTCCTGGCAGTCTTAAAGTAAATAGTTTCTATGGGTTAATTGGCCTGCTTGATTTAGATGGAAAACTTTTAGGATGTTATTCTCGACGTAAATTATGACATTTTCGTGAAATTAATAATTTTCCCATCAAGGAAAAAAAAACTTCGTACTCCGTGCCCCTGAATATTGATCAAATGGTCACCCCCTAAAGAATTAAACAGACGTCTTTTACATTTATAACTGAAATATCCTCTTGCCATTTGCCTATTTACTATTTTTTGTTTGGAGATCACTCCAGATTTCATAATGTTTCCCTACAATTATGCTGAGTTGGAAGCAAACGGACAAGTTGAACAAAGCTCATTATCTTCCGCAGTCCTCCCAATAGTCCTCCCAATAGCTCGTAGATGAAGCAAATGACAAAGAAGGACATCGGAGTATGAGGGGCATTCTCCACTGTCCTTGGGAACAATGCCACAAATGCCTGGTCAAACAGACCTAACAAAGGCTTATTGCCAATGCCAATCACCCACTAAAGTAATAGTGATTTTAACGTAATCTCATCTCTGTGCTAATAAGACATCGGCACGGAATGCAATATTACGTAATCGATGGTAAGGAATTCATACAATGGCTTGTTATGTAAAGATAAGAAGGCCAAGATAATATAGTACCTACTCTGTTGAAGGAATTTTATAATAAAGCATCTGAAATCTCATCTTTTACCAGTTCATATTTTGGAAGCTTATGACATCATTTCTCGGTTCAAGTTTTCACCATGCATATTCGTTGTAATTGATATTGAACAGTAATTACTTTTTGGTTTTCTTTCATTTTCATCATGAGATCTTTTGCTACCACTGACAATTATTTCTTCTCTTAGGGAGCAACCATTAGATATCCAAAGTGGGGCTCGGTCTTTCTTTTTTTTAAATAAATAATTTTCTCCAGGTTTGGTGAAATAGATAAACTTACATCCCGCGTCACCGTGAAAAATAAACAATTTTTGTCAAGGACGACTCCAAACCTGAATGTCTAATGGTCGCCCCCCCCCCTTAGGCTAGAGAAAGCTCTGTTCAAATAGTTCTTATTTTTCTAATTGGTTTGATGGAAAATGAGTATATAGTCCGTACGGAAATATTAGGCCTAAGACATGTATAGTGCAGCCTGTAAGTTTGGGTAATGTTTTGCAATTTGGAAGAGCAAAGAAACTGTCAGCCTCTGTAATCCCACATTTTGCCTCAAGTGTTGTCCTTTATGACCCCGGATTTCTTTGCATTGGATGAGTATCCTTGCTCCACAAGCAGTTTGGTTGAGAATGTTAAGCATTGACCTAATAGCGAAACATCATCTGTTTCACTTACTTACACGTGGCACTGTATTTACTATATCCGTATGGCATATGTACGGACTTAATAGACGAGTTCTCTATGATGTGGTTTTCAGGAGCTGCCCGATAGTTGTGATTTGTACTGACATCTTGTGACCTTCACCTTTTCAGCGGAATGGAATGGACCTTTCTATGAATAGTTTGCCAATAAATGCAGGACCTCTCCTGCCATTGGTTACAATACATCATCACTTATCGAGTAAAAAGCCCGGATTTCATGGTTTACGCCGACAAACAACATTACAAAGCTCTTTGCTTGTGTGTAACGTTGGGCTCAGCCAGAATCTGAGATTAGAAGAGTATCTTGCAGCTGTGCTAGGGACCAGCAAATAGTGTAGGGTTCAGTAACCGCTGATCACAAGAAGAAGACGAGCATTGCCCTGACCCTCAGCCCAAGCCGATCACCAATTCACCATTCATAGGATGGCCACTGCATCGCCACAGCATTGCAACATCTAAACTGGAGGCCCGCTTCGGAGGCAGGGACAGCTGCCGCATCAATGCACTCTGCTCACATCAATTGCATTGTCCATCATCCGCGGGCAACAGACTTGTAGTCATTTTCTCGGGTTGCACCGCTTACCGAAAACACCTGATCGACTTGCAGAACACCGGAAAATGTTTCCACCTCAGCTGCGAACCAATTTCCCCTGCTTGTATCAGCCTGTCCCTTTTAGTCTTTTTATTATAATTTGATGGGCCATTTGGATTCATGGTTTTAATGGACACAATGTCTGCTGGTTCACTGCCTCCTCTCAAATGCATGAATGGCAAGGAGGCTTGTCTTGCCCTCCTCCAATCCCGACACCTTTTCACGCCAAAGGGGGCTAATTTGTCGCCACTTGCTCATTTGTTAAACCACAACTACTGTGTTTCGACCAAAAAAGCAAGGTAATAAACTACTTGGGCTGAAAATAGCCACTTAGCCGCAACGAGATGTATTTGGTGGTGAGCAAGGTTTCTTTTTTTGGCCAGACGCCTGTAAATACTCCTCGTAATTGTTCAAATTAACTTCTCCGCAACTGTCAGAATCCTTTCGAAGAACGTTATCTCAGACTTAGCTGTTAAAGCTGGGAGCGTTTCAGGAACTGCAGCTTCTTCATTTGTTCATTGCCTGGTCATATATGGTGGGGCTGTTCTGCTGGTATATGGTGTCCCTATGGCAACATTCCCTTTCGAGAGTCCTAGACACTGCTGTAACCATCTACTCGTAAACCATCGTATCTGTAATGGTCATTGTTCACATGCGTTGATGGTCCTTTTTACCAGACACTTGGTTGCTTGCAGTTTTATAATATGAATTTATATTGTAGATAATCTAATTGGTTTTCCACCAGACCTTCGGTCCCAATCACAACCGTTAAGCTCTATCTAAATATAATTATGTCGTCGCCAGACTTGCCATACAATTTCTTTTGAAACATCCAGCGCTGGATGTCAAGGTGCCTGTAAATTGCCTGGTTATCATTTCAGCGAGAATCGCTCTGCTCTCAGTCAGTCTACCATTCAATAGAATTCAGTCTATTTTAGGTTCATTTACATTCAGTAAAGCCTGGTGAATCCAGCGGCCGGATGACTTTCAATTTAGTGCTCTGTTCAATTAATTACCTTCACCATGCTAGCTTCATCGTGCTGTTAACGGTATCTTCAGAGCGGCTGCGACATTTTATGTGCCATTGCGCTGCTGTATGATTTATTCATTTCATCTGGTATCTTCGCTGTTCTGGTCTTTGTTGACTGTTATTCTTGTCAGCATTGAGGGTATTTTTGGAGACTTTTTGTTCTTGTATAAAACCTCCAGTCTTTTTTTAGAGCCAGATCAAGGGCCAAACTTTGTTAATGTGGATAGTTGTAAATAATGGGATAAGATAAGTCATTCAGTGTATTTCTGTTGGTCAAAGAGATTACATGACCCTGAAAAATCTATGTTCTCAGAAAGAGCAGAAGATGTACTGGTTGATGTACTAGTATATGAACCAGTACATGAACCAGTACATGAACCAGTACATGAACCAGTTCATTTTGCATTGAAATTTGGTTTTTCAAAAAACCATTTTGAATCTAAAAAACCAATTTTGTCTGAAATTCTTTAGAGTGTTCAGTGTCTGTAGACTACCCAGAGTGCAATGTAAATGGCGGAAACGGTTCTTTTCATTGTTGGCCTTTGCTGATATATCAGCTCAAATGGTAACCTTGAAAAACAATGAAATAGCAACCCACTTAGGGCAGGTCCATGATTCAGTTATCCGTTGCCTTTTTGCCATACATTCTTATAGGACTTTAGTACTATTTTATGGCCAGTATTCTTGGATATTGTTACCATGCCTGTTCCCTTAATAGCACCATTGTTGATAGCTCCTTCGTTTTTTGGTAGTAAATGTCAGTTTTCTACCAATTTACCTCAGCAGCCCAGCCCTGTGCATCATACACAGGAGAGCAATAAATATATGCTGATCTGAAACACTCAAGGAAGCTGATGTAACTGTGAATATGGTCGCCTGTAGCCAAATAAACTTGTGTTGGTGTCTGTCACTCTCTTTTGTTCCCAGGAATGTGTAATTAGATCTTCGGTGGGGATTTCGTGTGAACGTGTGCTAGGCATCATGCAGGGTGCTCCTGTCTTGCCTGCAGTCCTGATTGCGAAGTTTTCTTTGTCTGCAGATGTAACTCTAGAAGTCTGGTTGCAAACACATGGCTTTTGTTAGGGGCTCTATCCCGCACTTCCTTTCCCTCGTGTACCCTCAAGCCTTTTCGAACTCAGTACATCCGTTGCAGCCACCGAAGTGGAATCTTCATCTTGAGGATTCTTTACACCAACAAATTCAATGATATATTTTTCTGATCTTGCATCAGAAGCTACAGCCTAGACTTGTAATGTGGCCAATAATATGATTATTACACATACCATGAGGCCAAAAATATAATTATACACTGTACCAGGTTATCAAGAAATTTCACACAATATACTGATTACTGAGGTTGTTTCATCTGCCTGTCAATGTTTTAAAATCATTCAATTCAGAAACTTGATAATGGCTTTGGGTTTTGTATTTTCTCATTTTATTGTTCCATGCTGGTCACATAATCCATCAAATTGGCCAAAGTGAGAAGTGTTCCTATTTATGGTGCTGTCCATAAATCTCTTCAGTTTGGGGATTCCTTGAATCCATGCCTTCAAGTTAAACAATTTGTCACATGCCTCACTTGCAGGTGAAAGTGTCCCCCACAATTCAAAATAATGTCTTTGTATTTGACAATTAAATGCAGCCATCTGTACGTTGAATAGGTTTTATTGTTTCAAGGGTAACAGCACATTTTCGCTTTGCAATATTTCATCCCGCATCAGGAAATTAATTGGTAACAAGTAAATGAGAATGTTAATCACTTCAGTTATGTTGTTATTAAACTAAACACAGACACAAAATCCTGGCAATCTCACATCCAAGGCCTCCTCTTGCTATACAAGTGATTCTCCTGCACTTCTAATTCCTTCTTTGGCACAAAATTTCAAAATTCTATCAACATCAAGCAATTTGAAAATTTGTAATTTTCCTGAAATTTGCAATTACCATTTGTTATTGAAATTTAAAAGATGTCAGAAGGACGAGATATGGCTGTCACAGGTTCATGAATATTTCATCAAACATTTAGGAGAAAATTATCATTTACTGCTTCTAACTCGCAATAATTATACTAGGCGGACATGTAATTAGAAGACCTTGGTTCTTCTCTTGATGGGAGCCTTGGGTATGCAATGAGGTGAAACTCTTGAGTATTCATACCCATGCTCTCATCTCCTGTATCCTCTTGAAATAGTTTGCTTGATGAATATTGTATACTTCTATTTATCCCTTGCAGTAAGATCACATCAATCAGGTAGAAATGCTTCACCGATACATATCACTCGATCAGACGATCAGTCATAACATTCTTCTTGTTTCGCTTTCTATAATTAATTTGCTCTTATGCGTGCATGTTGCTGACTTATCCAGAGATGTGAAGCCAGTCTGTTGTTTCGAGGCTACATAGTATCTTCAAGAACCTTTTCTTCCAGAGCGTGGCCTTACGTATATGTTCATATATGGGCTATGATTATGACTTAGGATGGACCGCTGTGTTCCAAATGTCCTGAAAGTTGCCTGCTGCATCTTTAAGGGACGCAGCATCCTTAATTATTTCATAAAGTGACGTACAGTATCCGGCGGATGTGCATTAGGTCTGCGTCCTGTTCTTTAGAGCAGCCTGCTTCCGCCTTGACATATACAACCTGTCATAATTGACTGGTGTTCAATAAACACTGTCAAGTTTTTGATGGTCATATTGCATAAAAGTCGCAAAAAAGCCAGACCACTCCGGGGAGATGACTATAAGAGTGTGCTGGCTACATTTTACATTTACAGAAAGGGGGAAGTGGGAAGTATCCATTACCTGTTGTTTGTCTGCCAAGTATACGATTATCAATTAGCGTTTTTGTCAAACAGGACACGAGTCCTTGGTTCTCGCGACGAAGCTTTGATCCACTTTTAAGACAAACACTGTGCTCAAGACCAGTGCAAAAATGGCAAAGATCAGCAAGAGATGAGTGAGGCCTTTATAGTTCTTTGCTGTGAGTTGTTTTTCTACTGAGTAGACCTTTGCCCTTGCCCTTCTGTATGTTGAAACTGAGCAGTGGTGAGTGTCGAACTTTGAGCTGACAGCAGGACTGTCAAGTTGACAAGGCACAAGGTCTTTGCTGAGGGTCAGTTTCAAGCCTCCAAAAGAGAAGGTTCTGTCTATATGATCCTATGCTTTCAGTTCTTTAAGCTTGGTATATAATATATATTATACCGGTGGTCAATTTGTTATGGAGAAAGATAAAACCGTTTCTCTGTGAAATTTTTGGAATCATGATTCGGTACAAACCAAAATAAAGCACGCCTACCCCAACAGAAAGGAAGAATCAGCCACTACTTAACCCCTTCACACCTTTGGACTCCATTTGGGCTACATTTGGGCTACATTTGGGCTACATTTGGGCTACATTTTGGGATTAATGATACAGCAGCTGATGGAGTGTCATGATTACATTTGCATAGCCATGATCACCGTGCTTTTACAAAACCGATTTCGGCACAGGAATCTGAATCATAATAATTTGGTTGGTCAGAAACCAACTTTAGTCTCCTGAAGTTGAAGTACCATTGAAACTGATGCTTTGATCACGACAAATCAGCAGTATGACGACTGACAAAGTGCAATGTCAACAGTTTATCTGTGCTGTTTTTTCAACATCACAAATTGGCCGACTGTATAAAGCATTTATGTTTAACTCTGTCCTGCCTTTTCCCCTATTAATAACATGTTTTCTTCTCTTTGCAGTTAATGCCACCAGACGATGTTTGGAAAATGGAACCTGGCTCCCAAAAGCTGACTACTCCAATTGTCCCATCACCCACAAAAATGTCAATGTAAGTATAATCTCATTCTTGCTAAAATATCAATGATAAATATATCCTTCTTCATGATTAGGTGGGAATATTTAATGTCATATCATGATAACGGTTTACCCAACGCAATAACTGAGAAATAAAATTGAGAAACTGTCTTACCGTATGCATATATTATTACACTTTTGTCTACAGAGTGCTATGGTAAGTTTATTTTATTGTATTTTATCCAGGTGATCTTTTAAAAGATTTAAAACAAAATCAGAACAATATTTATATATTTCAGAATTTAAATTATTGTGAATGATTGTTCCCAACACTGTAATTATTCCCTTGTTTAATTGCCTGAACATATATCATTATATTGCCATGCTGAGTGTACATTGTATATTGTACTGTTCCTGACCATATATTTGTATGGTTGTGGCTGTGATTGTGATATTCCCTCTTATGCAAATGTATGTTAATTCAATTCTAAGTTGTACGTATTTGTTAAATCATGAGATAAACTTAAATGAAAACCAATAATATTGGTCCAATTTCACCAATAGATTTTAAACCAGGTTTCATGTTGAATAAAGTCTTAACTCTAGTTCCTACTGCACAGTGCTGCCATTCTTGCTCTGAAATAGAGTAAATCTAAGAATTACAGTTAGACCAGGTCTAAGGTTTTTTAAAACACTGTTGGTGAAATAAGGCCTCAAGTTCTCATTTCTTGGTGTATATATAAGATGCCTTCATAAAGTTGTCCCCAAAGTGACTTGAAATGCAATCCTGGTCAGACTGACCACTTCTACTTTCAAATGAAGACTATACAAAGAGACAAAGTTCTGTTTTGTTTTACAAATCCTACGTAGTTGGTTCTAGTTCTTTCTGCAATCTACCCCGGGAAGCCCGTCTATTTATTTTGTAAACCTGGTATATAGAATGCAAAACGAAAAGATTAGCCATCTGAGAAAGGGAGTGTAGGAATGTAGAGATGACATCTTCTTTGCTGGATAAGGAGGAAATGGAAAGCTTAAGGCACACCAGCTTGTCTTTTTGCTTCATCTATCAATATATGTCCAACCCAACCCAACCTAAACCATTTCGGCATAAGTCTTGGTTTCCTGTTGTATAGCCTTGTGTTCTATTTTGGTGATGTTTTTGTGTGTCTTCTATGTTATTATCGATCTGTACCTATCTTCCTGATTTTTCTCAAATCGATTATTTGCCCAAAATTGTCAGAACTTTATGTCAAAATGGATGAGTAGGATACCGATAAGATTTTGGAACTTCGAGCCTTGATAGATGAATGTATAATATAGCACACTTCACAAAATGCGTTTAATTTCTTACAATCTAATGTTAGGTACAGTGTAGGACTGTCTGAGTGTAATAATACTGTGAAGGACTGTAATTTCAAGAGCTGTGCTGCATGCTTCTTTCACTGACAATGGGGTGCCATTGGTAGGCGGACATCCAATCTTACAATTCTACCTGAAAAAGTTTTGATGTACGTTGCATCAGAACCTAATGACTGCTTGCCATACCACCTGGCATGCTGTGCCTTCATTGCTCTTTCTTCAAAGCTGAGTTTTCCTCCTGTGGCATTCTGAATGTATCTGTGACCTCACTTCTGAAGACCTGATCCTTGATTCCAACCACATGAGCTTTGATTACACTTACAAAGATCTTCATTGCCTTTTCATTGTTCTCCCTTCACCCCCAGTGGGAGCCAGTGGGAGCAGGAAGGCATAAAAGGACCACAGAGAGGGTTATGGCATGTGTTATGGGCAATCATTAATCATGCAAAGAAATACATTGCACCTGGGCAAAGCAGTAATAAGGTCTGGTTTGCTTTTAAGAAGTCACTGCTGAAACTGAATATCTGAAAACTTTAACTTTCAACTCCAGTGAGAAGCTGGTTGAGATGTGTGACATGTGGACCAACGTTCAAAGTCATACAGTAATAGACACTGATTTGGAGGGTTCTAACATGCATTTTTGAATAACAAAAATGCATTTTAGAACCCAAAAAAGAGGTGTCTGACTGACTTAGACATCATGTGCTTCTTCTATTATACATAACTTATATTTTTTGCAAAATAAACAATAATCTGATTGTTTGTTTACTGTTGTTAACAGTGTTAATCCTTAGCAGGGGGTACTGATATGCAAAATTGTCAGTTAGATACTGGCTTTTGCTATGGTATCAGTATCTTGGTGATGTGTAATTGCCATTGGATTGTTATTGTGACATGCAAGCTACTTGGACAGTGTAAAGAATTCTTTGGTTGCTCTATCCAGTACAACATAATCTACATTGATCAGTGAAGTTGTGTGAGCACCTTGCCACAGAATATGTTTTATTATATATTTATGTATTTCATACATTTCATAAAATTAGGCATGGATATAAATTGTGCAGAGAAGTATATGCAGAAAACAGTATCCTAGTACTTGTCCAATCAGGTTCAAGTAAACAAAACCAATTTGCAGAGTTGCGAGTCCATGTCTAAGTAGTTTGAATGACGAAACATTTGCAGTAAGTGCCTGCACTGTATGTGGTCCTTTCCTGGAAAGACCAGCAAGATTAAAAGGACAGCTGAAACAGCTTATTTGCCTTCTTAGTCTTACCAATGGCCTGGTGTAAGCTTTGTCCTGACCTAACTCGTTTTTCTTGACATTATCATCATTCCCAGGAGACAATTCCCATCCCAGACTGTTTATTTCCCTCAATGCCCCTGTTTCTATCCTCTTGTCCTTTCCTTGGGCTGGTCTGGCCTGGTCTTCTTCTTGCGAAAGTCGATGGCAGTGAAAACGGTCTAAAACAACAGGCCAGAACCCTTCTTATCTTAATGAAGGCACATTCAAGTGGGCTACTTACCACACTGCAGAAATGAAGTGTTCTCTGTTGAGCTCATACAGTGTATATGCAGTGGTGGGTACTTACTGAACCCATATCACTGACAAGAGGTCTTTCACTGATTTTGAGATGTCATGGCAAGCTCTTTTTTTCAAAAGATTGGAATTTATCACATTGGTTGTAGATCCTCATTGAATTTTGCAACTTGCAAGGGTCTCCTTTGTTAGAGTTTTTAGGAGTTGGGGGCAGTCACAAGTGACTGAGAGTTAGATAAGAGATTTCCTCTCAGGATTTCTTTCCTCTTTATAAATGTCGTGAATCTCTAGTCTCGAAAAGTTGAGTCATTAGAGATAATTTAATATTTGTTCGCACTGGGACTGAATGTGATTTTTTTTTAGAACTTGTATAATATAGGGAAAAGCGACATCAAAAAAGTTATGACATCGATTTTCCCAATAGGATCATATGTCCTACAAAAAAATTCACATTCAATCACAGTGTCTACTATTACGAAATAATCTGTAAGGCATTGAAAGCCTCCACAAAATTGAATAAAATTATTTTCTCTATACTCCACATCCCTTTAGTTTCCAGGCATGACCTCGCCCAGTGATTCTTCAGAGATCTGCGACATTCGTCTTTTTATACGGATGAAGCAAATTTCAAAACGTCATCATTTTATAGCCACATTTCTCTTTTAGCAATAGCATTCGGACTGATAAGTGAGAATGAGCTGTCAGGATGACTCTCAGAAATGAAATTAGCTCTTAGCATAAACATCCACTGTCATCAAGGAATGACATTAATATTTTAATGAAGTTATTTCCCTCAGGGTCGATTGTATTTATGATATCTCCTTTGGCAAGTTTGTCCTGACAGTTTTTACTCTTACCGTTTGGAAAAACTTTTTAAGGCCATTATTATTAATGCAGAGTTTTTCCTGGTTTTAAAAGTAGTATGCTTTAATGAGAAGAGGGAAGTGGCAAAGCAGATCAAGATCGAAATTCCTTTATTCAAAAATCAACATTTATAAAAGTTTAGCAGCTCATGGCTCACCAGCACTCTTTGCGCACAATGGACACCAGTCCACCAGCTCATTTCAACACCTACCATGCAGTCTACTTCCTATTTTGTACCTATCATTCAAATGGGATACCATTTGAACCAATTATCATCGCCAATTGCCTCTCGATTCACTTTTTTTCACCTACCTATTTACATTTCTTCCATTGTAGATGCCACCCCATAATAGCACTGGCTAAAATGTATGGCAGTTCTGAAAAATTCTTACTTCACTCTGCTTAGTCCTTAGTGCTATTGAACCGAATCCTACTAAATATTTACCAAGTGGAAGGAAGTGTATGATTCTTAAGAAACATCAATTACACTTGACAATATACCAATGTGAAAATAAATAGCAATCCAGTAGGGAGTAATTGGTGTTGTAGGTGTGAAACTGAAGTGCACTTCGACAGGTACATGCCATATGATTAAAAAGGAGAAAACCGTTTGATATCAATTGACCGACTTGCAAGAAATACCGAGTACTCTCATTGAATGACTGCAAATGCAGACAATTGCTAGGTGAAAGGTTCACTTGCCAATCCATACATATGCACGTACATACAATGTGCGGCAGCAAACCCTTGACATCCCCAGTCTCATAAGTCATACCTCCACATTTAACATCTACATGTGTGTATACAAAAACAACGAAAAAACGAAATCCCACATTTTTAGCTATCAATTAAATTATCCTATAGAGCCCAAAGAACAAAAACTACTGAGTACCAGGATAAATCAAAATTAATAATTGGTCTTCTATTCCTTCATCGTGTCTATGTAATCCACCTTTACTTCTTAAATAAAAATACTTATTGAGACTTCATGAAAATTTCTCATTCATTAGTGCGCAAACTGCACTTAACACAAATCAACACTTCCTATCAATCCTCTGTTCGTCAGTATTTACTGTCATTTTTTCCCCTGAAAACCACCCCATCACAATCAGCCATTCTCAAACACCTTCAAACCTTCCTCCAGCTTACAAAAATGTTTCTCCCCCTTTTTGCATGTGTTCATTGCTTATCAAAGCCCCTACAACCCCCCCCTTTCCTTCCTCAAAACATTATAACTTCCTTCATATCTATCATCAGCTGAGGGGGGGGGGGGTCTCTTAGATGTTTTCCCCAATTACAGTCCTGCATTTATAATTTGTATTTCTAGTAATTATACAAAAAGAAATGCTTAAAAGTTTACTGAACATATTCCTGCAACTTTCGTTTTCAGTTTATAAACCATGACAGATGATTTCATAATTGTAGACACTGAGACTGAATGTGATTTTTTTCTGGGGCATGTTATTCTGGACAGGTGATGTCATAAGTTGTTTGATGTCACTTTTCCCCATTGAATACAATGTCCCAGAAAAAAAAGTGCATTCAGTCTCTGTGCCTACTGTTGTGACATAAGAAAATCAGTTGACCATGCATATCAAACATATAATAAATTCGGTATACCATTGTAAAATTCCTTATTAAAATATATTCCCTTTTCCATCTCTATATCGTTCTGCAAATGAATCTTTAACTCTAGCCACTTGCTCCAAATAAAAAGGTTCTCTCCTTTCTTTGCGATATTGAACTTAACAGTTGCTTTTACAAACAATGTGTAAATCCCCTGTCTCCGTTATTGTATGGCCCATGCATGGGTAATATCGTTGCTCCCTGCATAAGCCCTTGGTTGTCTTTGTCACTTCCTTGTGCATCTTCCTGTTATTATCATATATTATATCATATATTACACATAAATTGCTACATACAAGACATAGCAGTGCAACACATAAATGGCAGTACGTACAACAAAATTGGTCTATCTTGACAGCGTTGACGTCTTAATACATGTGATGATGTATGTGATTATTTTTATTACAGTCAAGTCCAATTTTGAAAAAAAAAATGTATCTACTCAAGTCATTATATTCACGAAATGTCTATGTTCTGTGTGTCTATATATACCAAATGCTAAAAGTGACTGATTGTCCTATAATCATGATTTAGTCTGTAACCATATTTGTCAAACCAAAAACCACATCAATGATCTGTTTAGCTGCAGGCCTATATCTTAACTTTCAGGCTGTTTTCCACCAAGCAAAGACCAAATAATAAATAAGTCCATTAAGCAAGGTGATACACTGTGTGATACGTTAATTGAATGTCCCCTTGTTGCAGTCCATCCACACCTACATCACAAGGATCATCTATGACGTGGGATTCACAGCTTCAGTCGTGGCTCTTATTATCGCTCTCTTCATCTTCCTCTACTTCAGGTGAGCCTCTTTTACTTTGAAAAATGCCTATATAATACAGAGTCACCTCAAGTGAGAACGTAATTGAATTTTGTGATATATACTTGATCATAAATTTATAATGAAATATGGAATACACTTGTGGAGTGTATGCATGCCAGGAGTTATACTCGAACTGTATATGTATAAGATGTCAATTTGTCAAATGTCGACATATGTTTAACTATTTATAGATTTCCAATCAAGCAAAATCTAATGAATTTTTTTTCTTAATTGAAATTTTATTTTCAATAAATGGCCATGGTAAACAAAATGTAAACAAATAGTTAACTTCTGATAATTAATGAGTCGGACTATCTCAGTAGAAGCCCTAAGTTGTTTTAAAATGTCTTATAGGCAAATGTATTATGTAGATAAGAATGTGCAGATAATGTTATATATACTGACAGCCTCCATCTCACTCTCCCAGCGAACATCACCTTTTGGTGCAAAACAATTCCCAGAATCATTCTTGTTGCTTTCTGACACAAAACAATTACCAGTTGGTGCCTTGTTACGATATAAATAGCTTTTAATTTATAGACTATGTAAAGGATTCCCTCTGTTCTTTCAGAGATATTGTTGTTAATCAAAGTATTTTATTAAATTGATGACAGTTCTGGTCATGCAGAAATTCTTACATAATTACATTTTACATATAGGGCTATGGGCTATGGCTGACTCTCAAACTATAATTCATGTGACAACCAGTTGTTAGACATAAATGTCAACACGCCATTCAGCGCTTTCTTGACCAGATTTGGTTTGAAAAGGGCATGCTGTTTTATTTTGTAATGACATTCTGCATGTCATATATGACAACTAATATTATTACATGTATCTTAACCTATTACGTAAGTTGTCAGATTTGTAAACGTCCATATCAGTGTTGAGTGAAAAAGTCATCAAGTGATGTGTCGTAATAGTTCGGAGAGGTTATGATGATCTTTTTTAGCTGCAAGAGAAACCATTATCTGGCTGCATATTTTTAATCAACATCCTCCTTGAGAAAATCTTAATTGCTGTCCCTTGAAACTTGCAATTACATTTTTGACATCCTTGAGGAGCTTTTAATTTTAGGCCTCACCAGGAATTATGGATTTCGCCAAGGTCACTCAGAGTCTGTTGCTTCGTGAAGGGATTTAAGTTCAAGACAACATTAAGTTGAAAAAACATCAATTAGCACTTACATGTTGTTTCCAATGCCATTTGGAAGCTGTTAAACTAACGAAATCTTCAATAGCACATTAACAGCATTAGATATTAATCAACAGGACGTCCAGAATTTCAAAAAAATTTGTCGTAATTCTTGAAACCAGGGATTTCAACTGCCACCAGCATATGTGCTATTCCATTTATTTCATTTTAATGATATTGTAAAAGTGCCATTCATCATGCATATCAGTAACACATATCTGAGATACTTTCCTCTCCAATTAGCATTCCATAATGACTTGCATACCATCAGATCCCATAGTGCTGCTGCATCCAATCTGACACATGCTGATAAATACAAGCATGTAAATGTGTAGGTGTCTCTTCTGAAACTGGAGTGTCCCTCAGAAACATGAGATCAGATTATAAATTTTGACACCACCCTAATGAGCTAATCAAGTATTTATGTATAGCCATTTGACAGGATATTGTTAGGAAATAAGATATCCTTGAAAAGCCCTTTTTCTTCCTATACTTCAAAACAGAGGTATTTCATATATGAGCCCAATCAAGCTGGTTATTAGAATAAAGCATTTGTTGCATCTTAAAACAATTTATTTGCCACAAATCTACCATTTGATACTGACAGCTTAAGTCAATAGCATAGACTCTGATATGGTTGAATGTGTCACCATGCCTATGCTATTGACTCGAGCTGTAAAACAGACACTTTGGAGAGTCTTGTTGTATCGTACCCGGTACACATCTCTTTTTTGTGAATTACTTTTCTCATTAAATTTTGCTCCTTTTTCAGAAATCTCAGATGCCCCAGGAACACCATCCACTGCCATTTGATAGTGACTTTCATCTTAAGAAATATTGTCTGGGTTGTCATGAACAATGGACTTCAAAAGTTGGACAGGAAAGATGAAAACGAGGTTCATTCGGTGAGTGCTTTCTTATCCAATCTTCCTGGAAATTCAATCCTTGTGATGTCAGTCATTCTACTTTTTGCAAATTTGCAAGACAAGTTCTTGATTTTGTTGTCAAAGGAACATAATGCAACATGTCATTTATTGTCACAGGCTGGTAAACTTTCTCATTTAAAAAAAAGTCCTCGACAAATATCGAGAACCATCAGATTTACTTGAGAGTCTGCGATACATTCAAAGTTTAATTCAGATAATGCAGAGATTATTTGTTAAGCTTTGAAATAACTCTTGCACATCAATCAATCTCCTTGTTCAATCAAGACTTCTTAAATTGCACATTTATTGGCGTGATTGTTGTTTGCACCGAGTAACAGGTAATTCTATAGTTTTGATGACTCTTTGGAGATTTGAATTTAGGATTTCAGGACTAATTTGTAGCCCTAAACATTTGTGATATCAATGACAATATCACATAATGGAGTTTTAGAACAATTTCAAAGTTCTTTGCACTCAATGTACCTATCTTCACAGGCATTGTCCTGTGTTTACCTCCTTGGTACATTGTAACCTTATCGGTGCAGTTTATGGACATTCCTTCAGTGCAGAGGACTATATCAAGCCGAAAAGGCGTCCTTTGTTTGCCTAAATCGATATATGATATTATTGTGAATCAACAAGAAAATACCTTCACGACAGGGACTACTAAGTCACATTTATGAGCACGGTAGAAATTTTGACTCGATTTGACCCCCAGAAAGACGTCACAGACGTCATCCAGACGTCATCTGGACGTCACTCTGACGTCAAATGAGGTCAGATGCCCACTGGGTATGACAAGCTCAAATTTATATTCGGTCACTAATTAAGACTGTCTATTATCGTATTTCACACTTGCCTCAAGCACTGCTGGACTAGATTGGATGCAAAAAGAGAAGGCCTTATCTTTCGGGTTGTGTTTAAAAAAGGACTGGGTAGGAGCATAGGACCTTGTGGTACACCATATGCCAGCTGCTGCACAGGAATGCTAACTATAATTGCACGCATATTTATGTGAAGCTGTAAACCTTTCCAATTACTGAAAGGGCATTGAACTCTTGAGAACACCCTCCAACCAATTAGCCTACATTTTACTAGTGTTTTGAAAGACCACTTAGCAGTCCTTTGAAGTCTTACAACCATGTTTGTGTTGTATTGTTTCTCATCGATTGTAAATCATTCTGCCAGATTACATGTCACGTTCTGTTGCAAAGAAATGTCACCAATCTTTTAAAAAATTAACATAGGAATATCAGAAAATGGCTAATATACGTGTAGTTGCATACATCATAATTTATTTTCTCTGGCCGACTCGATCTGAGATATCGAAAATTAGAATCTGATGCAATTTTAATAGAAAATGACTGAAATTACCACATAGATTGATTACATCCACTTGTTGGCTAATGAGCTATTCCACGTATGGAATGTTCAGAAATCAGGAATAAGACACGGAAGAATCACACAATTGTTGATCTACTGTTGATTGCATATTAAATTGCCATATTACTGGAAGCCAAATTAATTGCACTGGAATCACATGTCTGTGAAGGTCAAGACTCACTCTGAAAAATGTCGGGACAAAATTGGTTTTTTAGATTCAAAATGGTTATTTGAAAAACCAAATTTCAATGCAAAACCAACATGGATTTTTAAAAAAATCCATGTTGGTTTTTTGCATTGAAATTTGGTTTTTCAAAAAACCATTTTGAATCTAAAAAAACCAATTTTGTCTGTGAAGGTCAAGACTGCTTAAACCAAGAAATTCCACGTGGCCTTTGGTTTCGCCAGGAAATCTGTTTCAATCTGGATTCATATAATGAGAAATTTCCTGTGTTTGCTGATGTGGCATGGAACGTCGTTACACAAATCAATTTACGGCAAATGCCAACCAGGATTGAGGCTCTAAAACACAGAATTCGTTGCTGATTCCATGCAGATCAGTCCAGGGTCATACCGTTGCAATAAGCATATAAATCTATTGTCTCATCCACAATTTTGAAGAATCGTAACTTCAAAAAACTACAACAGCATGGCGGTAAGAATGACTGCTTTTTGAAATATGTCGCGGAGCTCGTCAACAATAGAAATAATTAAACAGCAAAGTTCATGCTGCAAGCCATCTGACTCGTGTTTGGTCATCTTTCGGCCACCCGCCGAAGAACCCAGAAGAACCCAAATTGTTTCATTTGCACCTCACCGAATATAGTCTCTCAAACAGGAGATCTTGGCATTCCCCTTCCACAACAGAAAAGCCCAGGAATCGAGATCCAAACCTCAAGATCTAAACACAACAACAAAAAATGTTAATTTATATGCAAGGGAACTGGCTGCTTGTGTGCCTAATCTCCAAGCTAATGTCCAGCTGGGAACCTGTAGGTTCTAAGGCACTGGGTGTACATTAAATATCCCTACATTATTACGATAAACAAGCCCTTACCAAACACAACAGTAGTTTATCTAAGTTTCTTGGTTGATAATAGTATACATTAGGAGACCCAACATGCTCCCAAGGTGTATGTCAAATTCCTTTGCTAATAAATCTCATTTTATGGCCAATTTTCTGATGCTTAGTATTCCAGAGTGGCCCAAATCGACCCAACTGATTCTAAAGAAATATCTGGCCATGGTAATTGTTTTAAGGTTCTGCTTGGTCCTGAATTCTCATGAGAGAAATTACTTGTTCCTTTTAGTGAATTTCCATGATTTAGAGTGATTCAGATTTGCAAGGCCATGTACTGTTTGGGTGCTAATGTTTGTTTTTATACGAATACTTGAAAATGCTGCATAAATGTTTAATTTATAAACGGTTGTGTGCAACATACATACAGTCCATTATATTCAGTAGACTTTATTTTCTTACAAGTATGTATAGGTAACCAACCTAGATTTATTTGTAACTTTCTGAAGCTGAAACAGTTTCAGTGTTTGTGTAAATCTTAGCTTTTGCAGAAACCTTGTCAGAACACACACCCACAAATGAGACAGCAAAGAAAGAACGGCAGAAAAAGCCAAGAAAATCTAAAGGGACGTGTTTTATTGTTTATAGTGTCGTGTGGTATCTGTGTGTGTGGGCACGTGTTGCCAATAACCAAGTTCGGAAGACAAACAGATACATAAAACCACAAAATACAGTCTCTCTTGTTCGAAAAAAGAAGCTTTTAAACAATAGCTTTGCCCATTTTATTACTCTGCACACAGAGTTCATATTTTATGTCATGCATAAGAGACAGCAGTAGTGAGCTGCCACCAGCAGTGAACTCTGCAAGAATTCAGATGAAGCAAGTGACATTATGAGAAAGCAAGCGACATTATGAGATTAGCAAGCATTCTCAGCTGGTAGTTGAAACAGATACTTAAAGATTATTTTTATAACATTGTGTGTTTGGTTTAAGGTGTCGGCAACATTAGTGTTAAAAGTACACACTGATTCACTCAAAGCTGTCTGTATAACATTGTTTGTTTAATTTATAAGCTATCCATACTACAAATGTCAAAACACAGTCTGATTTTACAGAGCAGATAAGAGGATTAACTCATGCATGGAACTGGGTCATTAAAATCCATCAGTCTCTCCAGCTAAAGCTGTTCGACACAGAGAGACTGTGTCAGTCTGCCATTTTATCTTGTTGGGATATAGACACAAGGATATGTAGTATATTAAGTTTGCAGAGAAAAGATGTATCTCTTTGCAGTATCATCAAAAGGTCTCATTCTACATACTAATCTGAAGCCCGAAAGATATCATGCATGCAAAGCCAAAAGACCGTCGGCCCACAACAGAGGCGTATGCTTTCTGGATTGGCTTTCATAAAGTCCTTAACAAATTGGAAAATACTTTACAGGTGATTTCATTATCATGCGATTCGTGTCCTCACTTGGCTGTGAGGAATCACCAGCACATACACGTACTACGTTTGATAAATCAAATGTGTGACGTTCTGTTGTTTCTAAACCAATCAGATTAACTAAAAATGACATGTATTTGGTGGGTCTAGAACCTAGGAATCGCGTACAAATGAAATCACCTGTAATGATCCTTCACAGCAGTTCAGTACTCTGTACATCAATTGCTTGCACCTTAATACATTGATAAGAAATAAACAGGAAAGCCTTCTATTTTGCTCCTCATTAGGAAAATACTCAGGTATATAAGGAGAAGAGTTGCCTAGAATAGATGTGAACCAAGCGGGGTGCCTTGCTGTATTCCATTGTCAGTGTAGACAGTTAAGTGACTGTTTGAGCAAGTTCGTGACATCATTTGAGCAAGAAAGGTTAAGGTCATTGCACTTTACTGAAAGACTTCCTCGGAAGCTAAAGGTGAGGGTCAATGTTAACCCAAGGAACTGCTCGAAAGATGCTCTTGCAAGATTTTTAAATAAGCTTGTGAAAATTCTTGGGTTAAGCTAAGGATGTTAAATTTGATGCCATATAACAAGAAGTTTCCTTTGAATTTATGGTTTGGTAGATTATATTATTGGTTGGCATTCTGAAGTTTTATTTCAGTAGACTTCTTGGGTGAAGCCCGGCAGCTCACTGCCTGAGAAGATATGTAAATGCATCCCACGGAACAATAATATTGTAGGTTTAATACATATAGTATAGTGTCAGACACTGCATAGGACCAGGGTAACCTGTTGTAGTTGGATTGTATGTGACAAGCATAGGGAGTGACAGTCAGAGTACCCAGTAAGTTGCAACCTCAACAATTCCCTGGACAATGGCTTCCTGTCATGTGTGCTTCATTCTGATTTGTTGGTTGATAAACATTTCTGCCATGTCATCATGTAACTGCTGTGGTAACAAGAACTAGACTAGCAAGGCGGAGTTACGTATTATGATACTTCACATATTATGTATGTGTCTTTTTTGCTATCAATCTTTTTGGTAAAAAACAAACAGTAAAATAATAAACCTACCTCAGTCTGTTTATCTATTTATCATTTTATTTCTCTATCTATCACTCAAGGTTTCTATCTTTTTCTCTATCTAGTAGACAGTTTCTACATTACCCTTTATAAATCTCCCTTTATAGTATCTATCAAGATTTCATCTTGTCGAAGTTTTGTGTTTCAAATTTCTTGACTGCAAACCCAACTCCTGTATTGATTATTTTGTGAAATAGGGAAAGAAAAAGCGAAAAACCTTTGCGTCAATAATTGATAGCCGCAGTCTTTAGCAGAAACAATGTCTGACTTGTTTGTATTAATAACTGCTGTGTTTTGTGGGTGGTCGTCTGAGTCAAATTTGAGAGTTTATCACTCAATTAAACATTGACGTCACTAAGGCCATAAACAATGGTTTTTACCCTGCAAGCTAGAAGTATGGTTCATGTAATTGTGTAATTTATAGGCTTAAGATCAACTTCCCTGTCACATTTAATTAACTTTAAACTTCATATTACATAGATTTTTTGATCGGTGTTTGGTGGATTTATCGGTTTCATGGAACTACTAAATCTTATATTTTTGGGGATATTCACAAGAAAATGCATGTTCTTTTTTAATGATTTTTCCTTATTTATATTCCAGTGGATTTGCAAGATTGTAGTGGCCATATACAACTATCTGCAAGTGACCAATTTCTTCTGGATGCTGGTGGAAGGGCTTTATCTGCATCTGATGATAGTCTGGGCATTTTCCATAGAAAAGATCCCCTTCTGGACTTACGTACTACTGGGCTGGGGTAAGTGGATATCACATATTCATAACTTGTGTGGAAATGATACAGAAGGATGTAAAAAATGGTGTTCACCATGGACATCTCTTGCTATATATGTCTTTTTTACTGCAGATTTATGTAAATATATAGCCATTAGTATAACCTGTATGAATAGCCAGATGTCTGCATTAACTGGTTGGTAGCTGACTGTTTATTTTCTTTCATCGTACTGTTACGTATTTCTCGTTAATGCTTTACGGCTCAATAATTCTTCATCGCTATAAAATTGTATTAAATTCAATTGAATACCAGTGATAGTCATTGTGATGGATAGAAGTTGCCATACACTCTAAAAAAATTCAGACAAAATTGGTTTTTTAGATTCAAAATGGTTTTTTGAAAAACCAAATTTCAATGCAAAAAACCAACATGGATTTTTTTAAAAATCCATGTTGGTTTTGCATTGAAATTTGGTTTTTCAAAAAACCATTATGAATCTAAAAAACCAATTTTGTCCCGATATTTTTTAGAGTGTACCACATCACTGACATCAGTTCTGTCCCTCTCACTTCTTGCATAATATGCCAGTCACTTTGTCTTTACATCCAAGTCAGACAAGTTCCAAACGCAGCGCTCCTCCTTTGATGTGAGATCAATCAATTAGGAAGTCTCTCGCCTGACATATTTCCCACTTGTCTTATTGCCCTCCTGTGAAATATGAGTAGCTCTGAGTGGGCAAGAAGCCTTTATCGAGGTGCCCTTTTCTGAGCACTGCTCTCTAATGGCCACCTATTCGACACCCATTTGGACACTCCATTCAGACACTCCATCACTCCAGAGTTTTATTGCTTCAAAATACTGAATAAAACAGAGTGAGGAACACATTCCTCGAAATAGATGATTTGCCGAAACAGCTGTAAGTGCAAATGGCTAAGAAAGGTCAAGAGCCCTTTGGTTCGATACATCGCTTCTGCGCCCTTTTGGCTCCGAGGTCAGAATTTAGTAGTCGCTTGGCACTGCCAGCCTTGAAATGGATTAGCGCTTAGTCCAAACAGCTTTGGCATCATTTGAAATGCATTGAGTGCCATTGCTAATCACAGTATCTAGCTCATTGCCCCGCTCTGACCACATCAAAAGGTCATCTGCTTAGAGAGGCATGCCCTCTCACGAAGAGATACAAGATTAGCCCCATTATATATGCGGGTGAGCTGTCTGCCAGGGTTATATGATGCCTCCCCACGTTGCCAGTCACTATAAGAATGCCCGGGCATTCACCGCCTCTCTTTGGCTACATACAATTGTTGTCAGTGTGTTTGTCTCTCCAATGCGGCTTTGTCGGGAAAACCGAAAGACAAACAAACACGCTTTTCAAATGAGACAACACGGATCAATATCCGCTTTGGAGAAAAACATTTTTTGGGGTTTTGGCTCAACCAAACTTCTCAAAAACGTGATCCACTGAAAGAGATATTAACTTCAGCCTTGTTCAGCGGATGTGAACTGCTCAATATGATCTGTCTTTCCTATTTCCATGTGCTTTCTCTATCTGGCTTGTCTTTTTGTCTGAAACACATGCTCCATTGCTAGGCATGCACAAAAGGCCATGTTCTGCTTCTTTGTGTGTTACAGCATGTATATATGAATAATCAAAACTAATCTTCTTACTTTCTGGTTTGATTTTCTTCCAGGCACTCCAGCTGTGGTCATCATTGTTTGGTGTCTCGTCAAATATCATTATGAAAATGTAGAGTAAGTGAATCAGTTATCCCAGATTAGCCTGCCTATTATCATTTATTTTGAGAATCTGTTGCAGAATAAAACATTTTAAAGTGAAAATTGTCGTTAGTCTGCATGAAGTCTATTTATATCAAACTTATTTAGTAACTCTGCAATGAACATGCAATGTCATGCATGCTTGATTGAAATTTTCATCTTCTAAAAGTTTTGACATTTTGATTTAATAATAATGCAAATAATTAGTAAATAAAAATGTCATGAGCTTGGATCAAATATCGTTGTTCAGCACGAAGACGTTAATAAGTCTGCTTCATATTTGTGCTAAAGAGATGTGAAGAAAGTATTGTTATCATTTTGTTTTCTGGATTAGTCCAATTAAAAACTGATATAGGATGGTAAACCGATTTATTAAAGTAAGCCACCACAACTGAATTAATCTCGATGCAAATCTGGACCAAGGCCACTTTGGGAGATGGATCAAGGTCTTGCCCTGAGCTTATTTAAAGGACAAGATTACCTCGCTAGAGATCTCTAACAAATTCACTTAACCTCACCTTAAATTACACTATACTTACTATAGCACAAAAGTTCTAAATTGCTTTTATTTCCTTTGAAGAGATTATTTGAAATTCAATCACTGAGTATAGTTATGGTGAATAGTAAGTTGATTGACACAGAGTCATATTAAATAGTGAAGGTTACCATTTATGAAATCTTCAGTATTTTTCACTCATACGTATTATACCTTTTTTGCAGATGTTGGTTCCCCAGGCAAGACACGTATTACGATTATGCCTACATTGTACCTATACTCATAGTGCTCGCTGTAAGTATTCATTCATAACGTCCTTCAAAAAGTTTTAGATGGCACATATGATTTCACAGAGCATCATAGCTCATTCCACACAAAGTACCTCACATTTGGATGTGGATAGCAATTAAATGCCATGCATCCAGGTCCAGGGCTAATGTACTGATTTTCCATCCCTTTTTGAGTTTGAACATTGCCAAATCAACTGTTGGAAAAGTATTAGTTTATTCTACGGATCACACACATATACATGTATATAGTATGTACATTATACCCATAATGTTTACAATACCACATGAAAAAGCAGTGGATAAATATGTCCATGTCCCATGTGGTATTGCGTTGTATACTCAATGTTTTTTTGTATACTCATTGGTTTGATCAGTGTTGATGATGTCATTGCATTGTTTGCCATTGTGACGTCATGTCCATGGTGATGTCACGACATTGTGACATATTCAGTTGAGCTGCTATCTGTGCTCTGATTGGCTGATGCAGCTGATGAGTATAGATCACCTGAGTGAAGTTCAGCTTTCTTTGGAGTTACATAATGGGGTATAAATAAGACCAAATGGTTGTATGATGGTATTTTGAGATGTATTTCCACTTGTAAAGATATCCTGAGTCCTCTGTACCCACTCATACTGACGCACTCGTAATCGGCTGTAAACATCAAAAATGTCGACTTGAATGATTCTTTGCCTTTCAGGTGAACCTGCTGTTCCTCTCCAGCATTTTGTACGTTTTGGTCACAAAGCTCACAGCTTCGAATGCGCTACAGACTGGTCATTACAGGTAAGACATGTTATTGAAAAATGTTCATTTCTATTTTGAAGGAAGTTTAAGCTGAACAAGCTGATGTTCTTTGTTCTTAGAAATGTCCGTACTGTATATATTTGTTAGCATGTCATCAAATTTGGTTATTCGATGCATTTACATGGCAGTATGAATGTGTTATTGTTTTCGTGTAACTTTTTCTTACCATAGATAATAATCCCAAAAGGTATCAATATTTCGGTGGTGATCCCGTTTGTGACTATAATGAGGAAATCTTGCATTTCTATTTACCTGATTTCCATAGCCCATACAGTATGATCCTATTTTTTTTGCATGGGAGGCGATATTATTCCCAGATATAAATAGTCATTTATAAGCCATTTAAGACATATGCATATTTCCCAAAACTTCAGTCAGCTAAGTTTTGTCACACAATATGATGAATGGCGGGATAAGTAAGTAACAGATCAGATGACAAGCCTCTTAGCACATACGCCGCATCCACTTACTCCACACCCAAAAGCCTTCTTGTGTTATGATGATTGATTGCCGGATATTCTATTCTTATTCTGCTGTTTCTAATAAGATCATCCCAAAGACAGTTGCACAACTCCAGTAATGGAAGCAGGCCAGGGGGATTAGATCAGTGCCAGCTCTATGGGTCTTCTAATCTCCTGGTTATGGGTTTAAGTTCACGAGAGGGCCAACCGATAAGTGGCTGTCATTCGTCCGATTTCCATGCACTCTAAAAAAATTCAGACAAAATTGGTTTTTTAGATTCAAAATGTTTTTTTGAAAAACCAAATTTCAATGCAAAAAACCAAAATGGATTTTTTTAAAAATCCATTTTGGTTTTGCATTGAAATTTGGTTTTTCAAAAAACCATTTTGAATCTAAAAAACCAATTTTGTCCCGACATTTTTTAGAGTGTGTGCACTAAACCTACACAGCAGCTAGTTATTCCATTGTCGCTAAATATTGCAAGCATGAAGAGTATTTTTCTTTAGCGCCATTGTAACCACCAAGTTTGATAAGGCAAATTTACAATTCGGCGTATGTCCTTTCGCAACTATTGCTCCTTGACCATTGTCCAATAACGTAAAATTACAGATAACCTGACACCTACATTTTTGTTACTATTATCATAATTATCTATTGTGGTTAACCTCGATATTTGAATGGTGATTCCGGTATTACAACTGTCATATTATTAATATCTACCTTGAAGTAGATGGAACCTTCAGTGTGGTAGTTATTCCATCATCTGTGAGTGACATAAAAGTACTTTCGGCACAGCTAATCGGACAACACAAATCCTTTCTTTCATGATTATGCTCCTCAATCATGCTCTTGTGCTGCCAGAAGTCATTTTCAGGGATTTTCTACTTACATCCTGTAGGATGACTGAATGGTGTTACCTTTGAGAGACAAATGACATGTCACGCCAAGGCTATGCCTTCCTAAGTGCTCAAATGACAGTGAGAAAGTCAGACAAAAAAGATAGCCACGGTGTAAAAGCATTAAGGAGTCTATTAAGCGAGGATTCAAGCTAATCGCTTTCACTTTTATGTCAAGCCCATTTGGTCAAAAGAAAAATTAAAGAGAGAAAAGGAGAAGAAAAGACGAAGAAGTTGTTGTTAGACGCTGTGCTGGGGATGGTAATGGTGACACTCGGTTCCAAATGACCACTTCAGTGTTTGTCGTAGCAGCTTTGAGTCTTTGACAAAGACCAGGTTTGTGAAGAGAGGGAATGGTCTCTTCCAATTTGGTGGAACCATGACTTAAGAATCTATGGTAGGTATAGTGTCAGTGCTGGAAGATGTTGATCTGATGAAGTAGGCCACTCTCGTTTGTTATGTAGTTGAATAGTTTCCTTTCGACTGTTTCACTTCTGATTTGATTTTGTTATTCGCATTGGTTGGAAAAACTGGGTACTATAAGAAAAAAAATCCAGATATCATTGTTTCTACATGACAGGAATTTTGGTTCCAAATTGTCAAAAGTCTTCCTCATGGCTTGCTCACTGAGATCTCAACCTTGTTAATAGGAGGCTGTGGTTTTATTGCCTGTTGGAAAAGGGCCATGGATCATGCTATCAGCAAAGATGACAACATTATCAAATCATAACAACATTTACACACAACTTTGGGCAATATCCAGTGATGTGGATCTCTATAATGAGGCATGGAACCAGGTTATGCATTGCAGTTAGCCATATAATTGATTGGAATGGCTGATAAGGGTTGTTCTCATGTGAACTAAGGCTGTGCCACTAATTGCCAAGGATTCCACTAATCCTGATTTAAAAGGCCCTGATTGGGTCACGTCGATACTGCAGATACAGCAAATTACTGTTCTTCTTATCACTATTTATTGCAAACATTAGTTGCAAAGGCAGTGACCGATTGCTGCTGCAGGAAACACAAATCAAACAAAGAACAACTTCCAGAGATGAACTGATCCTAAACGGTGGAAAAAATCAACCTCACTCTTGCTATTTTGGGCAATCATAGTACTGTAGCTATTTCAGCTTTCCCAATTACAATGGTCAGCTCATAGTGGATTTCTTATAAATTTATAATATTAGGAATTTAGGATATCCCTTCACCTGCATTCATTGTAAGATACGTTACAGCCAAAGAATGACAATTGCTTACAGAATTGCACTGACTTACTTTGTATATAATATTCCTTGTGAGGTCATATCCATATCCGTGAACATTGTGTTATTCTTTATATGACTCATAAGCAATTTGTGAGGTCACATTCTATACTTTCAATGTTTTCCACACAAGTCATCTGCAGAGTCACAGCACTCATTAATGAGGTCAGTCACAAGTTCCTCAATGACAAATTGACAGTAACTGTTAATCTCAATGCAATTGGCATGGCCTATGATGAGGTCATTAATAGCCACATACAGTTGAATTTAAGTAGTCACTATTCTTCGACTGTAACAAGATGATCAATGTGGTTGGCATTTTTGAGCTTAAGCACTCTTTTTTCTATAAGGTGGCATATCTTACATTTGGCAAGGGCACATATCATCACTTTCCTAAAATAAATAATATAGATACGGTGTTTGACGTAGTCACTTAAGTAACATTCGTATTCAAAGATATTGGTTTCATCAAGACCATCAGCCTGTTATTCCCACAATTGTAGGTCCTAGCGAGTTGTTTGTCTGACGTGTTGCATCCCTCTTCAGCTGCAGACCTATCATTCTGGTATTCTAATTCAGACCACTGCTAGGACTTCTTCTTGGATTACACAAATGACATTCTTATGCTGAGATATAGTTTGTTCATCCTGTTACCATATCCCAGCATTTACACAATAAATTTGTCTTGAGCCAACAGTTGCTTGATCTTTCAATGCTTCTTTGTTTCTTGGGTCTTGCTGGTGGTCAATGGGCAGTGTTGTCTTCTGTCAGTCAATGGCAATATACTTGTGTAAATTGTAGTCACACAATAGGAAGCCTGTCCATTTGGGAGCATCGTAATGGACAAGATCAATATCAGTGGTGTCCTGCCAGCAGTCCCTGAGTTCACTGCGAAACTCCACTGTCAAAGTACTTGAAAAGCTTGCGGTCGATAAATGCATTACCTACATAAAAGATATGCTAGGGCATGATGGTTCGCCATTTACAGCAACATCGCATAAACCTCTGCTCACAAATTGCAGTTATGCATGGAATCTGTCGTACAATTGACAGCGACATTTTGGACCACTTACAGAGAAGTTCAACAGTGGTTGCTCCTTGAGCTTGCCACAGGAAACAAACGTCTTCTCCAGTTTCCTTTGTTCAAGGCAGCTTAGACGCGTCTCTGGATGCTTCTCTATACTTCGCTCTGTCGTTCTTTTGTCTCAGATCCTCTCCCGTGTATATAGCTAGAGCCCCATCATCCTTATTTATCTTGGAGTAACTTTATTAGTTGCTGACGATTGCAGCTCACTATGGCCAAACACGCCCCTTGTCAATATCATAAGGACGATTCGGAAGTTCGGTCCGCCCCCTGAATGCAAATTGTTAATATGACCTCAATATTCCAAAACGTCCACATGTTATGAATCGGTTTGTCACGTTTTAGTACGATGTATACTCATTCAAAAAGAGCTGAATGTATGACACAAGTAATAATGGTTGTGCGAATGATAGCACTGCCACACATACTCATGACTACGCATAATTACTGGAAGATCACATGCCCAAACAGATGTGCATTGGGATGAAATTTACAAGCACAACCCGTATAAATTCTAATTGCTAACTATTTGAAATGAGTAAGAGTAACTTTTTACCAGTCAATAAGAGTTCATGACATGAATAAAGAGATGTGCCAGAGCATACTCCCTCACAGTATCGTTTCTTGGAAGAATTCAATTAACGTTGCAAAGCAGCCAATATGACATTCTACTAAATTCTTGCCAGCTTAGTCGACTCCTCGCAATTCAAGCTTCACAATGATAAAACATTGAAGCACTTGAAACTGATTCCAGAAGACTTCCTACAGTCACTGAAATACTTCATAGAATAACATGCATATTTTTCAAGATATCGCACTTGACAAGCTCCCTGAATTTTTCAAAATGCTGTCCTACCATTCGAGGCAGGTTGTCAGGATGTGTATACATATTTCAGTGGCTTCAGAGATGATATATTTCTATTTTCGTCTGAGACAAGATGCATTTGCAGCTTTTGGTTGGACATTTAATGGGTTAAACCTTACCTGCACAGCTCTTTGAATAAATCTATCAGTATCACTGCGGATTCACAAGTAGCCCTTATATTTTGTTTAGTGCACAAGAACCCCAGAGTGTATTTGTCACCCGATCATTTTGGAATTTATCTTGTGGACGTTTACGATCTTCCGATTACCACCAGCTTCCAAGTTGGAAAGGTGATTTTCCTCTAATCTTGCCTCAAACTTTTGCAGTCTTCTGAAGTTCTGAGATGCCTCATATACCAGCTGTAACTCTGACCATACCAACATTATGTTTGGTAGATAAGATATACCAACATTATATTTGGCAAATTCCTATAATTGGCACAGTTAATTTTTCCCCCTGGGTGAACTGGAATTTATGTGCTGATAATCAACAATGATACAGTACTATAGGAATGTTCTGCCTCACTTTTGTTTGCACAATCCCTCCACTAAATATGCTAAAACTAGATGGATATCAATAGCAAGTTCGAACTGGCCAATTTCAGAAGCTGCAATCTGGAGCACATCCATGGAGCCTTTTTTTAAGAGGAACATCCAAGTGCCACTGCAATTAGGAAATGCTTTGCTGGATTTCTGTTGACATCTGTCAGTCTGGATTACATGGCCTTGGATAAATCAGGGATGATTACATCTTTTGGAAACATTGTTCAGGGTTTCTGGTTCAGAGGGGCACCTCAGCTGGCATGTAATGGAGGATTCTGATGTAAATGACTCTCAGTAGGGCTCGTCAAGCAAAACAAATGAGCCAGAGATCATTCTTGTTAGCTTTCTGGGTTACTAATGGTTGACAGTGAAAGTAAATTGCATGTAATACAATGTCATGTGCTGTTCACAAACTGTTCACATGTGTGTGTTTTTTGCTTCTTTTTTTTGTTTGTGCTTGGATGGCGTGTGGAAGTTATGTGCATAGATGAATGAATGTTATTTTTTGGAATATTGTTGTTGATCATCACTGCTCTCATGCAAAGCTTGGATATGTTATGCTGTCATATACATTTCTTTGATATATATGATAGCAGAGGAGGCCAGATATCCAATTTTATCCGCGTCATCTGATGCTTTACAGGATTGGGCTACAAACTGGGTGTACGTTGAACATGATCTAACCTACCACAGGCCTAATGACAAAAGATATATTTTGTTGTTAATAAAGTTATATACATGCATTCTCTGCAAACCCAGTCAGTATAAAAAATATAATTGAAATAATATCATTATGTAATCTTTTTAATAGGGGGTATCCTCTTATCGAAGGATTTTCTGTTTATGACTAACCTTCTTTGTATGGATTGTGACTTCCCACATAACAATACTGCACAATCGGGACTTTACTAGCTGGTCATTACGTTGCTGTAATACAGCTCTGCCTGTAAGTAAGTGAAATGGGTAATGTTTTTCCATTGGGTCAATTCTAGGCATCCTCATTCAATGGGATAACAATACTTATCAAAGGCTTTGAAACATACCTAACTCCAGGTACAGCAACAACAATTTGCAGCCATTGTTATCCCACATGTCTCAAATATTGTCGTTTATGACCCAATATGGTTTCCTCGCATCAGATCAGAATTCATGCTTCCACAGGCAGTTTGGTTGAGCATGTTAAGCATTGACCCAATGGCATAACATCACCCGTTTCACTTACATACAGGTGGAACTGTATAAGAGTTTCCCATCTCATGTTTGGAGTGGCGTCTCAGACTGACTGCCGAACACCACATGTACATGTGGATCTTTTCTAAATGCTTTTTATTGTGACATTTCTATGGCGCTACTTTCCACTCGAAGCCGAATGTTCAAGTGCGCTTTGCAATGTGTATATTTACATTTAAATATCATATACATGTACAGTTTTACAATCATATCATTTGTCCTGGACATTTATTCTTCATCACACCAGGTGGTGTACAATTTGTACAATTTTTCCTGTGACAATTTTCTTAACTATTTTTATTTTTGTATGTATGTGACCTTTAAATTTTGTGTGTTTCGTTGATGCAGGAAAGCAGTGAAGGCCACTTTAATCTTGATGCCCTTGCTTGGCTTAACGTACATCCTAATGCTCACTCCTCCGGGGGATGACCCTGTGGCCACGCATATTTTTGTCTATTTCAACGCCGTGCTGCAGTCCATCCAGGTATGTCGCGTGCTGTTTCTAGTTGATATTGATGTCTGTTGTTTATCTTTTGACAGGAAAGCCCTGAGAGCCACAGCAGTTTTGCTTCCCCTTCTTGGACTGACTTATGTCCTGCTCATCATGCCCTGGGGCCAGTCCCCTGTCCTCCTGGCTATCTTTAAATACTTTAACGCCGTTCTCAACTCCACCCAGGTATGTCGGCAGCAGTCCACAAGGGTCCAGGTGCTGTCCAATGTGTAGTCCCAGGTGTAGTCCAGGTGTAACTCAGGTGTAACTCAGGTGTACCTCAGGTGTAATCCAGGTGTAATCAAGGTTTAGTCAAGGTGTAATCAAGGTGTTAGTCCAATAGGTCATTCAGGCTACATATAGATTCATAATAAATATAATTCTAGTATAACTCTACAGTGGAACAGGAACTAATGCAAAGCGACAGAAAGATCATTCAGGAAAATTACTTTGTCTTCATAATCTTTATATTTCCTAACAGCTTTTTAGCACCTTTAGTAACTAGATACATGATAGATACATTAGTTATAACAAACTAACCACTTGTAAATATACAGATAATGGTAAATCAACTAGAAGAACCTTGGAAATAATAAATTGGCAATATTCAATTTGCACAAAATATTGGCAGCAAATTTAGAAGCGAGCGTTGGCGTTCATGGCTTCTCGTAACTTGAATCCTCCAAAAAAGAATTGCTGCCCCTAGTATTAGGCCTATCTAGTTGCATGGCCAATTGTTGCGATGTGTGCTCCTCAAATTGCCCATTTGACACCACTGTAGAAAAAACTGAAATCCTCAAAGGATTAGGCAGAATTAATATGAGATTCAATTTCAGTTTTGCAGAATTGAGTTTGGAAAAGTTGGGCCATTTGCAGACAGATTGTCAATAAACACCATCCCCGAGCTCGAATTACTCATTGGCAATACAACTTTTAGAGGCTTGTGTTTGAGCAGTATTGGAGCAGTATTAGAGATGGAAGTGACGCAGGACTTTGGTGTCAACAGTCCACTTTTCGGCAGGGGGGGGGAGGATCCATAAAATTCCGGTTGGGGGTCTATCGAGCTCTCGCGTCACGGAACGTATAGCTTGTGACATAAAGCGACTGCACGCTTATAAATTAACATGTAAAAACATATAAATTTTGGTCTGGTGGGGGGGGGATGCATCCCCCCATCCCCCCTGCGTCTGTCCCTGCTTTGCGGAGGTGTTAAATATCCAATAACTAAAAGAAAGATGCATCACAAGGACTGATGTTACAAGTTGTAGTCATAGATACTTTCATAATAAAACCTCAAAGGTATATAATATACATTTTATGTAAGATAAAGTGTTCAAGAGCTCCTCATATACTATATGTTCCTATCTGAAATTCAGAGCTATCACCCAGGCTTTGGTATATGCCAAGCTAAGGCAAAACGAAGATGAATCCAGATTAGAGTTCCCTCCAAGGACCCTTGTGGTGAAATACTGACTGGAATGACAAATGCTTCCTCCACTGAGTGAAAAATAGTTCCACTTTGTCACCTGCCTCTCCATTTTGGCTTCAAATTATTTTACAGCCGAGACTCGAACGATTTGTTACAAATCAATATCCATATATTCTGGTTGATCCAAGAGAAATTCCATTAAATGTGATCAATTTTGACAGAACTTTCAGAAAAAACCACCACAAAAATTCAAGTGCAGTAAAGTAGCCATTTGCAAGCATTTCAGACCAGTCACTATTTCTGTTTCATTATGAATTAAGCTTTGTCCTGCTGCCTTACAATGCTTCTGTCTACTTTTGCCATATCTATTTTTTTTTTTACTTTAACATACTTGGTGACATTTTTTGCCAAAGTATGTTGTTTGGTCCTCTTATGTACAAAGGACCCGTTTGCATAACCTAGCTTCTTTGAACACAACTGGTTATTGATGTTAAATTCACAAAACTGTCTGAACGTCTGCTTTGGTCTCTGCACAAAGATGCCTTATCGACTAGAAGCTCTTCAAAACACTGAGTTTTACATTTTTGGAATATATATTTGGCATAAACTTAGCTTTTATGTGTAAAGATTCTGAAGCAAGCCTCTAGTGTATGCTAATGAAATCTCTTGTAAGTTGCTGCTATGTCTCTTTTGGAATGAGCCAGACCATTACACACATATTTTTTTCAGACTTTTTGATTTTGTCTATCAATTTGATGACAATCATCAAAATTCTTCACACTTGGATTCTAAAATATTGATCAGTTCAAATGAAATCAGATTGATCGCTAGTTGATTGATTATAGGCTGGGCTGTGCAAACTGGTGATTAGAATTTAGAAGATTGGTGGCTGATGACAATGCACTGTACAAGATATGGTGTCATAGATGATACCATTTGTATATATGCACTTTGTGCTACACTATTTCTGTGCTCATGCATGTCTATGATACGTCTTTTATCTTTTAAGATGATATGTGAGTTTATTTATCAACAACTATTTTCTTACAGAACTTTAAATTATTCATTGATAGCACAATTATGTTATGATTGGATCTCTACGGTGAAATAAATTCATTCAATAAAAAAAGATTCATTAACAAATAATTATGATTGGACCGGATAATTGCTAATGACCATAAAGTAAAGCAAATTTATTGCGCTTTGATATTTGATACCATCATTTTTATAAGTTATGAATTCTTAAATTTTTTACCATTCTTAATCCTCACATTTACATGTCTTGTTGCCTGTGGCTGTATATAATGCTGAATGATACTTGTCTTTTTTTACAGCTATTTTTGTATATACATAGATGTATTATAGACCTATATATTAATGTATTTATGGTTTATGTAGAATGGTGTTTGGTGGTGTTGGTATGGAATTAGCAACTAAAAATGTCATAATATGTTCTTTTATCCAGGGCCTGGCTATTGCTGTTTTCTATTGCTTTTTAAATGGAGAGGTAAGCAAATAATTTACATTTCATAGACAATTACATATTGACATATTGATTTGCTGTATTACTAAAGGTCAAACTTAAGATATCGCAGTAATTTTTTGTCGATAAGGTCTCGGTGAATAATAATGTTATTGAATGATTGACATTTCCAATAAGAGTAAGAGAATTCCATTGGATAGACAAATCTTTGTTAATATCAAACTCTACTAAAGTGTGCACTCCGCTTATTCTATACACCTAGCTCAACAGGTAAAGGGTCTGGTACGTTGACCTTCTTCTTGAGTTCGATTCCAGCTTGGAGGGCAATTTACACTTTATTTATAGAAGTTTGAGACATATACCAGCTGGACATCATTCGGATGAGACAATTTATTTGAAAGCCGTTGTATCATGTCATTATCTTTGCTGAATATTACAGTGCATATAAAAGTGCTCCTATCATGTGTAACATTTCCCAAACTCTCAGAAGCAAGCAAAACTTAGAGTTAACCGGTCCTGCATTTTCTGCTTTATTGTGACTATAAAATTCACATTTGGTGACCAGCCATTTCAAATAAGGACAAGTGCCTCATCTAATCAGCAGTTCCTATGCCAAGCAGGTGTGTGCCAGTGCTGCAGGGTTAACATTGACACTCAGTGATGTTGTCCAGCAACAGTCTTTTTAACCTGGACATGTCTGTGACACAGTGAATTACAGAAAACAAAGAACAGATGCCACTCAAAGTGGTTTTTCTTGTCGTTTTGAAATTTTGCTTTTTGCATAAATGGTCAGGTTTTTCGTGTCAATATTTCTTATTGTCATATAACAAGGCTGGCAAACCTGATGATCACATTGGTATTGTACAAAATATCTGAACTTTCCAAACTGTCGATATTCAGGTTAAATGTCAGAACTGTAGGCCCAACCTCGGTTAATAAGATACGCATGGACTCAAGTCTCGTGACGTAACTTTCATATCAATAAAAAAAAATATATAAATAGTATCAGCATGAGACTGATGTCTGTGGGTCATTCAGTGGAGTAATTTTCATTGGAATCTACAATTTTACAGAACCAACACATTTGCTGTTGCAAAATTTCAAGGATGCGTCTTTCTGAAATGTCAAGTTTTTGGAACTCTGTTAAAAAACCATTGGCAAAGTACATAAACCAAGGGTAATGGGAGAACAATGCCTTGATAGATGAGGAAAAAAGTAGATTTTCCATTTGGTCCCTTGTATTCAATGTGCCATAGATCTCTGAAATGCATGGGATTATTGAAGAAAGTCATGCCATTGAGGCCTGAATCACTCTAATGATTTTCCACCTCCTTTCACTTGAAATTCATAACTTGGGGTCAACAGAGGCACCTCCATCTTTATTAAGTTGTTCCCTTAGCTCTCTGCAGTTCTATAGTTGGGTTATTTTTCCCAATATTAGTAATATGTCAAGGGTATAGTAAAATAACCGAGGAGTGTTCTGTCTATAACCAGACAGTCGGTTAGTATGAAACAAGGTAATAGGCCTAATCTCAACATACACCTGCTCTTTATAGCATGTGGTGGACTTGCGTACAGTAGGGGGTAAAAGTAGTCACTGATAAGCAACTTAACAAGACAACACATTTTAGCCATGCGTGTTACTTGCAGCAAAATGAAATATAGTGTTCATGCGATGAGCAACAGCCTCTGCGCAGAGTCATGAATCGAGCCCGTTATCCAGGTAATTGTTAGGCACTTCGCGCTTATGAGGAACAAACTCATCACAGTATGTGAACCTATATGTTGTGTCTTGGTTTAAATACTGAACTCTGGTTGAATGCATACCCTTTATTGTCAAGAATTAGAAGTATACACTCTCTTGGAGAGGCATATAAAGGTCGCAATCCTTAAAAATATTATCGTTTTACTTTAAAATGTAATGATATGTTAAGCGTATGATGTGTTTTGCAACAGTAGATCGATATTGGCTAGATCTATTCTATCTTAAATTCAGTTTTAGTGGGGTCATAAGCTTTCCATCTCCACCTTTTCCTTTTGTACAGGTTCATTGATATACTACTTGCTATTGAACCCACATTCTGAAACCGCCCTGAGCATTGAATAAGGTCACTGTTTAGCGTTACCCCCACTGGTTCCTTTCTCTCATGCACGTAGACCTGTATTTTAAGAGCCATGCAAAACCACGTAACACAAAAGTGGGACTTTTCAGATCCAACCCCTTCTCTCTAAAATGTAAGACTTTCTCTATTGTGAAAGAATAGATTGGACTTAACACTGAATGGAACAAGCATCCGGCGTCACATACATTTTTTTGAATAGAATGACCCTTACTAAATGTGTCAAATTTTATTGCACCTTTTACTTGTGGCACAATATATTTAATTGGAGATTCTTTGTTTTGTTACTGGTTACAGAGTACATACATACTCCTCTATCATTACTTGGCAACATTATTTTGTAATATTTGTAAAATGAATAAATAATAGCCAAATACTTGCCATCCAACTTTCATCAAGGCATTCCAACTACCAAAAAATGATATACATGTCAGATAGATATCTGATATAATAAAAGTCCAAATATGTTCATAAAACATGTATTTGCATACAAACATCATGCCTGGCGGTCAAAACTATAATGTTTATAGTCTATATCTTGTTCCATAAACATGGAAAAGCAAGTAGCAGGGAGACCCGCAGTCGTAAACCAGACTGGCTTTGTAGTGAGTGTCACCGAAGTATTGCTAGGCTCTTATTTACTATTCTCTGCTGACAAGGTCACAGGAAAAAATGTGCTTGTCTTCAAAGCAGTGCAGCTAATCCTGGGATGACACTTGCAGTATGGTCATATATATTTCTATACTTTATACTACTGAATAATATTATGTGCTATAGCAAGCAGGTGGGTTGATTAATATATATTGAAGCTGGCTCATACAAGCAGATGGATAAATATTTAGTCATATAGACACCTTGTAGTAGCTTGTATTAATAAGAAAAGTACACTTTACTTTATTGATCTCATGTGATCAGACAAAGTAATTTAGTCCTTATATGGCATTTACAGACACAGACAGTTACTTCAAAGTGGGAAAGCTTGAACCACAACCCCTCCTTCCAAATCCCTTCTGGACTTTTTAGATATTTCCTGGTTGGTTTTGATTTCACGCCATTTTGTGCCAGATATAGTGTCATGCACAATGGTTTCATTAAGGTTGTTACGGTCAAAATAGCAAAATCATCGGAATTTTAAATCAGTCAATTAGTAATGATTTTGGCTTAAAGTCTATCTATGTATTCTATAACACACAACTTTTGATGACGATTCACACGCTTAGATGGTCATGTTAGGTTGATTATATTTTTGAATACTTTTATTGATACCAAGAAAATTCTTTGTAAAAGAGGGTTATGTACAAAGATAGTGGTCTTAGCGGGATCCGAAATCTTGGAGCAGACAAGCAGACCACAAGGATTAGTTGGCTGAATTAGTACAAATGACAAAATGTCACAAGATTATGCCATCAGAGGACTACTGCGAAACCATAAGAAGTGACTTCGCGGGTGGTGCCATTTTTGTTGATGGCAGCCATGTCAAAATGACAGCATCATCAAGATTTTTGTCAAACGTAAGTCCCTCTGACATGCACAACAAGAGTTCAGAAAAGTTTGCTGAACCCTTTGGTCAACTTTTGATAATTTTAAGTGTCATGTGTTCTGTGAACATCCTTAGTATAGACGATCTAGCTAAAGATAGCGACCTCTAGCGAAGGGCCAAGGTGATGGAGTGCTTCATACAGCAAGGATCAGAGAGGGAGTACACAGGGTAGTGTGCTATTTATAGACACACAGCACAGCAGTGCTGCACCAAGCCCATTGTGAGAACTCAACATGACATAAGGTCCAATGTGAATACTTTTGCAACCCATAGGACTAGCATGAAAGTATCGGTTCAGTGCCAGCTATGTGTCAACAAGACCTGACACATTGTCAAGCAGATTTATAGTTGATCCTTCAGAAAATTTAATACGCGTTAATTAGTGACACGACAAGATCATGTTGGAAATTGATTTCGTACTGTTCAATTCGACACTTCATAGAACATTGAATAACGCAATAAAACTACTCTGACTAAAATCTTGTTTCCAAACCATTAGTCATTCCATCTGATGGATTTTTCCTTTTAAAATGTGCTTGAAGCTTTAGCTACTTTGTTAGTGAGTTTACTTTTAATGCAACCCATGCTCTTCCGTGAGATTGCATCAGAGAGAGAGAGAAGAGTGAGAGGGAAAAAAGCTTTTCATGACATTGATTTTGGAACATGTCTGTGATAGGCAAGGGGTTTCTCTTCCTATCTTTTCCCATAAAGACTACTCAGTGGAAAACAGATGGAAAGACATGGGTGTTTTCTTTCTTTTTCCCTCATTTACTGTTAGGCTCCATTCCTAAACGTATTAGACATAAGATTCATTACTAAGTGGAAATTGATAAAGTTATGACAAATAAACTACATATATAGACCTATATATATTCAATCACTTGAAAAAATATAAATGATTCTTGTATAAAAACATAGGCTGCCAAACAGCAAACCTTCAGGCAACAGCATCATATTTCAAAAATATCCCATTTTGCCAAGCTGAGGTCAAAAAGAAACTAGAATCTACCAGGTTTCATGAAACCACTGCAGGCATGCAGACATGATCAACTGCACTGTTTCATTTGTTGCCCTATGCATTTACCATGCATATTTAACCAAATGAAATGCACTGTGTGTCAAGTTAATTCTTCGGTAAGTGCACTAAGAAAATAGGACATTGAATTATTGTGAATTAAGGTTTAGAACCATATTGAATTATGACAATTACTCTCAAGAAACTTGACCTTATGTTAGTCCTTATAAGAATCACTTCAATTTCTATAAAGGTAATGAGCAGATGTATCCCTGGTGTGTTTTTGATTCTGAGAAAGTGTGGTCAAGGAAGAAATGCAAATCTAATGCATTTGCTTGATAATTATGAAGGAGGGGTTAAAATTCTTGAAACAGAAATCTACTGTGAAATCGATACTACATTCAGTGTGTTTCACATTGTATATAATAGGATAACAATACAAGATACGACAAAAATAGGTATACCAACAGAACGGCATGCTTTTCCTGATCACTTTAGCTTTTTAAATTGTTAGAATCGGTTGATTTTTGGGTGAGTTACAGCAAATTAATACACAGAAAATAATAAGGCGTGTGCTATGAGGTTATACCATGGGTAGGTGCAGTACGTCCCCGGTATACTTCCCGAGACCCCAGTATATTCCCGAGACCCGAAGGGTCGAGGGAATATACTGGGGTCGAGGGGAGTATACCTGGGATGTACTGCACCTACCCATGGTATAACCGTTTTATCCCATGTCTAGGCACATTTTTGAGATATAAAGTAAAACTGCCATGGAACTAAATAAAAAAACGTTTATTCAAATCTATGATTTTACGATTAAACTGAAAATTATTGTTTCAGTTATGATTTTTTTGTGGCATTAGTTTTTGAGATATCGCCTTGAAAAAACTACATATATAGGCCTATATATATTCAATCACTTGAAAAAATATAAATGATTCTTGTATAAAAACATACAACAGTACTGGAGAATTTAATAGGTCTGGTGCTTTCAGGTCCTGAGATATAAAATAAAACGGCCATGCAACTAAAAAAAACGTTGACTCAAATCAATGATTTTACGCTTGAAGTGAAAATTCTTGTTTCAGTTACGATTTTTTTGTGGCAAGAGTTTTTGAGATATCGCCTTGAAATTTTGGATTTGTCACCTATACTATATGTACAACAGTACTGGAGAATTTAGTAGGTCTGGTGCTTTCAGGTCCTGAAATATAAAATAAAACGGCCATGCAACTAAAAAAGACGTTGACTCAAATCAGTGATTTTACGCTTTAAGTGAAAATTCTTGTTTCAGTTATGATTTTTTTGTGGCAACAGTTTTTGAGATATCATCTTGAAATTTTGGATTTGTAGTATATACTATGGGTGATTAGATCCAGAGAAATAAAATAAAACGGCAATGGAATGCAGAAAAACGTTTCTGAAAACATTGAATCACAGTGCTGAAACTGCACTAAAAAACAGAATTTAACATTAATACGTTGCCATGTGTTGTGAAATATTGTCTAAAACACGAAAATTAAATAAAAAAGGGTCCTCATCCTGATGGAAATTAATATAAATCAATATTTGTACAACTAAGTCATTTTGGTAAAACTAAATGAATTTACCGAAAATCGCTTTGGAAAATTTCTGTACCGAATAGAAAGTCAAAACTGCATTATTCCCATGCAATATTTTCTTCTGGATCTAATACTTCAAACTGCTTCTCTCTAGCCCTACTAGATCTAGTGCAAATTGCAAAAGAGTGAACGAAGCTTGTGCTTTCAAAATTACAAGAAAAGATGATGAAGCAGCAGGAGAGATTGTGACGCTATACAGGCTTTCTGTGGGTGTGTCTAAATGCAGCTCTCTCATTGGCTGTTTTCAGTATATTCCCTGCAAATTAGGGAGTATACTGGTCAGGTGACCATATACTACTTTTTCTCCCCGATACTGACTTTTTCCCTGCTGTATTGCCCAGGGAAAATCACTGTATCGGGGAGAAAATGTGCCTAGACATGGGATAATGAGGGTTAGCTGCCGCGCATTTTTATGAAAATCTTCTGTGTGGGAGGGAAAAATGCAGGCTAGACGGGATTTTAAATGTATTTTTTGGCTCAAAAATAATTGTCTGGATTCACATTCTGGATGCTGAGGGGAAGCAAGGATGTAAAGCCCCGAAATAAGAATGTTACACATTGGAAAAAGTGTATATCTAACACATGTGAAAAGGATAGGGCTTGATTTAGCCTGTAGAAAAAGCCTTGTGCAATATAAATTTGAGAAATTTTACACAAGTGTGTAAGAAATCTCGCACGAATTGTTAAAACCACTGCAACAGCAGAGCTGCAGTGGTTTAATGATGTTGATTAACTGTACCATGAGCACTGATTCACTCTACCCAGCGCGGTACACAGTGAATCTTTTTTTTTTGCTTATGTTCTGCGACCTCTTTCTTGGAAATCCCGAATAATGCCATTATTTTCTTGGCGTGCATAGTTAGTAGATACTATCAACTTTCTCTGAAGACATTCAAAAGAAAATGTCTTTGTAACTCTTCGAGATCTAGCAAAAATAAACTTATCCGATTCACTGTGCCCCGGTTTGCCCTACAGCACTTTTACTGTTACCGTTAAAATTACAGTAAATGACTGTGCAGTTAAAATATTACAGCAAATTTGATATGACCGTAAAATTTACAGTTACTTAGCATACCGAAAGTTACAATAGATTTAGGGTAACAGTAAAAATAACTAAATTACTGTGCTAAAAGTTATGATATTAAAGGAAATGTTACCGTAAAAATAATGGTAACTTGATGTTCAGAGATCTGTGATAGATTGTTGACCGTTAAAGTTACGGTAGCTTGCTGTGTGTGGGATTACGGTAAAATTTTTGTTACCGTAAAAATTACGGTAAGTTACTGGCAACTCTGCTGCCAGTAAGTTACGGTTAAAAAAACTGTAACATTATTACAGTGTATGGACGAATATTTCCGTTAGATGGTGCAAAACAGTTCTCTCTGCATACGACAGATTGTGCGATTGTACCACATCACGCGACTGACAATGATGGAACTAGTGATAAAAGCCAAGAATCAATCCTGGGGATCAAGATAGAACAAATTCAGAACTGGAATCAGTTCAGGTCATCATACAAAAAACCTTTTTCGTGTCATTTTTTCTCATTTTTTTTAGTTTTGCAAATCCACTGACGGAACCAGACTATATAGAGATAGATAGATATGGTACAAATGTAAGTACAACCCTGTCTCTATAAGCCCAGTTCAGGGCACTCAGTATCAGTTAGATACCAATTTAGAGGGTTCTAACATGCATCTTTGTCAGTTAGACATCCTACACTTCTTCTGTTATTCGTTTTAACTCATAAATTTGCTAAATAAACAATAATCAGATTGTTTGCTGTTGTTAATAGTGTTAGTCCCTGGCAGGGCACTTACATGTAAAATTGTCAGATCGATACCGGCTGTTCCGATGGTATAAGTATCTTGGTGATGTTTAAGGGTGGTTAATTAATGGGACAAGAGCAAGAGAGAGTTTTAAAAGATTCCTCAAAATGTTACACGTTTACCCCATATGAGGGATCTTTTACCTGCACAGCACAGACACAGATGCAAGGGGCCACCAATCAAATGTTTCATCCGAACGACTTCCAGCTGGGATTTTAAACATGACTGAAAATTTTGGGTCCGAAACCATGCAGGCAAAGACCTTCAGAGGAAGAGGCACTGGGCCGAAACCACTCAGCACCCAGCTGCCATGTGTCCAGTTTCTGGTTTTCTCAAGAAGTCTCTCCACTTATATAATTATATATATGTAGAATGCATTTTATGCACTTTACGCAACATGCAGATGCAGAAATACATGTCACTTGAAGTTTCGTGCTGGAATTCCTCTAGCTCATTAGCTTTTTCATTCCAATTGTTTACTCTGCGTGCATTGCATGACAACCTGGCGAAGTGAAACGGATGCTTTTTATCCTCCGAACGACAAAGCTATCTGATCCCACTCTCTGTTGTTCCTCCGAATGACGGGACCCAGGTGCCCTGAGCAGCTCCAATAATATATAGACCTACTCGCGTCTACTCAAGATTTTCTGTTCAAAGAAAGCGACTAATGGTGAAAATATGCAACTCCAGCAGTTTATTTTGATACAGTTCATATTTTGCCCACATCAGACAAAATATACTTGATATACCAAACAAAAGAAGGAGTACACACGTAATTGAAAATATGAAACTCTAATTTTTACAACCGAGCTCCAAAATGATATAAGACGACTGAATTGTCCATTTTTTGCCCTTTTGTATTTATCTACCTGTACTGATATTATTTATCTACCTGTTCTGATGTACCTCTTGCTTCTGAATGTCTCACCAGGTCCACTACTATATCATTAATTAATTTTACCCCTCATTCATTTCAGGTCCAAGCAACTATAAAACAGCGGTTCTCCAGATGGCAGGAAGGTCGGAATGTTACAACTCGCTACACACGGGCGTCAATATGCACGAATGGTGAAAACGTCAACCTGAATTCTCGAGGCAGTGTTCTCAGTACGCAGTCCAATGGCCGTCCCGCTCGCCATTTACGAGCGAGTGCCGGTGAAAATGGAGTGAGCCAAGTGGTCGCTCCGATGCTGCAAGACGAAATGGTCTAACGATTCTCAAGGTGTACATATTATAGTGTAAATAAATGTAGGTGCTATGCGCAATGAAATGATTTTATTTTTAATAGCTGAGGGCTAACAATTATGTTTTGTAATTTAAAGGTCTGCTAAATGAAAAATGAAAGTTTCACACACAAAGCGAATTTGTAAATTTGTAAATACTTCTGAAAAAAAAAACCTTTTGAAAACTGATGGACAAATGAGTAAATTGTAACTATCAATATTAAGACATGGTGTGGCCAGATGCAACAAGAGTGGCTCCAAAATGAAATTTCTAATAACCGTTTTTTCCTCTTTTTATGATTGTTTGTGTGCTAAGTGAAATTGTAAATACTGTTGAATTTTTGACTGTGTTGTGTGCAAGCAGATGACTAGCGTTTTGCAATGCTAATGTAATTAATGTATATCAAAAATGTAATCAGAAAATGGATTTCTTGCCTTCATGACCTTGGTTATATATGCATCAATGAGAATTGAATCAAGATGAGACTGGCATCAATGTGCTGGTTCTGTGAAATTTGTGAGACACTTGCAGTTGTTTTCAAAATTATATGGTAGGTGACAAAAAGATTTAATTGTAAATATGATTGGACGCGTCGCTTTGGAAGCTGCAACTTCATGAATTTTATTCGGATTTCATTTGGATTTTGTCTGCATACTTCAAAGTGGCCGCTGTCCTGGTGTCTGCTGAAAACACAAAGCTGCCAGAGTGACTGACCTGTGACTGACCAGTGGCAGTCCCACAGATTTTCATGTTGCTTTGAGCTGGACATCTTCATATTACTTTCCATATTACACTTCTACTTCTTTTGTACTTTTTTCATCTTTGACTACATTTTGCCATATTGTTTGAATGATATTTATTGATATTGTGTTTACCATGACAAAGATTGTATACGATGAACATTTTGTTTTATCTTTGCTTAATGTCTGTGATGATAAAGGGATGACCGTTTAATATCCGGGGGAAGGGGATTTGGAGTTGTATTTTTAAATAAATAATTCCTTGCTCAGTTTTGGTGAATAGAATATTTTTTTCTGGGCATTTTTGAAATAAATAATTTCTGCCAGGGGTATTACTCAGTAAGGGGTTGCTTGATTTAGGTGTAAATATTCGGAGCCTTTGCGACTTGAAATAAATAGATACCACCTTTACCATGAAATAAATCATTTCCCGCCAAGGAAAACTCCAAGCCCCCCCCCCTCCATGGAAATTAAATGGTGGCCCTCTGAGGGTAGTATCATGGGCATTGTGACATAAATCTAAGGCAGTGGTCCCTGCAATACAGAACCTTCCTATTGTCTACGTAGAGAGGCTGCTTGATTGTTCACGGATGCTCAACTGCGTACTGTGTCCTTAGCTGCTTGATTGTTCACGGATGCTCAACTGCGTACTGTGTCCTTATTATAAATATGCGAGAAGGCGGTTGCACTGCTGGGAGGTTCCTTGTTCAAGGTGTATTGGTCGCAGTGACCACTGCCCTTAATTCTTATAATGTACAGTGTTTATTGTATGCTACCATGCTTTTGAAATGATCAAAATTAATGCGAACATATGATGTATGCTATATATTCTTTTATACAGTATTGACATTGAGATGTATAAATCTAGTATTACTTTTGTACAAAGACTAAATTATTTTGGGTACATGTATGCATAGGTGTTGTACATGTATAATTGTGTGAATTTTTTGTGATCTATTCAGATTAGTGTATTTCGGGGCTAGTGGCATGCCAGTGATTATCCTGCAGTTAGAGGTAAAGACCCTATAATAAAGAACTGATCGTATGGCCTTATAACTACAGCCATTATATACACTGCAAGACAGATGATTGGCTTAACTGGTCTTTGAGTAAGTTTTGAATCTGACCTCAGAAAATTAAATATTCCAACAGAAGACTCAACCACTAACACTTCATAGTATCTGTCACTGTCAGTCTTCAGTATGAGTGAAGCATTAATTATTTATTAATAATAAGAAATCGTATATTGTTTTGAAATCTACAGCATTTTTTAACCAGATGAGTCGCCTTCAGACATGTTAGCAGAGTGACAACACAGGTATCTGGTCACACAGCATTGCTGTCTGTCTTATGAAAAAAATACAAGGTAGATTGCACTAGCTCCATCTGGTGAAAATGAATGGCTCCAATTTGTTGTCACCAGAGGGAGTTTACTCAAATGAAGTCTGCAATGTCAGTGCACAGACTTTTCAGGTTAGCAAAAAAATAAGGCCTGTCTCCACCTAAGGTTTAGAATATTAAGGCCTGCTTTACACTTTATTTTTCCTTATTTTCACACTCTTTTTCCTTATTTTCAGTCACAATCTCTTAACTTGACATATAAAGTATCTGCCTTTCAATTTTCAATTTTTCACTCTCTTGTAGAATTTTATTGTGGTCTGGAAGACAGTTGTTGGGTCAATCATCTGTTATTTGGTGTTACCGGTAATTATAACTTACATGTCACCAATACTGGCATTAAACCTTTACAGCTCCATAATATTTTCTGTACATAAAGGGCTGTATCACTATCAGACACAGATTAAAAGAAGTGTCATAATTCAACGGGCATTAAAGTGACCTGCATTCCCCTTTCCGTATCTATAAACATGATTTCAAAATCTAATAATCACCTCAACTTCAAACAATTCAATCTCACAACAATCATTTATTCCATTAAGTATACATACTATATTGAGGGAATATTTTTACAAAAAATTGGGACCAGATATTATTTTTGAGAATTTTATCATTTTGTTGTCCTGGTTATATACAATACCCTGTTGGTGTTTACTTTTCACTGATTTAATATTTATAGAGTATATAAAATGTGTCAAGTAACTGTCAACGGTATCATAATGGACATACCCTGTAAATAATACTATAAATTTGCATTTGTAGAAAAATATGGTTGTTTTTGTGTTTGCAAACTGTTAAAAAAAAAGAAATGAAATTTGAACTAGTGAATATTTTGATTCTCACAATGACATGTATGTTTACTAGAATAAACATGTGAAGTAATTGTGTATATTGTTTGGTTTTCCTTTGCAAAAATGCTACTGAATGTGATCAACAAGTAAATTCTCTTCTGCCACTTCACTCTCTTCACAAAAAAAATTACTGGTCATAGGCTCCACCATGGTGAAGAAATTGAAAAGCATTTGGAAAATTTCTGATTTAAACAAATAACGGGAAAGCCTGGTGGCTCAGACAAACGTAATGTGATACGAACGATTGTGCTTTGTGTCAATACAGAGACTTGCACACTGAACTAAACCTTCATAAAAATCAGTGAAATATTTGAGATATAACTGGGTAAAGTTTGAAGACTAAGATCTGTAAAAAAATATTTATTGTAAAATCAACAAATGCTGTATCAAGAATGCTGGTATTGTATTCCTGGTTTCAAACACCAGGGGTCCTTACAAGCACCATAAGATATGGTGACATCTAGTGGAAGTATAAAACATACAATGTTGTTCATACCTTCCATACTCCAGTGACTGACAATATGCCAGTATCTTCAATACTAGTCCGCGTTGCAGTTATAGCACCAATTTTCAATATTAGAAAGAAATATCATAGAAAAGTAACAGAAACGTAAAAATTGTGAAAATCATTTGCCAGCTAATTGTATATGTATAATTGAAAATAATAAATGCATGCAGTAAGTATAAATGTGCAAGTTCAATTAAATCATCACGAGATGGACGTGCACTCAACTCTTGTAGTATATTTTAATTACAAGTGCAAATTATCAAATCATGACAGGCACTTCATATGTTGTTGTTTCTGAAGATTAGCAACATTGTTCACAATGACACCATTGTCCAATCTCTGGGCCTTCCGGAGGATCGTCATCCCATTTTCACCTGGGACATGGAAATCGGTTCCGATGTCAGCCAACTTGGTTTCCGAAATTTCCTGGTAACTTGCAGCTATGTGCCCTGGGATCTACTTCTTGTCGCTGTAAACAGCGTCCTGCTTGTTCAGGTATCTATGGAACTTCCTTTCACTGACAAGTTGCAGGTCTACCAATTTTTCTGAAAACTAAGAATATCAAGCTATTAGCCTCATCTATATAATTGTGTCAAAGGAAATGGTAGTGAACATTTAATGAAGAGAATTTATTTTTAAGACATGAAGGAATAGAGACACATCCATCACATTAGCAGCACAAATAGTCCAGTGGCTTAGGGGTAAAATCGTTACAAGTGTGATAAAAGCACCAAACTTCCCAGATATGTTCTATGGGCCATTTCTGATGATTTCAGTCGAGGAGCCCTTTTGAAATATCATTATGTCAGAATTTAGGCCCATTTTTTGAAAACCGCGGAAAATATGCATTATTTTGCCTCCGTGTCAAAGAAACAAACACTTTTATCCCATTTTTTGAGTCAAATTTCTTCCTATATATACATATTATACATCAAAAGAAAGCTTAAGATCTCCTCTTTCCAAATAATTAATATATTTGATGGTTGGGTGAACTTAGAGGTCACTTATTATTAATTAATAGCCTTACGACGAGGAGCTTAACATGCTTGAGGCCGAAAATAGCAATTCACTGTACACTTGATTTCATGGCATATTTATCTTAAACTAATACATTTTTGACCATTAACAGTCTCACAGTTCATGACACAACTTCTTAAAGACAAACCATGATGGTTTACACATCATGTATGAATGTTTAATGCGTAAACGGACACCAGTAATTTTAGTCAGTTTTTTTGGCCTGCAGTGTACAACTGAAGCTTTCTTTCACAATGGTAATGTGAACAATTTCCTTTGCAGGAGCTTTGATTTACTTCCTGAAGGGATAAAGTTAGTTCAGAATTGTTATCAATACAGGGAGTTATCTATTTTCTGATAAATTTCCATGAAAATGCTTTGGGAGATGGGAAAAACCATTTTTGGACGATCACTAAAATTCCAAATTTCATCGTGGATAAAGACTTGCCTTGCATATACCAGAAGTGTATCCTGTAATTAAAAGTCAATATATTATTTCAAATCACTGCAAATTCAAATGAGAATGCTTCTTTAACAACACACTCACCTGGGTACATAGCATGTTTGTGTGATAGGACAGTGCCATCTCTGTGTCATGGTTAATGTACTTGGCCGTGTCACGTAAACATGAACTGCAAATCTCCCCAGCTGTTTGAAGTAATGAGAATTTGCATCAAAGTGTTCTAAAGTTCATTGGCTTAACAAGTACAAATATGATATGGAAATTTCTTTTTTCAAAATCATCCTTTGCTTGTCATACGATGTGGACATCTTTCCCTTTGCCAAATGTACTTACAGAGTTGGAGAAATACGCTTTTGAAGTAACTGAAGATATCAGACCTCCTTAGATAGATAGATAAATGGGTAAATAATATTATAAGTGAAGTCTTCTAACCTAAGTTCTGGACACTTGCTTGGGCTAATTGATGAGATCGAGGAGAGGTGAAAAGACTTGTTATATTGTGGAGTGTTCAACCTGTTACACATTTATTGCATGTGAGGGATCTTTACTTGCCTGGCACGTTGGTCATCGAAATGGTATCCATCTGGGATTTTGTTCCGCAAGCTCTACTGACAATATTTATGATTCACCTCTTTGGGTTTGAACTCAGGTAGGCAAACACGTCCAGTGGAGCAGACCCAGACTAACACTACTCAGCCATCAGCTGCTATTGATCTGCAGATATATGTTTGATGAAAGTGCATCCTCACACCAAAGAGCAACCAAAATTGTGGCTCAGGATTAGAACTATAGCTGTGTCCACATTATGGACCAGTATTATTTTGGCCATTAAGTATACCTTGGATAAAGCACCACAGGACGTGGGCAATGCTGGTGACTGATTCCTATGGTTTCATCCTGTCATGAGAATGCTTTTTCCGGAGAAAGCGGCAGAATCTTTCATGAAAGACAAAGGAAAGCTGGTATATATGTCTTCAACACAACTGTTATTGTTGGCACGCATTTATCATTCAGGTTTGGGAATCTTAGCTACATGAGGGAAAGAGGGAAGGGCGTGTGCAAGAGATTGTCATGCTGGTGCTGCCTTGCTGTAAAACCTTCTTTAGACACCCAGAATGAATTATTTCGGCTTCTCACTTTGAAGGTTACCAGCCATAAATTCTTTGTCATATCATCTAGTAAGAATGAAATGGTCTTTCGCAGCTATTCATATGATTCTGTGAAGCAGTCCAAGAACTACGATGTAAATATCTGTTGCGGTGAAGACTTAAAACTATCTTTCATTCATCTTTCTATAGTGACCTGCTCCATCAAAATGAGTTCAATGTAGGTATTCTACATTTCCTACAAATGAGGAAAATGCGTCAAAGAGTCACATTTTCGTCTTTTTTTTTATAATTCTTGTATTAAAAAGACATTTTCTTGGAATATTTAGATTAATTTTTAACCAGAAATTGGTTTAAACTTATTTCTACATGGTGTCATTCTTGATATTTTTAAGTCTTTCATAGTAATGGCGTGAAATTCAAACACCATTTTCTCAAGTAAAGATGGTTTGCATCATGATTATGTGGGGTACCATGTCTCGGGATGGAATTGAAATACAAAACATATGAACCACCATTCTGAAGCCAATTCCTGCAGTATAAAGTCATTTTCAAAACTAAATATGTTGGGAGGCCGACCTTGAGCTTGCAGGTCACATTATATATTCAGGAAGATTCTGTGACTGTCTCAGGCACAAGCATTCCCATACCAGGTTATAATAACAGGGACTCCTCGACAGCGGCACAACATTGCCTTAGAGGAGTTCCTGTAGCTTATATATTTATGTTCATTGTAAGATAGGCCTACTATGGAATTATAATTACAGTTTATTAAATGTACATATATGAGCTACAAATAAATAATCTGAATCTGAATCTGAATCAGGTTTAAACCATGAAATATTTGGCAGACATCAGAATTGTCATATACATCCTGAGGTCATCCTCCATGCTCTTAATTTGAGCTATAATACTTCTCGTCCTGCCCAATGAGTGTCCATGCTTCTCGTCCTGCACTTGGACACAGATATATAGTGATAAAGTTGTAATCCTGAGCACCGTCCTTTCTTGAGACTTGCACCAAATACAAAACTTCGTGTTACTCCAAGATGTGGGAGGCACTTTTATCACGCCTAGATGTAGGCTACATCAATAGCAAGCCTGCTGTGAAGGTGTTAGCCTGTGTGAGTTCAAACCCAAATCATGGAATCTTTGTATAAGATGTTACATTGGTGGCCTGTGTATCAGTGTCTGTGTTGGACAAGTAGAAGGTCCCTATCATGGTGTAAGACTTAGTGTGTACAATTTGAGGACTCAGGCTAACTCTCCTATCTCATTAATCAACCCAATCAAGTGGCAGGAACTGGGCTAAAGAGGCTGTACTTCAGTATATGCTACTGCATATGGATATTAATCTTTGTATCTGTCTGTTTATCTTTCAATGGTTAGGAGATCTGAGATCCATTGGACTTCAACAACATTTACTATTTCAAACCCTGACTTAGCTGCAATGCTGTAAGTATACATACTGTCAAGAAAATGGAGAGAAGTCTGCATTGCAACCATCATCATAAACCCTGTGATGATTTCCAAGTACATTTACCATGACACACAAATGGCACTGTCCTGTCACACAAACATGCTATGTACCCAGGTGAGTGTGTTGTTAAAGAAGCATTTTCATTTGAATTTGCAGTAATTTTATATAATATATATTGACTTTTATTTACAGGATACACTTCTGCAATATACAAGGCAAGTCCTTATCCACAATGGAATTTGGAATTTTAGTGATCGTCCTAAAGCGTTTTCATGGAAATTTATCAGAAAATAAATAACTCCCTATATGGATAACAGTTCTGAACTACCTTCATCCCTTCAGGAAGTAATTCGAAGCTCCTGCAAAGGAGATTTTGCACATTACAATTGTGAAAGAAAGTTGCAATTGTATTTCTCTGTACAAAAACAACTGATTAAAATTACTCGTGGCCGCACACGCTTTAAACATTCATACATGATGTGTAAACCATCATGGTTTGTCTTTAAGAAGTTGTGTCATAAACTGTGAGACTGTTAGTGGTCAAAAATGTATTAATTTAAGATAAATATGTCATGAAATCAAGTGTACAGTGATTTGCCATTTTTGGCATTTAAGTATGTTAAGGCCTCGTCGTAAGGTGATTAATTGATAATCAGTGACCTCTAAGTTCACCCAACCATCAAATAAACTAATTATTTGGAAAGCTTTCTTTTGATGTATAATATGTATATATAGGAAGAAATTTGACCAAATAAATGAGATAAAAGTGCTTGTTTCTTTGACATGGAGGCAAAATAATGCATATTTTCCGCGATTTTCAAAAAATGGGCCTAAATTCTGATATAATGATATTTCAAAAGGGCTCCTCGACTGAAATCATCAGAAATGGCCTACAGAACATATCTGGGAAGTTTGGTGCTTTTATCACACTTGTAACGATCCACCCAAAAATTGTCCCTAAGCCACCGGACTAAAATGATTGATAAGCTTACAAGGCCACCCCAACAAAAATTTATTTGAAGAGGGAGTCATTCTTGTTGAACTGTTCAGCTAAGAGGTCATACCATGATGACATCAAGATCAAGTCAATGGATTTTGACGTGACTACCTTGGTTTGGCGCAAGACACTAAAGTAGACTAAACACAAGCTGCAACTTGATGCATATTATGATGGAAAATCATTAATGTAGGACGTACAGTCGTACACGAATGTGAGTTGTGGGTTGGAAACCAAAACAAAAGCAATGATATATTTCATCTCAATATTTCAAAAAGTATTCGAAATTTATCAATCAGACCATCAAGAGACCTAACTACACTATATAAATGATATACAAAGATTCAATCAGTATTTTTCAATATTGAATGGCTGCCATGATATCGTGATGAAAAGTGAGTCTAAGGCCCTGCAGAAGATTTGGTAGGCATAGCAGGTGAATCGTTGTACGGGCTGATTGAGAACGTATCAATGACACCCAAGCAATAGATAGCAATGAGGAAAAGGGCTTGTAGTTACTAAAATTGACTAATAGGCCAATAACAATGTAAAATTTACGCCAAACTAAATTTGCTCGTATCGGCACATGAAACTTCCCTCAATTTCTCGGACTAACTTGTGGATCAAGTTGAAGAACTTTGTTTCATATTTGTGTCCTAAAGTATTTTCTAGGAACATCAATACACTTCCATCCTGTCGAATACATTTCAGGTGGTAATTGTACTTTCACTCTTATGTAGGATGGGTTGGAACAGAACCCAGAAATGTCTTTACAATCTTTGAACAAAGTTCGAAGAAGGTATTGTAATCACTTAGCAAGAATGTTGTCATCTTCTTGATGGTCTGATTTGCTGTTGCACGGGTGTTCCCTGGAGGTTTGCTGTTAGCCTATGTTTTAATAAGGATACCCTGTTGGTATCCAAAAATTTCTATAAGTCATAGGTGTTTACATGCATAATTGTGTGAATTATTTGTAATCTATTCAGATTAGTGTATTTCCGGACTAGTGGCATGCCAGAGATTATCCTGCAGTTAGAGGTAAAGACCCTATAATAAAGAACTGATCGTATGGCCTTATAACTACAGCCATTATATACACTGCATGGCAGATGATTGACTTGACAAAGTCTTTGAGTAGGTTTTGAATTTGACCTCAGAAAATATTCCAACAGAAGACTTAACCCTACCAAGTAGTACTTACCAACTCTTCATACACATAGTATCTGTCACTGTCAGTCTTCAGTATCAGCTAATAATTTTTAATTAAAAAAAAAACAAGTATATTGTATTAAAAAATGTATAGTATATTCTTAAACCAGATGTGTCACCTTCAGACATGTTAACAGAGTGACAACATAGGTTTCTGGTCGCACAGCATTGCTGTCTGTCTTATGAAAATACAAGGTAGATTACACAAGCTCCCTCTGGTGAAAACGAATGGCTCCAATGTGCAATGAGAATGGCAGGAAGTAGCTACAAATAGCAGAATTGAGAAATCCCTTGCTTGTCTGCTTGCCAGACAGCAGTGGAATAATTATGTGGGAAACTAGGTTTCTCTAACAGAAAAGCTGATCAAGATTGTGGTCTCCAAAATTTGGTTAAAGCTTAGTAACTAACTAACCTGGAATAATTATGTGGGAAACAAGGTTTCTCTAACAGAACGGCTGATCAAGATTGTGGTCTCCAACTCCAATTTTGGCTCCATGTGTTACATGTAGATTGTAGACCTATGGTAAAATTTGGTTAAAGCTTACTAACTAACTAACCTGCCCAGGTTAGCTAAATTAGTAAATAACTTTTATCTGGGTCTAAATGCAGTGCGATGGATGGAGCCAGACGAGGGCAGGGCTGACTAAATTTGATTGATGTCTTTATTTCTTACCTGTGTGAATGTATCTTAAATCTGTCATTTTTATATGTGTGCAAAATTTCAAATGTTGTCTCAGATAAGTATTTGTATCCATTAATATGTTAATTGAAGAAGCATTGTATAAATTTATTTTTTGGGCATATAGGGGTCATGGCAGAAATTCTGCTCGGGTGCCCTCCAGCACAACATTGTAAATATTCTACTTTAAACTATTGATAAATGAATAACTAATGTATATATAGTTTATATACTGTTAGTACATATGTTGTGTAAATAAATTTATCCACTCCACTCCACCAGTATCGGACTGTATCAACACTTAACACCGGTTATCCTAAAGTGGTTAATTCATTTTACTGATATTGTGTCAATGCTGAATACGAGTTATGTTACTAGAATTACTTAACTGAACTCATGTTACAACATTATATTAGACAAACATTTTTGCCAGTAGCCCAGTCAAAAGACAAGTTATAGGGGTCAACCGCCTTGGGACAACCCTTGTTAAGCGTTCATACAATCTGGAACAGTTTGTTAGTTTTTATAAAGCAAAGGTCTGTATATTGACTCTCCAGGAGTGTTATGAGAACTAACAAACATGAATCTCCAAAGGTCAGGATTAAGCTTACATAGTTTTTAATCTGGAACAGGTTTAGCTACCAAATTGTATTTTCAAGGAGCTTAAACAAAAGACTGCCACTTTAACATCTTTAATCAATTATTTATAGAGTATTCAATACACAAAGATCTTACAGTCTGAGACCAGACTGCTTCCTCCCCCCCCCCCCCTTTTGCTTGAACAACCACATCATAAGGTTCCATCATTTGGGGTGCTCCTAAGACCGAAGGAAGTACAATGGGAAGAAGAAGAAGTTCCCTCAGATAATTATGCGAGCCGTGCGAGCAGTCTGATTGATTTCAGCATGAATTAGAATCGGAGTGGGGGAGATAGAAAATGATAATAAAGAATGACTTAATTGCTACACACTCTGTATATCCCTTCCTTCAAAATGCCAATTTCTTGTGGGAACAGTCTACTCTGAGGTATAGAAGTAAGAAGTTTGAATCCTGGCAGATTATAGGTGTCGCCACTTGTGGCATGTTTGACATGGTGACTCTACAAGCTTTTCTACAGCCTTTGTTCAAAACCCTTCCTGCTATTTATGAGAAAAAATTATAAATACTGGGCTTATATCAAATTGTACATTTTATGGTGATACACCATTTCTATCAGCCACTTCAGCTATAAAACATAGGACCTCTCTGACATGGGATGAAAATTGAAAATTGCCGACACGTCAGTCAAAATGACTGATTTGAGGAATCTAAGTATTCTGTCAAGAACATGATATTATCATGTGTATGGCTTTAACTGCCAAATTTTGTCCTCATGGACAATTGTGTAGTAATTTTCCTCAGTGATATGTTGGACTATTTGCTTTTCGAAATCAGACTGTCCCTCCACTGCGTGGAGGCTTAATATGCAGAGGCAGTCTGGTAAAAATGGGAACTGCATGCAGCTGCCACCTGGCAAAAAAGTTGATTTTGTATGCAACATCATTGCTGTCACAGGAAATAGTTCCAATTTCATTGCACATTCACAAAATTTCTATTCAACATTGATGTATCCCAGAGTCAGACTCGGCAATCACATTCTCTAAGGAAGTCGACAAGGCCATCAGCACACTCAGAAACAGCCCCGGTGTCTTCCAGACAAAATTTTTTGTGTTCCTCTGATCGAAATAATGTGGACGCACGCAGGAGCTCGCGGAATAGCACACTAATCACTAGGTGGCAACACAAGACAGCACATGTTCTGAACTGTGGCAATGCAAGAGCAGTCCACTTGTAGACAGATGCAGAGGGACAGGTACAGTCTGAAGGTCTTACTTTTTGCTTGTCTGGAGCTTTCAACCATCTCTCATGGTTTACTTCAGTAGACTGATTCAAACTCAGGAAGCTGTTGTTGATGTTGTTGTTTTACAGTTTGGTCATGTGACAATGTCTAACGTGAACAGAAAGACTGATAGATGGGCGGTAGGTCAAGGCCCTTGACAGAGACATGGGACTTGACCTGTTGCCCATCTATCCATCCTCACCTCTCAGTGTAAGGCTGGTGAACCTACCCTGACCACATGTACCATGTTTCAGTGAAGTTCTCATTAAAAGATTAACAAATCTCCGGTGTGACCAATATAATTCACAGTTTGACATTGTTAAAAGTAAGTGAATGAATGTTTGAATGTTGTCACTGTTGTCTTGTTTTTTGTTTTAAGTATTTTCTTTGTAGAAAACCACTAACAATTATTTAAATCACGGATTTTAAACACCGTAAAAAAGCTGTAAAAAGATTAGCATATTCATAAAACTCCCGTCATTTTATAGTGCTTGTTGGCAGGGTAAGTATTAACGAACCCTGCAATGGGAGGATGCATATATCAGTCTTTCAGGACAGACAAGCAAAAAGTAAGACTGAGTGAGTGAGTTTGTGTTTTACCATCTGCACCGGCCGGGGCTATTTAGAGGCAACAGCAAAAAGTAAGAACTTTGTGTATTGAAGAAGTACTCTATAATATGAACTCCCAAAGATCAGGATGAAACCTCCATGAATTTATCTTTAATCTAGTTTTGTATTAGCTATTCACCAGAGGAAGCTGGAGTAATCTACCTTGTATTTAAATGTAGTCTAGCTTCATGATCAGAAGCCTGTGGTGACAATAAAGTCTGTAACCACTTATTAATAAGGTTTTGAATCTTTAGGCCTACTTCAAACTTTATTTTTCCTAATTTCTGGTATAAACGTTTATCTGCTCAAAACAGTTACCGGCAACTGTCATGGTTAGATCTATTTTAGTCGGAATCTCGTAATTTAACATAAGTATCAGCCATTCAATTTTCACCCTCTTGTAAAATTATATGGTTGTCCAGAAGACAATTGTCGGGTCAATCATCTGTTATTGGGTGTTACTGGAAAATTTAACTCATACATGCACCAATACTGGCATAAAACTTTACAGCTCCATAACATTTTCTGTACATAGAGGGATGTATCACTATGAGACACATATTCAAAGAAGTGTCACAATTCAATGGGCATTAAAGTGAACTGCATTCCCCCTTCAATATCTAAAAACGTGATTTCAAGATTTGCTAATTACCTCATCTTCAAACAATTCAATCTCACAACAATCACTTTTATCATTTATACATACTATATTAAGGTAACATTTTCACAATTAAAAATTGGGACCAGATATTATTTTCAAGAATTTTATCGTTTTCTTGTCCAGGTTATATACAATACTCTGTCGTTATTTACTTTTTAATAATTTAATATCTATATATGTGTCAAGTTACTGTCAAAATGGACAAACCCGGTATATAATACTATAAATTTGCATTTGTAGAAAGATATGGTTGCTTTAGTGTTTGCAAATTGTTAAAAAAAAAAAAAAAATCACAATGACATGTATGTTTACTAGAATTAATATGTGAAGTAATTGTTTTCCTTTGCAAAAATACTACAAATCATAATCTGTTATAAAGGGTTGAAAAAATAAGACCCCCTTTACAAAAACTTGAATATCTGAAAGACGTCTTGTGATCTTCATGATAGTTAAGATGTTTGTTGGCCGGCATATTGTGTGCATTTGTAGATTGACTGCACCCCATAGATACAAATGAGATCCTCCAGAGCGATTTTAATCCTTATGGAGCAGTAACTGATCTCCACATGCAGGAGTGTCAAGATGTCAAACAATTGGACTTTTCTCTACCCTTTAGAACATTTTTGCAATTTTGGTCTCTACCACCTGTTGGACTAACTTCTTAGGGACAGATTTGAATCAGGTACTACATTGATATTTATATTGCTAATATTTACTGGCCCGCAGCAGGTTCCCCCAGTTTGCAAGTTCAAGTGAATGTTCAATATGATTGTCATTTTGCATGTATTTTTCTCACTTCAGAATACATTCAAGGACCAGTAGTGCTGCGGGAAGACTTATTCTACAATATTTAGTCTTAGATTGCTTTCAGACTTTATTCTTGTCAAAATTATATTTTGTAACATAATAAGACCAAAATTGTTTCCAGTGTATTGAAAATTATCCTACAAGAGAAGGTGAAACTATCCTATAGAGGAAAAATAACACTATCCTCCATGAGAAAGTGCATCACAGTCAATTTTTTTGGTGATTCGAATTGGTCTAACAATCTGATGATTTAACATAAATGAAAAAGTATCAGTTTGGCAGTTAACTTGTAATTGGCAACCCAGAAGCAGCAAATATGTGTCAGCTGCTCTGATAGGATGCGGTTTCGGAATGAATTCACAAAATTTTGCACAATTTGGACATTTTAAATTCATGGAAACAGAAAGTTCGGCTAGGGTGGCGCAGGTAATGTTGAGGTAAAAAAAGCCAAGGAGTTGTGGCTGGGAAAGAAATCCCGCTCTCACTTGCATCAGTGAGATTGACAATATTTGACACAAGAAATATAATTTTAGCTTCTAAATATACTTTCAAAAACACCAAATGTTTGTTTTCTTACACTGAACCCATGTGAGAAAGCACTCATGCATGCAAGATTTGGCAAGAGAGATTCAGGTGGCAGGATATGATTCCTTAACTACATCAGGACTTGTGACAAAGCATTGATTCACTGGTATGAACAAGAGACCTAAAGTGACAGCATTGTTCATCCCAGTCATTCCTGTGACTTATAGCTTTACATAAGTCCTGGTTTTCCCTTACTTTAGTCACTTTGGGCTATAGTTTCAGGCACCGGAGGAGAAAAGGCTTTGGATGACCGGAATGCTGTCACAAAACTTTTGTCAGGAGGGCTTCAAGGAAAATTTTTTCAATGGGCCAGGTGTATGAATTAAAGCTTTTGGTGCACCTGGGAGTATTTAATATTATATTTCTTGAGTCAATTATTGTCAATCTCCCTCATACAAGTGATAGAGCGAGATCTCTCTCAGCCACAATTCATTGGCTTTCTTGATCTCAGTATTACCTGCGCCACCTAGCTGATCTTCCTGTTTCCATGGCAACCACAGAATGACTTAAAAAAGTCCAAATTGTGCAAAATTTTGGAAATCCATTCCAAAACTGCAGAATTTTATCCTGTAAAAATTTCATAGTTCTAGATTGAATAGAAGTGTTCATATAAACAAAAAGCCGTGAACTTTCTGAACACCCCTCGTAAACTACTGCACACACAAAACTCGGGATTTTTTCTCTCCAGAGCAAGCCAGATTGGTCCATGGGATCCTTTTTCCCCTTGGAAGATGATTATTTCCCCCATGAGGATTAAAATTGCTCCAGAGGAACCTATTCGTATCCATGTGTTGGAATGCTTCATTTTGCTCTGAGCAGGTAGACCCCAAATACACATCACTACCAGTCTTTTCAAAAAATTTGATTTTAGGCTTGTCCAAAATATATTTTACGAAAAGGTGCTTAAACTGCTCTCTAATGATTTCGATTATCATCCAAGGAACCAAACTGTAAAAATCGTACCAAAAAAAGTCTTCAGTTGTCCACTAAATTGGATTCACAAACAAATTTTCTCCATTCTCTTGATGTAGTATGTTTAGTTTGTGACTCCCCCACGTCATGAAATTGGTCACATCCATTGGAAAAGCCACAGATTTTTGAAAACAGGTAGGCCCACTCGAAGCCCGTTGGCTCAGCTAGGAATAACGGCACTGAGCCACAATTCCAAAGATTTAGGGTCGGTACACGTGCCTTCAATTTGAACAGCCAGCAGTCACAAAAATGAGAAGGAATCTTTGAGATATTCAAGTTTTTTTAAGAGGGGCCTTACATCCTACCTACATGAACAAACTCTTAATAGTACTAATACGCCCGGTTTTCAAAAATTAAAAGTTTGACTTTTTGAAAATTGACCAAAAGGCCCTCAAATCAGCACTAAATTGATTTTTTAAGATCCTTAGAGGAACCCCAAACAGCAAAAATATTGTCCAAGAACTCTTTGAATGTCAACTGAATGTGATTTTCAAGTAAATTTTCTGCAGCCCTTCACAAAAAAAATTACCAGTCAGTGGCTCCACCATGGTGAACCCATTGAAAAGCTTCAGATTTAAAAATAAAACAGGAAAGCCCGTTGGCCCAGACAGAATTAATGCATTTAAGCTGAAAATGCATGCGCCTTTTGTCAATACAGAGACTTATACACTGTACAATGTACTAAACCTTCATAAAAATCAGCAAAACCTTTGAGATATAACTGGGTAAAAGTTTGAAGACTGTAAGATCTGTAAAAAAATTATTATTGTAAAATCAATGGATGCTGCATGAAGAATGCTGGTACAGGTGTATTGTATTCCTTGTTTAAAACACCAGGGGTCCTTATAAGCACCATAAGATATGACAACATCTAGTGGAAGTATAAAACATACAATGTTGTCCATACCTTCCATGCTCCAGCGGCAATATGCCTGTACCTTCAATAGTCTGTGTTGCAGTTATAGCACCATTTTTAACATTTGAAAGAAAAAAAAGTGTAAAAAGAAACAGAATTGTAAAATTATGAGAAATTTGCAAGTTAATTGTGTGTGCACTGAAATGAAAGTGCATGCTGTAAATATAGGCCTATATACAAGTTCCATAAAACCATCAAGATGGACTTGCACTCAACCGTTGTAGAATATTTATAGTTAAAGTACAAGTTATCAAATCATAACAGGCACTTCATATGTTATTGTTGTTTCTTGAAGATTAGCAACATTGCTCACAATGACACCATTGTCAAATCTCTTGGCTTTCTCGAGGATTGTCCTTCCTCTATCATCCGGGATATGGAAATTGGTTCCGATGTCAGCCAACTTGGTCCAGATTCCGATTTCCGGATAAGTTGCAGCTATGTGCCCTGGGATCTCCTTCTTGTTATTCTGAATGTTGGGATTTAACGAATAGGAGCACAATCTGATAGCATTTCCAAATCTTCGGTATTTCAAAGCCATGTGTAAGGCGGTGTCACCGTAAACAGCATCCTGCTTGTTCAGGTATCTCTGGAGCTTCCTCTCACTGACAGCCTTAAGTAGCAGGTCTACCACTTTTTCTGAAAAGTAAGAATATATCCAAATATCAAGCCATCAGCCTCATCAAAATAATTGTGTCAAAGGATGGATGGATGTTTGGGGCTTTACGCCCTGTATTTATGCACTTGGTAGGCTAATTAGGACAGGAGGAGAACACAGCAATGAGATGGAGGATGATTGAAACAGCCGTCCAACATAGGCCCAGGTGACCCAGCAAGAACTTGGTCGAAGCCTGGACCCAGCGAATGGCAATTTGTCAGTTCAGCATGCTACCACTAGACCAACCCTCCCCCCCATTGTGTCAAAGGGAATGAAGAGAGGTGTATTTATCGATTTTAATGAATGACGACGGAAGTGAATGTTCTTCGAGTTATTGTGTGATAACCATATTATTCCTTTCTCTAAACAAGCTAAGATGATGATATTTAGTCACTGTGGATTTAATGTTACAACCTTATTTGGTGCAAACACTAAACATACTCTGCATAGCGGCAAACCTTTCACCAATCACCAGTGATTGGATGCATGTTATTATGGAAATAATGAATGTAGGAATGTTTTCTGCAGGTCAAAACCAAAAAAAGAAAAAATTATATGTTTTAACTCAATAGTCCAAAAAGTATTAGATGCATATCAGTCCATCAAGAGGCCAAAAAGCACAATATATTATCATGATACAAAAATTCAATTATGCCAATGTCATGCTATATTTTAATACATGGAATGGCTGCCAGGATATCATGATGCGAAGTCAGCCTTAGGTCCCTACAGAGGAGTTCGTAGGTATAGTCAAACTGCTTAACGACACCCAAACAACAGATAATGATGTGGACTAGGGATTCTTAGTTTCTAAAATTGACAAATAATAACAAGTAGATATCTTTCAAAACTGTAATCTTGTTTTTGTCATCTAGCTCACGAAACGTTCCTAATTTTCCCAGATTGACATTTGGTTCAGGCTAAACAACTTTGAAATTATTTTCTAGGAACCTTAATACACTTTCATCCTTATATGGGATGGGTTGGAAAAGAACCCAAATGTCTCTACCTTCAGCGAACGAAGTTCAAAGAAGGTATTATGATCACTTAGCAACAATGGTGTCTGTCCGTTAGAGGGCGGGTGGCGGTTGGATAGATGATATCACGGTCAAGAGTCGACCCATTGCAGTGAACATGAATGAAATTTGGTTCACAAATACTGATATAGCATGTGTTCTAGTTGTGCCTTTTGATGGTCTGATTCACAGTTGTGAAGTTGTTCACTGTAGGTTTGCTGCATTGCAGCCTATGTTTGATAAGGACTCATTGTCAGTATCAAAAAATTCTATAATCTAGCTCATTGCTATATCACACCCTTTACTGTGATTTGACTCAGGTTCATTGCTATGAACCACACTCCCATTTAGATTTATTTATATTCCGCAATAAAAATAGACCTCCAGTCAAAAAAATTAATAATTTCAAGAGGCACTATTTTGTTTGAATGGCCCCAAAAAGATCTCTAGCAACCACACCGACCAGTCAGAGCATCAAAACATTGTGACATCATCACCTCACTGCCCATTGTTTACATAACAATGTCAGATAATTATATACAACAATGAACCACATGGTGTGAATCACACGGTTTTACTCACATATCCCACAATAGGCAGTGAAGTGCTGGCAAAAAACCATGTGATTCACACTATGTGATTCAGACTCATGTCAGGTCTGCTGCAGAATAAACACTCGTCCTCCGGACTCGTGTTGTATTCTTCCGCAACCTGACATTCGTGAGGTTCATTGCTGTGAACCACACTCCCAGCAAGTTTTATTATAAAATTTTTTCAGTTTCAGTCCACACAAACACATGGATAGTTGATACAAAGATGTATAAATTATTCTGCACGCTGTGTCATATTATAAGTGCACGCTGTGTCATATTATAAGTGTCATTTCCAAAAGTCTTGGAAACAGTAAGATTCGGGTAAAAAGGCTAAAAAATCTAGGCATTAAATAAACATTATTGAAAATTAGTGATTTCTAGGCAATCTCATTTGAAATGGAATATAATCTAGATCTTGACATTCAGGCAAATGTCGTCCCCCCCCCCCACAAAAATCTTGCGCACCATACGTCATGGTGATATGACATTAAAGAGTGCCTTATAGACTAATTTGACCAAAGGCAACTGAGTGGAAGTGAGGGACATCAGAGTATCTACAGTGTTTTTGAGATACATGGCCTACCTGTGGGATCCTTAGCAGCAGCCAGGTGGAGTGGCGTCTGGCCTGATCCTTCTTCAGCCATCACAGACGCCCCATGGCGGAGCAACACTTCAACATTTGCCAGACGACCGCTCTTGGCAGCAATATGGAGAGGAGTCCTGAAGCCTCTGTCCTGCAACTCCACGTTGGCTCCGGAAGTGATCAACAGTTCAACAATATCTGCATGGCGCTGACCTGAGGAGAAATAGTGTTGGAGCATTAGATATATGAAAGCAAAGACAATTGGTTACATTATGAGGGAAGGTTATCTTGGGAACTCACCCACACAGGGAACGATCAGAAACAACACTATCAACATTGTGCCTGTTCAGCATTCATATTAAATTAGAATATTAACCTTAAAAATGAAATTATGATTTCCGCAAGGAAATTATTTTAATCCTCATATATCAAAGAAAACGAAATAGCAGGATATGTTGTCAGCAAATAAAGTAGACTAATAAGTAAGTCATACCCATAGCAGCCAGGTGGAGGCAGCTCTGACCCATAGCATCTCTCTGGTTGGCATCACCGCCCAGCTCAATCAGAGTCTGGACAGTTTCGTAATCGCCCTTCAACACAGCCACATGCAAACAAGTCTGCTTCTTATTGTCCCCAATGTTGATTCGACATCCAAATGTCAGCAATTCTTTTATTGTTTCCTGTTGGTATTTGAGCCCAACCACATAATGTAGGGCAGTGTTGCCTCTGAGGTCTGTTTGGTTCATGTCAATACTGGCCTCAGACAGAGCTCTAACTATTTCACAAAAGTTCTTGTGGTGCAAAGCTTGGTTGTAGGCATCAGCAAACACATAGGACAATACGATTTCATGCAGGGCTGTTCTGAACTCCAAGTTCACCTTGTTCACTTTAGCTCCTGCTTTGATGCAGTCTTTTACGTCAGACAAATTAAATTCCAAAGCCGAGACATGTAACTTTGTGTTGCCGGTGTCTTCCTCGACTATTGCGTTAATGTTGGTTATGTCCCCCGGCAGAACTTCATCCTGGAAGGCGCCCTTCCTGTTCTTGTTGTCCTCTTCCTCTTTCTCTTCCACCAAAGCTGCCACTGCCTTTGCCACCTGGCCCTGCCCGGATAGAATAGAAGTGTGTCTGCTCCCTGCACTTCTTTTGCTTTTCCTCAGCACCACTCCTGGGGCTAATAGGGACTTCTCCAAAGTCTGTTCAGTCACCAATAATTGAGGTGGTTCAGGAGCAGTCATTACTTGATCTTTGTTTTCTGACTTTACTTGTTGACTGTTGGGGTCAGCTAACACTTCTAACTGCACTGGTTGGCTGTTCAGATCGGACTCGGGCCCTTCGACGGAAGCTAATGTCACGACTAAACGTGGCGCTGTATTGTCTTGACCCCTAAAATCGGTTTGATCGACATTTGTGCCATCCACGTCATCTGATTTCTGTGTTTTGCTCTCTAGTACTTCAGCCACACTACATGTTACAGAGTCCTTTGATTCAATTATGACATCCTGAGGTAATGCTATCGACTCATCCATTAACATGGCTTCTGATGTAACTGCTGAGTGGACTGTATCTATTTTCTCACCATCATTCGTGGGTGGGGTCCTTTCAGAGGCCACTGTTGTACCAGAAACATTATCAGCATTATGGTCGGCTTCACTTGCATCTGATCTAATAATAGCTGCATCAGCATCAGTCCCAATTGACCCAGCAGAGTGGGAGTCCACTTCAGGAGAAGGCGACCTCACCTGCCCTTCCTCTGTCTTCCTTGAATAATCCTCTTCTGTACGTGTTTGGGCATCTTGAGAAGAGAGGATTTTCTGCCCTGCCAATTCATTCTGTGTCTCTGACATCTCGGCCACACTTTTTTCACTTTTGTCACTTTGGTCAGTAGCTTTCTCCTCAGTGGTAAGCGAATCCCCCGGTTGTTGGTCCTCATTCACTTTTAAGCCTCCTGCTAATGATAGAAATTTGTTACAATTAGAATTTAACAAGCACAAATTCGTCAAACATTGACCAAGCTGGTCCTTCAGTATAAACATTACAGCAGATTCACCTATCTTGTAATAGAAATACTAGACCATTTTACAGCAGTTCATGAGTCACATAAGACATGGAAGTTTGCATTCCAACCATAGATCTAGGCTAAGTCATGATCAGAATATGTTTTTAATTCAAGAACCAGTCTGCAACATAACAGGCCAGCAAACTGACAACCAGTCAGCAACAGGTAAGCAAACTGACAACCAGTCTGCAACAGGCAAGCAAACTGAGAAACCAGTCTGCAACCAGTGGCATCGGCAAGGGGGTTTTGCCCCCCTGAAATCACCCCCCCCCTCTGCCCCCCTAATTTTCGCCTTCAACCCATTGTCTCATAGGTCATTACAAGTCACATACCCCCCCTCCGGTTGAACAGTCTGCCCCCCCCCCCTAAAATAAATCCTGATGACGCCACTGTCTGCAACAGGCAGGCAAACTGACAAACCAGTCTGCAAACAGGCCAATAAATACAAACCAGTCTGCAGCCAACAAACTGACAAACCAATCTGCAAACTGACAAACCAGTGTCCAAAAGGCCAGCAAACTGACCAGCCAGTCTGCAGCAGACAAGTACTGACAAATCAGTCTGCAACAGGCAAGCAAACTCAACAATTTGAAACCAGTCTGCAACAGGCAAGCAATTGAATCTAATGGTTTGATCTTAACAAAGCATCATCACATGAGTCACAAGTAATATGATAAATATGTTATCACAGTGAAATGATCCTCTTTCCCATATATAATGAAACTGCTGTTAATCCTATGTTTTCATTACTGAAACGTGAAAACTAGAAGCAATGATATGGAAATGAGTTTTGTATGATTTTTTCTCTAATACAACATTTTGGCTCAGTATACATCTTCTCAAAAAATTACATCAAATTATGGAATCTGAGAGTTATGCCTTCATAGCCTATAGATGAAATCTGTCCAGCCAAAAACTGAGGCATTTATTATATTTTGTATGCAGGCCAAAACATTGACATGTTTATTATACCATACAGTATTTACCTGCCCACTCAACGTTATCTGTGCATAATGTCTATCTACCTGCTTGAGTGGTCTCCTTGGATATGTATTAGAATAAATATATACAACTAATACAAAAATCCTTTTAGAATACAAATGGCAAAAACTGCATGTTTTCGATACAGGCTTGTCACATGCATGCTGCTTTTGTTACAGATAGAGTCTGGTATAGACCCATGTCATGAAAATTATTTAATACTACTTATGAAAAGAATGGACAAAGGAGCCTCTATGCCATACCAGCAAACTCATACCATGCATAAACGGAGTTATATGAAATGAAAGGACTAAAAATTCAGTCATGGGAAATTACCATGTGTTGCTAGCAGGAAAAATATGAATCCAATATACACAAGTTTGTTATATCACAATTACGAAAGAGTTTCAAAAACTACTACATGGCATACCACTCGAACATACACTTAAAAACTTTTAAGAAAAGTAAAGTGTTCATAATTAATAGCATCACGTTGTAAATAGTATTTATAAATAGTATTTAAAAACGATCTTACCAACAAAATACCATCCTTGATATAAAGTCTAATTGTATATGAATGATTTGCATGAAATGTTTCAATTCAAGTTAAAGTGGCTTTGGATCATTAAACTGGGTGACTGGCCAGCTGATAAGATTTACTATTCAAACAATATCAGTTCTATCATGATCATGGAAACCCTCCCCCTCTTGGCCAATCACATATATATCATTGTAAATACACAAGTTTCTGATAAAGGATAAGGCTTATTATGAGATATAACAGATGTAACCACCTACACAGAGGTAAAACACCATAGAAATACAACAATTCACTTACTTTCATGTCCTGGAGGTGTTTCATTTGTCTCCATTTTCTTTTCTGTTCCCCTCAGTTCATTTTCTGTTGGAACATCACCAACAGGTGTTATAGTTGTACTGCTATGCTCTTGTGTACTTGGTGTGTGTTCAAAATTCTCTCTGCCTGTGTCATTTTGGCCATGTATATCCCCAGTGTTTGGCTGAATTACACTATCTACTGGTATAGCATCCTGGTTGGTGTGTGCATTTTCCTTGTCTATAGATCCCTCATTATACACCGGATCACATGGAAGGGATCTATTTACAGTATCTGTGTCATGAGTGAGGTGATTATTTCCATAATTATTTGGGTCATTTGATGTTGTAGACTGATCTGAATTTGTAGGAATGTGACCTAAATCAGGCACTGTATAATTGTTGGCAGGATAATCAGAGTCTGCGACATTGTTATTGTTTGTCACATTTGACGCTGATGATCCAATTTCATCAGATGGCACGACATCGCTTTTAGCGACACTAGTTTTATCATCATAATTAGCACCTGGGTTCAGATGAGCTTCCATGATCTTGTTCATATCTGCATTTGTCATTAAACCACTGGTTTCGTGGTCACTCAAGTGGAGGTCAGACACATATCCACTCTCATCATTAGCAGTTTGTTCAACCCGCAAATGATTCGTCTTCGATGGTGTAGCTTCTGCGGGGAGGCTGTCTGTACTTCCTTTTATATTGTCCTTCATTTCATCGCGCTGTGATCCGCCTTTTTCTAATCCTTTCCCATGTTTCTCTCTTTTGCTCTTGACTTCACTTTTACCTGAAACAGATTTACATAAAACAATTTGAAGAGAAATTTTCGATTTAGGCAAAACATTTTAGGGCCCATATACATGTATATGATAGTTTGTTTGTGTTTTATGCCTCAGCAGCACCTTAGTGGGCTATATCGAGGCAGGCGATCGACGTATGATGATGAGATGAGAAGACTCTGGTACATACCCTATTAATTCAGGGATGTCCAGGGTCTTTCAGTTGCCCCAGCATAGAACACTGGATACAACCCGCCTCCATTTAATGTCCCATGGGCTCGGACTAAATTGAGTTCCGGGGTGGGATTCGAACCCACGCCCTCAGAGCCAGTGGTTGTGCAAACAAGCACTCTTACATGTATATGATAGGGGTAACCATTTAAAAATCAGGAGGGGCTTGGAGTTTTCGTCAGCGGGAAATTATTTATCTTATGGCGATGGTGGGAGTAATTATTTATTTCAAGTGCTCAAAGTCTCCGGATGTTATATACGTGCGTATATAATAAAATTGCACCCATTCTCAAGTAGGCCTGCATTTTGAAAAAGTCCTCTTCATAGGATTCAGAAACAAATGTTCTCCAGCCTCTTGCAGTGGCGCAGATTTGTCATGAATATGGAAGTAATTGTGCATTTATACATTGAAGCATGAAACTTACCACACAGGTTAACATCATCTTAAAGAATATATTAAGATAGGGAGCCACTTCAGATTTGACCTGTTTAACCCCTGGCAGCCATTTTCAAAAATGGCAGCTAATTCTCTCAATTTCCTGCTTTCTGTGAAGTCCATATAGTTTGACTGTATTAAAGCAGTGCTCATTACTCCTTCTAAAAATCTAAAAAACACAATCAATTGATTTCTGGATTTAAATAGGGAAATTTAGGGTGGCCAGGGTCCATTTTGTTAGAACTGTTGAAGAAAATGCACCATTTTCGCGGTTTCCCATAGTTTATTGGAATCCGAATTGATATCTAAACAGACTACATATTCGAATTCCTTGTAAAAAGAGCTTCGAATGAATGGTAGCATCATTGGTTTCCATGAATTCTTTGTCAAACTGAACTTCAACACCCAAATTTTCAAATATATTTTATTTTCACTTTTTCCATTTTCAACTCATTAATGCGGGTACTCATTAGAAGCTCTTCTTGCAAGGAATTCAAATATGTAACTAACTTTGAGATTTATAAAGAAATCCATTTTTTCAATCAATAAATTTTGCCAAAATGGATTCCAGTTAGCCTAAAAATAGTCCAGGCCACCAAAAAATGTTATAGTAATGTTCTGTATACCTAAAGAAAGAATAAAAAACACTATTTGCATGTATTCCGTTTGCAGAAACTACACTGAAAGAGGCATAATAGAAGAATTGACCGCCATTTTGGAAAATGGCTGCCAGTAGCCATCTAAGCTAAATCTGAGGTGGCTCCCTATCCAAATATTTTTGTGAAGATGTTTTTCAAGTGTGTGCCAAGTTTCATGCTTCTATGTATAAATGCACAATTTTTTTACATATCTGCCCCGCTATTGATGAAGTGTAACTAGCTGGTGGCTCCCCCGCATGGTGAAATTGGTTATATCCATCGGAAAAGCAACAGATTTTTAAAACGCGGTAACCCCACTTGAAGGCAGTTGGCTTAGCCGGGAATAACGCACTGAGCTACAATTCCTCACGTTACAGAAATACAGGCAGTCTGGTGAAACTGAAAACTGCATGCTACTGCCACCTGGCACAAGAGTTGATTTCCTATGCTACAGCATTGCTGTCCCAAGAAATAGTTCCAATTTCATTGCACATTCACAAAATTTCTATTCAACATTAATGTATACCAGAGTCAGACTCGGCAATCACATTCTCTAAGGAAGTAGACAAGGCCATCAGCACACTCAGAAACAGCCCCGGTGTCTTCCAGACAAAATTGTGTGTGTTCCACTGGTCCAAAGTTGGTGGACGCTCGCAGGAGCTCGCTGAATTGCACACTAGTCACTAGGTGGCAACACAAGACAGCATATGTTCTGATCTGTGGCAATGCAAGAGCAGTCCACTTGTAGACAGGAATTACAGGCCTATAATTCAACCAACTGTTGTAAAAATCAGAGAGCGAATCATTGAGATATCAAAGTTTATTTTGGGGGGACTTATTTTTGTTGAACTGTTAAGTTACAGTCAAGATGGTGACAAGTGCCTTCCAATAAGTTGCGTTTTCAATCTACCAACAGGATTTTAAAATAATCTCGAGTCTCAACGTACTATTTACTCGTTCAGTAAAGCAATTTTTAAATAAATATATACCCACCAGTTTCAGACTTCAAGCCTTGGGGAGAAGACTGTTTGGGAGAAGGGAGACTGTCATCATGGTTTCCCTGCCTCCCTCCACTCTCCTCTTCCACTTTCGACTTCGAATTTCCCATGTTGGAATCTGTGGGTAAATCAGAAATCGATATGTCACTCAATGTAACTGATCAGAGCTATGAGAAGTGACATATAGACAGATGTTGTAAAAATTACCATTGTAAACTGTGATATCCATTTTAAGTTTGAATTGAATGACTAAACATTAACTATACGCAATACCAGTCGCAATCAGCTCACAACACTCAGGCTTTCCATGCGACAAGCAAACATGATCGAGTCATGACTGTAAAACAACTTTCAACTTCTATAGGCCTACTTATTACTGTAAACAAATAATTAAAACATCTAAGGTCAAGTAATTACCAAAGTGTTGTTTACAGCTTCTGGTTTTTGAACCATAGAATAATGAAATAGATTTCAAAACATTTCATAGTATTTAAAGCTGACAACCGCAAGAATGGAAGTCTAAATTTCATTCATCTCAAGGTCATGTACTATAGACATTTAAGTACCAAATATGAATAGGCAGGGGTTTTCGCAGTATGATATGACCCATAGCTTTTATTGGCTTTAACCTATTTCACCCTTCATTGGGTAACTATAATAATACCAACTCCCTGCAATGAGAAGTGAATTTCAGTTATTGTTGTCATCATCCTGTATAGGGAGAGACCAATAAATCTCAATGGGGGGAGGCTTGGAGTTTTTTTTTTTTTTTCAGATAAATAATTTGTTGCTCAATTTTGGCAAAATAACTTAATAATTTTTGGGTAGTCTTGAAATAATTTCTGCCAGGGTTTTTTTCTTAAGAAGGTGTAGCTTGATTTAGGAACGAATATGTGGCGACATTGAACTCTCGCAATAAATAATTACTGTCGCCGTTACCATGAAATTGATAATTTCTTGCAGAGGAAAACTCCAAGCCCCCCCCCCCCGATCATTAAATGGTGGCCCCCTTATTCTTTAATGACAATAATAGCTTTTCTTCACAATGACTAAAATTGCAACACCAGTATTTGGCACACTAAAATCGTACACCCTATGTCTTGCCAGGGTGACTTAAATGGGATATTTATGCCTATGACGTACAATAAAGGCAATTATTCAGATATATATACTCAACTCTAGATGATATAATAAGGACCAATTTGTATAAAACAATTTTCGTTCATTTATGCAACATTTATATCATTTCAAAAGTTCTCTACTTACGATGTATATAGGCCTACACCATGTTAATCACCATAATATGATAAAGTCCTTGCTGTTATTCTGGTCTTTAGCAATTAAAGTTTAAGAGATAAAACAAACAAAACGTTTTCTTATCAAGGAAATGTTCGAGGACCCCTTGACATGCTTGGTAGGATTGAGTCATAACATGAACATATTTATAGGCAGATCATGTTGATATAATTTGGGAAATTCCTCTCTCCAAAATGAAAGAAATGACGCTATTTCACATAGTGATACAGTTTTTCATGAGCTATGTTAATTGATTTGCATTGAAAGAATAGTCTGCTTATATCTATTACAGGCCCTGGTAGTTCTACCACATTTTGGCCCAAACCATGAAAATCATTGACGTATCTGCTGTCTGCATTGTGTTAAAAATATAAATATTTGCACATCTATAACTTAAGTATATCCATGCATGCTGTATGCGGTCGGTTATTCAAAAATTATAAGAGTAAAATCAAATGTAAAAGTTCTCAATAGGTTGTAAAATCTGAATTGTTGATATTCTAATTTGACTTTTCCAATAGTCATTATTTCTGTTTTACCAGAAAAGTTACAGGCGTATTGTCATTCTTCTTTGAGGCGAGAAGCGAAACTACAGAACAAGAAAGACCGTCTTATAAGCCTTAAATATGATTTAAAAGAAAATATATCAAAGTGTTGTTTAAAGAGGTACATGTTAGAACTTACCTTAACTTTATTGTTCACTTAGTGGACTACAACCAAGCTCCTTTATGAATAGATAGTGATCCAAATGACAGACGCTTCTTTATCTCAAACCAGATAAAATGCAAGTGTTCATATCTAAGTAGTCCATTTCTGAAAAGCTTATGTGGGTTGAAAAAGATATCTCAGCTTTCACGGAAGTATTTCCTCAAAGAAAAGTATAAATAGCTTCTCTGCTGGCATATTTGGGGCCTCGACCATTACATGCCATGGTTAAGCATGCTTCCAAATTAACTGCACAGTATTTTCTCTATTTTAAAAGGGAGGTTGGCGAAACAAATCGGTGACACAAACACACACCTTTAAACTGTAACAAACACCTGACAATGCATATATCAGGTAATTGGTTTGCAAGCCTCCATTGTTTTGACTTGTGAAAATTAACTGTGGTAACACAGACCGTACAAAGATAATCAGCTTCTTTTTGTAAATGAAATGACATCTTTTTTTTTCTCACTGTGGTAATCTGTGATGACATACAATATTTTATACCACTGTTTGCTTTTTGACACATCATTCAGTTTGCTTCCTCGATATCATGACTACATCTGACCTTACCTCTTTCATGCTTCAATGGTTCTAGATCTCCGAGGCTCTGTTGGTACACAAATAATCTTTTGATAATGCAAAAATCTTAGTGTTATAAATAAATGACCTAACAATTTGTATTATATTATTCATAGTTACACCTGCATGATTTTGGTGGGACTTCGTCAAAAGATAAGTGATCTTCATTGGCCAATGACAAAAAAGAGTTTCTTTCGCATAAGTTGCAAAAGGCTGTTTTGCAGAAATCTTTAACTTTATACCTCACTACGATACTTTTACAATTGGAAGAGCCGGCAGCAGTGGCGGATCCAAACAGGTCATCTAGGGGGGGGCTGGCTTGTTTCGGCGTTCGCGGGTCCGCATTGTCGCATATTTTCTTCAAAATACTATTATTAATCTCAGGGGTCGGGGGGGGGGGGGCTCCCGGCCGGGCTACCCAAACACACTCATTAAGTTAGACTCCTTGGCTTAGTTAACAACACCAATCACGTTGTTGAAAGGCAACTTTAGGGGATTCCATCAGAGCTCCTATTGCTTGGAGACACCACCTGCACATAAATTCAGAACTACGAATGGAGACAGACCTATTGATGGGTCCGACCACAGGCGGAATGATCACAATGGCTTAGCAGTTCTAGAGATAGAGAGGAAGGTGTATGGCTCAAGTGCCGCCTGGTGGAGTGCAAATATAGAAAATTGATTAAAATTGCTCAAGGAGCAGCCTTTCACAACAATCTTGTTGGTTCTGTGAGATAATAGTCTCTCAGCTACACTTAGAGATGATTATAAGACACTGCATTTAGACTTGCATTAAACCTTTTTTGGCCAATCTTACCTATGTGTGCACCCATATCAGCATACATCACAAGAGAATTCCCTGTGACAGCCAATCAGATTTTAGGAGACCACAGAGCCATCTCTTGATTAAATTGGAACCTCAGTCTGCCCTCTGGTGAGCATACTAAAGCCTGTTTCCCAGCCACCACAAAACAGGCCTGGTGGCCATGGGATATCCCAAGAATACTATTTATGGCAACTTCCGCAAATATGACCGCACACGACGACTGTCATTTTCCCATAGGGGGAGCTTGAGCAATACACCTTGGTATAATATAACAGAATAAGTGCAAAGCATGTGAACACTGACTGTGGTCCGACGTTTATCCCAGCTTTGGGCAGGACAAATGGACCTATCTTGGACAACGAAGTAATTCGTAATTACTCTGTATTGAACCAATACAAGTGTTGATAAAGCCTCATTGATAGTGACCGTTTATAATTTGACAAGGGAATGGTTTAAGTCTGATTCCCTTTGAATTTAGTAGAGCAGGCCCAACTTGTGTGACGTCATTGGTGAGTGGTGTGACTCATTCCGTGACTTGTCCTGCTGGCATTACAAGTATAGGATATGGCCTCATTAGCTGCCTGCGAGTCATAAAGAATAGGGACCTGACAAGGAACATTCTAGTAAGCACTTTAAATTCTTTGACTGTAAAAGTAAAATGTACACAAACTAAAGAGTCTGTACTGTGAAGCAAACACAAAGAGAATCTATAAAAATCATGATGGATAAAATGCAGACATTAAGAATCCTTACAAAAAGTAGGCAATGGCTCAAATAATATTTCGGAGCTTCCTGTCGAATGAAAGACAAAAAATAGAGCAGCAAAGGTAGGTGGGAGTATGCTAAAAAACATTACTACAATCCATGTATATAGTTTGTAAACTCACTCATTTCAGATAACTTTGGGGGGAAACAATTAAACATAGAAATAAGTATATGCTGCGTTTGCTGCTTTAGAGCCAGTCTGCTTAATATTCAATATTGGGCATTGGTACAATAGCCATTTACATAAATTATCTAGTAGCCTAATGCAATTGAAATCAATTGACGAAACATTGTCTGTGTATAGGGGTTGACGACATGTTGCGTGGGATGCGGGGGCTAAGGATTTTACCCCCAGGAAAACTTTGTTCATATGCCAAACAACAAATAAGCATATCGTGATTTTTTAAAACATCATGGTAGTACGTTTGTTTACCATCTGCGAACTTTAGTTCCAAGAAGGTATTGTAAACACTTGGGTCAAAATTAATGATGTCCGCGGATGGGTGGGCGAGCAGATAGATGGTTTCCTGCCCATTGCTCGATTAATATTGCATGTTCAATTGTTCATGCGTGAAATAAGGGGGGGGGGGTTGTGGCACATTAGGGTTTGTTTCCTGACAAGGTCTATCTTATTAATGTTGACGTCATCAAATCTTGTGAAATCCCATCCAGATGTTTCATACTTTGGTCAGAAGGTTACGGCCATATGCAGAGATTTGGTGAGAAAAAGTTGTTCCCCTGCTAGCTCCTCCTACTCAATGACAAATTGACAGTTCATTCCGATGAGATGGACGTGGACCTGTTGTGAGGTCATTGATGTCCACAAGCAGCTGAATGTAAGCCCTTGTTATTCTTCGACTGAAAGAAACCAATTTTCACTCACAGTTTCAATACATACTGACACAGTTCCCTCTTTGCCGAACAGGTTTAGCTGGAGGAGACCGATGGTTTTCAATGACCCAATTCCATGCATGGGTAAATCCAGTTCTTTGCTGTGTAAAACCAGCCTGTGCCTTAGGCACTGACACTACTGACACCTTAAAAACAAAAAAAACAATATTGTATAAACAGTTTTAAGTAAATCCGTGTAAGTTTTTTCACATTAATGTTGCTGAAACCTTAAACCAAACAAAATGTTGCATAAACAATATTTAAATATCTGCTTCAACTGTCAGCTGAGAATGCTTGCTAATCCACTCGGGCAGTTGCTTTTTTAGCGGCGTCAGCCAGCTTTTACCACAAGCATTTTTGCTAATCTTGTTAGCACTGCTGAGATCGCCCTCCATCACCAATCTCATTCAAACTTGAAATACAGACTCAATGGACAGCCAGCTTTTACCACAAGCATTTTTGCTAATCTTGTTAGCACTGCTGAGATCGCCCTCCATCACCAATCTCATTCAAACTTGAAATACAGACTCAATAGAATATTTCCTTGAGCCCAGTCGATTTTGGTGGCCCACTGTAACCAAAAAATTAATTACGAAAATAAATGGGGGAGAACCTAAAAGCCGGGACAAGCGCCCGGGACGGCCGGGACGAACTAATTGCTGGGACAGAGTTCCGGGACAGTAAATTTAATGAGTTTTAGCTGAGAGAGGAACAACCACTTGAGGTACAGAAACGGCAGACCACTTTTTAGAAAGCTGAGGTCATGTTCTATCTCCAGAGAAACTTTAATTCTCAATATTCATGTTCGTTTTAAAAATATAGAACCTTATTTGTCATTGAGTTTGAATTTATGAATTTTTTTTTCAAAATAAAAAATTAGGCCTAGATTACAGCCCTGTGTGAGTTACCTGTCTATATTATTCTGTATCTATCGATCTATCTTTCTATAGATCTCTCTATCTATCTGTCTATCTGTTTATCTGTCTATCTATCTATCTATAGATCTATCTATCTATCTATCTATCTATCTATCTATCTAAAATTGTTATCATTATGACTTTCTTCTTCAATTTGAAAGAATACCTTTACATTTTTTACTCAAGCATTGGAAAATAAGTGCCAATGTGGACAAATTCTTGAACAAGGACTGATTGGAATAGTCATACTCAGTCACACATTAGTAGCCATAAAATGGTAACAGTCACAAACAGTCACAGATGCAACATATGCACTTATTGAGAAATTTATATACTTTTAAAATCGATTAAGTATGCAAAATAAAACTTGAAGTTTTTAAAAATATCATAGACTGCACGATAGTCTGATACATTTAAAGTATAAAAGAGAGCAGAATTCCAGCAGAGGTACTACAGGTATTTTTCAGAAGTACGCTAGAGCCCATCATTTTTAAATTCATTTCAGGTCTTTTTTAACACTAAAGAACCAAATAAAATTAATAAATTTTATAAGCTGACATTCAGACTTCATTATATGCCAAGTTTCATCAATGCCAGAGGTGGGGAAATTATTCATATTTGATGTTTAAGATGTCATGTTTTTTTCACCTTTGCAATATAATTTTTTATGCAACTTGGTGAAAAAGCGTTACATTTTCATGGAAAAACGTCTGTCATGCTTATTCTTTCATTCACATCGATAGGTAATCATCTCAGCTTTCCAAAAAGTGGTCTGCCATTTTTGTACATCAAATAGCTATTTAACTATAACAAATTTTAGTCAGTAAGGACTGTCCCGGAAATCTGTCACGGCAATTAGTCCGTCCCGGCTGTCCCGGGTCGTCCCGGGCGCTTGTCCCGGGTTTTAGGTTCCCCCAATAAATGGACTGTTGCTTTGGGGGTCAAGGGTCAAGCATGATCAAGTTTCGCGCGCATCCAAGCACATACAGGTGTGTCAAACCTGCTACATTGATGATAGTAGGCCGACAGTTACATTTCTTACAAGTGACTTCTGAAAAAAACATGCCTCATTTCAACCATTTACTGGTAATCACTGCCATCAAAAGCCAGAGTCATTGTTTTAATTGCTCTTAACTTTTTCAATCATAACTTACCTTCACACCTGCGAGCTGGAGGGGGGCACTCACTTTCCATTCAGTGAGACATGTTTTCCAGCCTTTTCGGTGGCCATTTACCACTGATCAGTAGTTCTAAACTATCAATTAGTGTCTATTTTAATTCAGTATATTAAAGGGACCAATAAATTAATTTGACAATGCATAATTAGGCCTTACAATATTTAGGCCTTATGCACATGCCCAGAGAGGAAGCACTGCATATGCCTATGAGGCTAGGGGGCTACTCTCGCTTATTTTAAAGAAATACACCTAAGTCTATTTATTTCAAGTGAAATAAAACGCAATGTGCTAACTTTCTCTTCTTTGGTATTCTAGGCCTACATCCTCCCCATTGTTGACAGTAACAACCTCTATTGTTTGTTTTGCAATGTGCATGTTCACAATTTTGTTCTAGCACATAGTAGGCCTATAATGCCCCTTTTTCCATAGATCTATACATCCATGGATATATACATGGATACATAAATTCAGATGTAGATAGATGTGTGAATTTAAGGGGTAATTAAATTGCCTGAGGCCACGGTGCATGCATAGCATGCTAGTTTACATATTTATTGTTATTTCTTATGTTATTCCTAAATAGCTCGGTAATAATAGCTTTACAAGCTAATGTTCTCGTTACAAACACAGAGGACAAGTAAAAGTGATTTGATTTGATTTTACAAACAATGCATGCTTGCATCATCTGAACAAACACGATTTTCTCCCCTTTGCCTCCAGGGGGAAGCACATTAATAATTATTGCTAACAGACTCATCATGCAACAGGAATCAGTGGATTCAAACACGGATTTTTAGGGCCTGCCATAAAATATTTTATCATAACAGGCATTACTGTTATTTATAGCTAAATATATTTACTTAATCTATATCTGCTTCCTAAACAAAATACCAGATTTTATCAATTTCTTTCAAATGTATTTTCTTATTCAGACATTTGTCCAATTTATTGTTAGTTTACAAGGCCATGTTTTTTAAGGCCAGCTGCTCCAAAGGCTCATGACTAATCAATGAGTTGTTTTGAATCTTTGACGCCGCTTAAAGTGCTTGCACGTTATTTTCATTCGTTGCTTGCTGCATGTGAATTCTGTCGAAGTCTTCTTGTCATACGGCACACAGGTCAAGCAATGCTGAACACAACAAAAATCTGTGGTATACGACGGTAAATCAAAGTCCATTCAGGACCATTCTGTTTTTTATTACTGTAAATTTCATTAGTTATGAGGGGCATCATGCGTAGGCCTATTATGTTCATGACGTGTCATGATCGAAGCATTTGTTTTATAAATTTCAACAGCATTTTTGAAGACAAAATACTACTTGTTGGCGACTGACAAACGAAACGCAAGAGATAATCGGATTCTTAAGCTGAAACTTGAGTGAAGGCCAACAGTGGGCGCCATCTTTTTCTGCAAAGAATAGTCCAAAGAAAAATAGCCTAATGACTAAAGTGCAGGTTGCCAGGTCCAAAGAAAGAGTCAACAAACAAGTGTATTCAATAGGCTGGCAGGGATGTTTCTTGGAATACACTTTGACCAATCAACCCATTTAACACCTCTGTGAATTTGTCAGGGCTCTAATCCCTACTCGAGTTGACATAAATGTGGTCTGATGTGTTGCTGGTGAGTTCAAAGAAGTCGTGTGGTGTTCAGAAGTAGGCAAATGTATTTTATATATCTTACAAAAAAAAAAACAGGCAGCCATTTTAGCCATGAGTACTACATGTATATACCTGTCTACAAGTGGACTGCTGCTAAATTGCCTCTTCTTTTTCCCGGTTGGCAGATCAGAGCATAATGCTGTCATGTGTTGCGACCTAGTGACTGGTGTGCTATTCTGCTAGCTCCTGCGAGCAGTCCACATCATTTCAGTTTGAGGAACTCACATAATTTTGTCTGGAAGAAACCGGGGCTGTTTCTGAGTGTGCTGATGGCCTTGTCTACTTCCTTAGAGAATGTGAATTCCGAGTCTGACTCTGGTATACATCAATGTTGAATAGAAATTTTGTGAATGTGCAATGGAGTTGGAACTATTTCTTGGGACAGCAATGCTGTAGCATACAAAATCAACTTTTGTGCCAGGTGGCAGCTGCATGCAGTTATCATTTTCACCAGACTGACTAAACACTGTAAATAGAGGATTAGTTCAGTTTTTTGGAAGGCCAAATATAGTTTCAGGAACATTTGAAATTTGTGTTTTAAAGATGTTTAAGAGGGTTTATTTGATATTTCAAAAAATTATAAATTCAAATTGATGCAACGTATAAATATTCAATGCATAATTCAGTGTCACCACCACAACATTGTACAAATCTTTATGTTTGAAAAGTGGTATTTTTGCAAAAACCAAAATGTTAGGCTGCTCTTTTCAAAAATCAATTTGTTCCATCTAGCATCAAATTAATAAAGTATATATCTTATCTTATCTTATAAATGATAATAAGTTGCATTATAACAAAGTAATGATGATATAGTATTATGGTTACAAAAGTATGTCACTTTTGAGTCACGTTTAGGCCTATATCATTCCCTGAATTCATTAGATAATGACCATGCATTTGTAATGAGAAAGTCGAGAATTTGCTTTGTTGCATTTTCAGAATCACGACTGCTTGAAATTATGTACATGCTGAAATGTCATTTGAAATTGAATACATTTTGAATAATTGGGATAGGTACTATCCCAAACAAAGCAAATTAATCAGTCATTTTTCACTGCCTCCACTCCTCAACAGTACTAATGGGCATAAATAATTATGGGAGTCCATGTAATTATTAGAGATTGACATTTACTTCTTTCCGTTCATTACTGACTTCTTGTGCTGAAAACTGGAAAAAGATGATTGGTAATTATGACCTTATGATTATAGGTCTGATTATAATTATCTCTAGTAATTAGTGGTAATCGGATAAATTAATCAATAGAGAGATTTTGATTTTTAAAGAAATATTTTTTTTAACTTGGCACCTATTTAGGTTGACGGAATAAAATAAATAATATTTTTATTGTATTATCTTGCATACATGCATACTTGTTTCGCAACCTTAAGACATTATTTTGTCAATCAGCTTTTCAGCCAGTCATTGATATCCAACGCACCCTGATGATGTCACATGGTCAGGCATGCAACGCATTGCTAATTGCTGGTGCTAGCAGCCAGTTTAATTGTTGGGGGAGGAGTGAAGAATAAATGGATGGGAGGGGGGACTATGTATAGGCCTATATATGAGCATGCGCGCTGTATAAAGACCTATGTGCCTTGGCAGTGTGATAAACTTCAGCAGAAGGAGCAGAGAGCTTGTTTGCATCATCTTTCTAATATGGGAATATGTGGCCTGATCACAACGTTGTTTTTAGCCTGTTTAATATTTGTTTGCTCAGCACGATTCGTACCCTATGGATATGAAGAAGGCCAATTTTATGATTATCCATTCCAGGTCTATGATCAGGTGAGGCTGTCTACCTTTTGTTTTGTTGCAAACTTTATTGTAACTTTGTATATTACATATAGAATTACAAGAGAAAACATAGGCTGCGCGGCAGCATACCCTCGGCTACTCAGCGGCTATTCTCCAGACAGTGGGATACATTGAGGCAGGACCCCACTGGGTACTCTAATATCCTCATGAACATGAAATTCCCGTTGAAAAACTTTCATTGAATGGCCAAGAGCTGTGAGCAAAATAATATAAATGTTTCCTGTCTGCCATTTTGTATTGGCGGGAATTCAAAATCCACATGCAATCAGCTTGCAGGATGGGTCCCCCCCAGAAAAAGAGGGGAAACTGTTAAAATTTGGGCAAGGAGTCAAAAAGTGTGGCACAAGATCAAATGAACTGAAAATCAATGGTTAGCAATTAGCAAGACGTTACATTGTACTGTTGAAGTGGTATAATTTGGTATAATCTGGATAATGAAATTCAGGCAAGTATTCCACTATGCCTATTGGTGGCCTGTGGCAAAATCTGTGCCTTTTTGTGAACGAGCAATTTGAGAAATAAAATTTTTAAAAAATGAAGTCAAGAAGATGACTGGTTTCGGTGACAATATTAAGAACAATATTATCCGGCATGGATTACCCACAGTAATTCGTCCCCTCTTCCACTACCATTTTAGAAAGTTGGTTTTTTATCAAACTTATTTTTGTCTGAATGTAATATACAGTGGTGACAGACAGGAAAATAAAGCAATGCAGTGCACAATAGACAGGTAATGACCATTAAAAAGACTGAGATAAAGACAGTCAGAAAACGATCAGGACATGTAGGGGACTGTATAGATAGATAGATAGATAGATGGATAGATAGATAGATAGGTAGATAGATAGATAGATAGATAGATAGATAGATAGATAGATAGATAGATAGATAGATAGATAGATAGATAGATAGATTTTTGGTAGTTTGATCAATCCAACTATCAGTTTTTCTATTAAGATGTGTCATAATTCCTGCAGAAAAGATAAAATTACTATTTCATTTAAACTGCATAAAACTGAATTGCAATAAGGGTAGCTATTGTTTGAACAAAAATTAGATATCTATCAGTTCAATAAATTTCTGTCTGTAAATCTTATATCTAATCAAACAGTGTCATTGACTTCAGTTCTACATCATCTTGATCCTGGATCCATTTTAGAATGTAGCCATTTAAATTGTTGGATGTTGTAACAATTTCAGTTAAATTACATTATCCTTGCAGACATTCCCCTTAAAGGGGTTAAACCTTAGTCCCCCTCCTCAGCTGCTAAACACCCATATCAATTGGCTATTGTCTGCTGTACCCCAATCTTTTAATCACCTTATGCAATGCCATTATGTAACCTGACAAAAGAATGGAGGGTGGCATACTTCACACACCTCAGAAGTGTGCCACTGTGATGAGGGGGGGGGGGGTCCAATGAAACATCACTGAAAGTCAATGGTTACCAAGAGATTAAACTTGAAATGATATATCTTCTAGTCAAAATGAAATCTGGATCATGTGATTCAGGCAAGTAGGCCTATGGCTGATTGTGTGCTTTTTGTAAAAAGAGATTAAATTGAGAAAATAGAATAATTCGCGTTGATGATTGGATTTTGTGATATATCCATGTATAGGAATCTTGAATCATTGTAAAGCTTTAGAAATTGTACAGGATTAAAATTACTCTAATAATCTATCCATCTATGTATGCATCTATCAATCTATCTATCTATCTATATATATATCTATCTATCTACATGTGTCTATCCATCTATCTATCTACCTATCTACCTATCTATCTATCTATCTATCTATCTATCTATCTATCTATCTATCTATCTATCGATCTATCTATCTATCTATCTCTATCCTTCTATCTTTCTATCTTTCTATCTTTCTATCTATCTATCTATCTATCTATCAATCTACCTATCTATCTATCTATCTATCTATCTATCTATCTATCTATCTATCTATCCATCCATCTATCTATCTATCTATCTATCTATCTATCTATCTATCTATCTATCTATCTATCTATCTATCTATCTAGTCTATCTATCTAGTCTATCTAGTCTTAGCTATTCTTATCATAAATTACAAATATGGAATATGGGTCTAAAAACATAAATTATAGATAAGATGTCTCCAACCAAAACCATTGTAAATAGTAACACTAAAACAAGGTTTATGCCAGTATATATATATCTTTTAAGACTAAGCAAGTTGCTAGTTAATACAAAGGTTAAATGCTGGTCAAACTTTGGAGAATAACAATAGCTGTAAAGAAAAACAAAACAAGAGAAAGATGTCCCAACTCTGTGTACAGCCTGTATGGGCTACAAAAAGTCATATCTCAGCTTCTAGTTGGCCTAAATATTTTATTAAAATTGGAAATTTCTTTATTTGTTCAATATAAGACTACTAAGTTGGTGTCAATGCAGTTTGGACATATTTCTAAGAAAAAAGAAAATTTGTTAAAAAGTTGAGGGTGCTGTGCACTGCTTTTGTGCTCCTTTGTTCCCAGCTTTGGTCACTGGACAGGATTAGTGACACAATGTTACATAACATGAATGGCTGGAGGGGAGGGGTACAATGAAGCACAGACATACTGTCTCCAGGCCCATTCACAAAAAAACTGGACCCCTTCCAATGATGACACTTTTACCCCCTAAACAATATTTCTTTAAAATGCTAAAAATACAATTGGAGTGAGTTTTAAAATGAATTAAAAGACAGATTTATCCAATAATGTCTTGAAATGTAAAATTACACACTGAAATTTGCAGAAATTGGATTTGCATGCCAAGTAATTTTCTTTGATAACCCTCTATATATACATAGCGGTCTTATTGCCAGTCTGTCTTATATGTTTTTCATTAAAGACCAAGATAAAAGTAAGCTGACAGTACTTTATATGTTAAAATGTACATAACTGATGTTAGATTTAAACCATTACAATTGAGAGTTTAAGATTTCTTGTCAAAGGATTAGCAGGGAAGACAATTACCCTGTGACATAACATTACATAATCAAGACTTCTCCAGTGCTCCATTCAACAAAAGCCAATCTGTCTGATTCAATCACATTTAATTTTCATGCAAACAACTAAATAAAAGGGGCTGACATTTATTCATCTTCTAAAAATTTACATCACTGAGTTTAGATATTAACCATAAAGTTATAATAATTGGCAGTTTTAAAAAGATTTAGTGTCATATAATATTTCATGAGGAGAGGTAGAAAAAGTCAAATTTAGACATAATTGTGGCAAATTTGATTGACCAGGGCCAATATTTACTGATATATGATTATCTGAAAATCCTTAATATTTATCTAATTTTGTTAATATTGACCTATGCTGCCAATAAAAGTTTTCATATTTTTCAAAATCAGCATGATGATGATGTGAAACATGTCAGGTTTATTTTGACAAAAAAAATGTCAACGACTGGTATGACATCAGAAGGAAATGGAGAGTAAATAGACATTTTAATGATTTTTTGCCTTTTTTCAATCATACATTTCAATGGAAAAAATTGCAACAACTCATGCAATGGCTGTGAATATTAGTCAATAGTGTGTCTAACTACAATAAGACCTAAAGTTAACTAACTTACCCATTACCATTTGGCTTTTCATGCAGAAATATTGGAAAATTGGCATTTTTTCGAATTTTTGGGTTTTTATAAAAATTCATAGGACCAACATTCCAACTGATTAGAGATGTTTAAAGAGGCATAAGTTAGACACCTAAGTGGAAAATTTCATAGATTTAACTTCAAAATTGACTGAATTATACAAGTTTAAAATAATAGTATTTTTTCATATTTTTGGTAAATTGTCGTCCGTTCAACTTTCTCAGAGCATTTAGACCCACAAAAAGCACATCTTGGGTATTTAATACATACAATATGCCAATTTCAGTGTCAAAAGTACTGCAGTTTTTTAGCTCTGTCACAGAAACAAAAAATAAACAACTTTTCACATTTTTCAATGATTGTGAGAAAAGTATTAATGTCATGGGGATTAGACCTATGAAAGGCTCAACTGGGAAAAGATACAATATTTACCCAAAAATGATGAATATGCATGCCATAGTTTTGGCTTGACACCCAATACACAAAAAAATATTTTTTCACATTTTTCAATAATTGTGAGAAAAGTATTAATCTCATGTGGATTAAACCTCTAATAGGTACAACTAGGATAAAAGATATAATAATGTCCCAAAAATAAAAAGTATACATTTCATAGTTTTGGCATTACTCCCAATACACAAGTGGGACGCCCGTTATCCGGACGCCCGCCCGTCCGTCCGCCCGCCCGTCCGTCCGCCCGCCCGCCCGCCCGCCCACCCGCCCACCGGACGGACAAATTTTCCCAAAGTAACTACAATACCCGTCGGCAATGTATACATTGCCGAGGGTAAAAATATAACAAATTGTCTGGTGCATTACAAAGTGTTGAGATCCAAGAACCTGACCTACTGGCAAAGGGCAGAGGAAGTAAACCAAAACAAACCAGAGTCAGGTACAAGGAGGTGTGGAATTACCATGCATTTTGGATCCCAGATTTATTAACAGGAGGCTCAGTGGGCTAACAACTACTACAGATCTACAGTAGCAGCGAAAGTTTAGACCATGTCAATATTTTGTCAATATCAGGGCAAATAGGTGCCTAGCTGAAAAATAGGCTGCGCAGCAGCATACCCTCGGCTATTCAGCAGGCTATTCTGAAGCCGGTGAAATCAATTGACATATCGGCGATAGATTATGACCCTCAAGTACAGTTTTACCAACCCAGTCATATTTAGATTGCCCAGTCTCCCTTTGTATGGCCCAAGTCTCCAACTTGATAGGGAGAGCTGGGCCAATTTCTTTACAATTTTCATATGGTTTTAGCTCATATGTTCATGAACATATATATCAATGCCCCCCTACAAATATATTCTTAACTATTTCTAGATGCAATCAATATATCAAGAATGTTTGTATAATCATAATAGTCTCTCAAGCTTCCTTACTTTCTGGCTGACGGAAAGTGTTTTTAGATGAATGAAATGTCCATTTCTCTATTTTATATGATGTTTTATTGTATATAATTTTGACAAATTCCCAGCCTTAGCATTCAAAAGATTCAAGGTACTGAAAAGAGATGTTGCAATGAAATAAAAGGGTCACCTCATTGCTGTGTCCTCCTCCTGTCCTAATTAGCCTACCAAGTGCATAAATACAGGAGGTAAAGTCCCAATCATCCATCCACCCATGATTCTCTGGATGTATTAGATTACATAATTATAGATGATCAATCAATCAATCAATCAATCAATCAATATCTAACTATCTACCTATCTATATATATATATATATATATATATATCTATCTATGTATCCATCCATCTATCTATCTATCTATCTATCTATCTATCTATCTATCTATCTATCTATCTATCTATCTATCTATCTGTCTATCTATCTATCCTACCTTTATCATCTTATCATAAATTATGAATCGAATAAAGGCCTACCTAAAAACAGATATAATAGATAGGTTGTCTATCTATGCAATCTATCTATTTTAAATATTAAACTAAAACAATGTGTGGCCTACAGATACTTTTTAATAAGACTAATACATTTACTACTTATCACCAAAAAGGTTAAATGCAGTCCAAACTGGGCTGTATAAGTATAACAATAGCTGGAAAGGCTAAAAAAAAAGCCTGCATGGGATATTAAAAAGTCACATCTGAACTTCTACTTGGCCTATATTTCTGATTTAAATTGGAAATTTCATTATAATGTTTAAGATTAAAAAAAACTAAGGCTATCAATGCAGTTTGAACATATTTCTAAGAAAAAAAAATTGGTTAGAAATATAGGGGTGCTATTCAACTGCTTCTGTACCCTCGCCTTTGTTCTTGGGTTTGGTCATTGGAGAGGATTAGTGACATCATGTTACATAATGTCCTGGATCTGGATCTGGATATTTAATCAGCAGTCCTCTATGATGAGAGTGTCGAGCTGATGGGGTGGTGTGCTAATGCATGCTAGTCTCTTAAAAGTTTCTTAAATGCAGTCACTGTTTCTGCATCGACTTGGTCTTGTCTCAATTTATTCCAATCGATAAAAGTTTTTGGAGCAAAAGCGTGCTTGAACTGTGTGGTCTTTGGCGCAAACACTTTTAAATTGAGGTTATTGTTTTTTCTTGTAATGCTTTTGTTAAAAGTAATATCCACATCCTCCGAGGGAACGGCCACTAATCCTTTTATCACCTTAAATAATAGTACGAGTCTTAATTCTCTTCTTCGATTTTCAAGCGAAGGCCATTTTAATTGTTGTAGCATATTTGTAACGCTACTCGTTTGTCTGTAATCGTTAACAGCAAACCTGGCTGCTCGTCTCGTCCATTCAACAAAAGCTGCACCCTGTTCCCCAACAAAGCAGTGACACTTATTGTCTTAAAGGTGCTAAAATATGCTTGGGTTGAGTTTTGTCATTAATTAAAATTCAGATTTATCCAACATTAAATATCTTTGGATATAAAATGAAATATTGAAATTCATAGAATTAAGGTTTTGTTGAATGCCAAGTAAATTTCTAAATAACCTTGTATTTAGTGGAATCATTTCTGCAATCATTATTTGAACATATTTAGTTTTTATGCAATATTATAAATAAAAGCAGGCCTGACATTAATTTAATTTCTTTCCTTTAATTTACATCACTGAGGTTAGATTTGAGCGAAAGGGGGTTTTGACACTTCTTGTCAAAAGTTAAGAATGGTAAGGCCTGCTGAGTCAGAACTATGTGCATAAAACATATTTAATTGTATATATATATAATATATGTAATTTATCATATTCAACCACATAAATTCTGAGGAAGAATGTGATGAAAAACTTATACTTGGGGCACATTGTATGGCACTTTGAGTAACCAAGATCCAAAATTTACTGAAAAGTGACAATTCAATGGTCTACAGTTTTTTGCCTATTTTTAGCTATTTCTGTCTTTTCATGTTAAAAAATCTAATGATATAACAGATATATGCATGACAATCGTGTGTTTCTTTCATGTTCACTGATTTTGTTCATATGCAAGAGCATTGCATGACTTTATTAGAAATGAAATGGTCAGGAAGTTGATATTTTCACATTTTGTGAATTTTTTAAAAACTTCTTCTGTCAGCCTAAAAATTGCATAAACTACATTAAAAAAATTATACTTGGGGCACATTGTATGGCACTTTGAGTAACCAAGATCCAAAATTGACTGAAATGTGACAATTCAAAGACCCATTCATGTGTCAAATTTCATATATATAGGTGTAATAGTTTTGGCACAGAGGCCAATACACATTGTGTGACGCCGCCCCCCCGCCCGCCCGCCCGGCCGCCCGCCGGACGGACAAAAATTTGCCATACTAACTACAATACCCGACGGCAATATACATTGCCGAGGGTAAAAATGTCTTCATGGATTTCCTTGCCTCCCTACAACAGAGAAAACTTCACCTATTGTTATCACTTACTTGAACATGTGATAAAGAAAAAAATAGGTGGACTAAGCTTATGTCTGATGCTGCTTACCATCGAAAGAGCCCAGTACTGAACATGCTGAATGGCATTGTACTTTTGAGGAAAAGTTTATGAGTGATTCAATAAGATTTACGATGAATTACATTACCATTTTTCATTGTGATTTAAAGGCAATCATTCATCACTCACAAGGAAAATACATTTATTTATTTTTCTTCTCAAATTTTCAGCTTTGGCAGTAATAATGGTGATTTATTGTTCCAAGATTGTTTGTGAATGGCAGGTCAACCAAAATGTAGAAAGATATATTTGATACATTTTCATCACTATAATAGATCATGTACACTCTAGACACCTATAGTCAGTAGCTATACTGAAAAAAAGAATTCTTTCGTGGGACTTGTCTTTAAGACTTTCCGTAAAAGTAAATGTGGTTCCATGCAAAGTAAAGCGAATCAACAAAATCGACCTAAGTTTAGTCAACCGAAAATGTTTCTCTATCTCACATATTCAAGTAAGTGATAAATATAGTTGAAGTTTTCTCTGTCGTATGATAACCTTGCCTGACATGTAGACAAGAAAATCCATGAAGATTTTTTTTTCAGCTAGCCAACTATTTGCTCTGATGTTGACAAAATAAGCATATTGCTGTGGTCTAAACTTTCGTCTGCTACTGCATGAATTAAGCAACACAACAATGAAGATTTAAACTATTCTGGACTTTCAACATAGAAGAAAATAGAAAACAAGTAATAGGTCTAAAGCAAACCTAGTGAATACTGTATCCGATCCATTAACTAAAAAATGTGGAGTACTCCAAGGGTCCATATTGGACCCATTGCTTTTCATCATCTATATGAATGGCATATAGTCAAGGCTAGTAATTATTTCTACCCCATTCTCTATGCTGATGACACCACCTTATGTGCTACTCTTAATGTTTCCTGGAACAACAGTGGTAATGAAATGATAAACAACTAGAACTGGCGCTCAGAGAGCACATAGCTTCGCTGTCCATTTAAAGTTGAACTTTGACTACTGTAAGATGCCACACATAAGCAGTTATGAACTCGTCGTAGAACTTTAAAAGAAAACTGATTGTGACAAAATTGCAAGACTGATGACAAAAGACCCGGCCAATTTTGGCAGTTCTTGTCGGATTTTTTTATCTAATAAATGTTGAAATGTTACTAATTTAGTGCTTTGGCATCTTCCCCCACCTTCTGTTTGCGGAGAGAATGTAGAAATATATACCCTCTTGACTCCTTGTTCTTCAGCAAAAGATGATAGTTCATGTAGCGCGGTAGAAGCCTTTTGTAGATTTCTTTAACTGTAGGCCCAAAAAAGCTGCAATAGTCAAATTTAATCAGGTATTGTGTGGTACACAATAGCGAAGCTAATAAATTATCTGCAAATGGGTTAAATCAAATAAGCTTTTGTTTTTTAAATGTTGCCAAAACTAAAGTGATGCTCTTTTGCACTAGAAATAGAATAGCTTTCCCAGAACTATTTATCAACAAGGCCTACACCAAAATATAATTTTTTTAAAAAAATTTTCCTTGTTATTGTTTTATAAAATAATCTGAAGTTGACAGCTTATACAGACAGACTGGTGTTATGACAAAACTGAAAAGGACTATATACCTCTAAAAGCCTTGCTAGATATATTTGAAAATTAATTGTTATCTGAACACTTTAGAAGTCTTCTTAAAGTATATGTTGTCCAGCACTTCTAGAATAACCAGTGATGCCACTCCGCAATTGAATACCTTTCATCGGCCTTCTACGAGCTATGAATTTGCAAAACATGGTATATCGTACAGATTTCCTAAGGTATTTAATGACATGGAATTGTCTGCGAAAGAAAATATATACACTCCTGGGCAAAAAAAATGGACCTTTGTAGAATTTCATATTGCTTCAATACAAAACGGCAAGACCGATTTCCTGTCAGGCAATCAATAGCAATTTTATTTTAGTATGGAAATGCTTTTCCTTTTGACTTCTGATGTTAATCTAATAGTACGGAAATTCAGTAACACCGAGGAGCATTGGAAAGCAGTATAATGTGAATGGAAAAATAGGACATTTTGCAGTGCACAAAGTTGTCAAGAAGCATAACCAAAAGACTGTGCCGCTTAAAAATTCAAAACAAAACACAATTCCACACTAAGATAACGTCGATATTGATTGACTGTGAGGAAATGAAGCTTTGTTGTTGAAGATTTCCCATAAAAATCAAAGCCTATTGAAATGAAGTTAATTCTACGAAGGTCCTTTTTTTTTGCCCAGGAGTGTACAAACACAGCATCAAGAGTTTCATGTGTTCCAGAGGAAAAATTTGATCACTACCACACAAGAAATACATAAAAAAACAAAAAATATGTATACTTTCATTTTAAAAAACTATATAATTCAACTGGTAAAATCAATAATTACTACAATTGCCATAAAAATGAGGTCTATCAGTTGAAAGCCTTCTCTTTTATATAATATTATTTATTATTATTTGTAATTAGCCTTATGATTAAGACAATGTGATGCCCTCGATCATCACCGGCAATGCAGGACCTATCAATTATATGTAGTCTAGGAGGCCCCTTGATAGTGATACTTGTTTATATTTTTCTCCTTTCATTGTATGATTTGTAAATTGAAAACTAATGATCAAGATAAATGATTGAAATTGAATTTGAAAATGAATTGAAAGAAAACCATCATAATTTAAAGATTTAAATTGGAGGCAACAGATCATCATATTTTGTAAAGTAATGACAAATTAAATTCAGCTCGATCAAAGGTTCCTGTTAAGAGACGTGTCTTTAATTTCTCTGTATTTTTCATTTTCATTACAGGTAGACACAGATTGGACTTTTTACCCGTCTGCAGACCAGTGTTATTATGCAAAGGATCAACAGGATTTATCAAGTTTTAAAGGTAAGTCCAATTTTTCTGATAAAGTACAAAGTAATTGCACTATAGCTCATTTGTGGGCATTGCGCAAACAATATCCGCTGAAACGCGCCGAAGGCATTGTTGTAGGCCAATAGAAATTATAAAGTTGCTCAAAAGAGTTGGGGCAGCTCAATGTCCATTCAAGTTATGGCATTAGGGGAACAATTTGTTTGTTAACTAACAGTCCTTCGTGCAAGAGCAATATGGCAATCAGAGTCATCTCATGAATTCAGCAAACTCACAATTCCCTGAACATCATGAACTTCCAGCTTCCCAGCTGGCAATACATCATATTCTTATCCTTGGACACATCTGTCAGCCAATCACTTGCCAATATTTCAGGGCGATAATTCCCATATTCTTAGTTGTCCACTTATCGTCTCATGTTTGACTGTTTGAGTGTTTGTCGCATGGTATGGGCTGGTTATTCACCGCAGGATCGGCAATATGTGTTTATCACACCTAAGGCTGAAGCCCCCGGGTGATAAATTGCTTTATAACTTCCATTTTGGAACATCCCAGATTTTTGTTGAAGTTTTAAAAGTGTGTCTGCTTCGTGAAGTTGAGCTGTATTCCCTCCCCCATTGTGAATAACTTTTATCAATGTGCTTATCACATTTTCACAAGTGCATTAGACTAGGTAAAACTTGCCTGTTTGCCCAGTTTAGCTTCACCTACCAGCTGGCAAAAGGATATTGGTGAAACTTGGGCGAATCCAGAAAAAAAAAATTGCTAATAAAGATAAGGTTCTTCTAGTGTATGTAGCAACCCCTAAAGAGGAAATAAAAGGGTAGTTCAAACTGAATGATCTACATCAATTCTAGGTAAAGGTCATGACAAATGTATATGACCATAATAATAATGATCAATATTCCAGTCAAAAAAGTTGAAAAGTGACAAACCATTCGTTGCAAAATATTTTGTTCTCAAACTTTTTCAGAAATTTCGGTCTTTTTTTCATGATTATTAATATGGTTTAGTTTCTAGAAGGTTGTTTGTATATAACTAGGCCTTGATTTGTCATGATCATACCCAATACTTTCAATGTTAATTTTGATTTAAGAAGACTAATACTGCTTGTTGGTAACAGCCAAACGAAAGGATTATGTATCTGATCTTCGCTCTGAAATCAGTTTTGACAAGTCAAATGGCCTTCTATTGTTCATGACTATCAAACAGCCTCTATGTTTCCCATGTTGAAGTAGAAAAGATGACGCTTCATTAGCTATCATTAGTCAAGAAATGCATTTTTCACAGCGAACTGATCCTCATTGTGTCTATGTCAAAGTGGAAAGGAAGATTATGATGTTGATGACTCCTGATTCTCTTCTCATCATTTATCTCTCAGAGTAATAAGTTGCCACAGAGGGCCCATCCACAGCTACCTGCCTTCCTGAAGCTTGGACTGAAATGATCCAGCCTGACCTCTTGTGTAAAACTGACGATTTCCAAAAACTTAAACAGCCTGCACAGACCGCCCAGATTGGAGCATTACATATTTAGGTCTGCCAACTCTGCTGAGCAGGCCTATTGTGAAGCACCAGATTACCCTGTGTGTGACTCTGTGCACCACATCCTGTTAAAACTACGCCCTGTATGGATCTATTTCTTTGCAGTGTGCTTGTGACACACTAAAAGCCCCTTTCAATTATGACAGATATTCGTAACTTCTACATTGAGTATTTGGTGTTTTAGTATAGGTTATACAACGAATTTGAGGTGTATAAATAACCCCTGAAATGTTAGTTATACACCGAAAATGAGTTGTATAAGCAACTTATACTCCATGTGACTCCTGAAAGATTTTAAACTGAATTTTGAAGTGCGTTGTTTGCAGAAAAAGCAGTACAACAGGCTAACTTAATCCCCAACAGTGGTATAACTAACAAATCTGTTGGTTATACCACGACAAAAGACAATAGAAAACTGTCTTGGTGGAGTATAAATGTACTTATAGGCCTACAGACCTCCACCATGCTAGTGTCACATATATCTTGGCAGGTTGGCAGACCTACATATATATGCACTCTATGAGTGTTTGTTCTTTAATAGGTGATTTCAAGAATATTATATTATTATTTTATATAAAAGCATTGGAGCGTCATTTATCATATATATACACATTTTTAGCAATTCCACAACCACACTATATTTAACATCTCATCCAAACATGCAACATCCAGCTGAGCTGGGATTTTCCCATGAAGGTTCACTGAAAATGTTGCGTTCCCCATGGCCCACGGGGTTCGAAGGAATGCAAGCAAAGACCTTCAGCAGAGCAGGCGAGCACTTTAAGCACTCAGCCACCTAGCTGCCATTGATATTTCAATATGACCAGTGATGGAAATGGGGGGGAGCTCGGGGGAGCTGAGCTCCCTTGACCAAAAAACAGGGGGAGCTGTACCCTGCTACAGCTCCCCCAATGATCAGGGGTGAACTTACAATTTTCATGCTACTTTTTCAGTCCTAATGGTATTTTTAGCCAAAATCATGCTCTGGTGGAAAAATTCTTAGCACTTTAAAAATTTGGAATGGCGAGTCGCTGCCAAACGAGCCGAGAGCTCCCCCGACGACAATTTTCCATTTCCATCACTGAATATGAAGGTGAAATAAAATGCTGACAATAAATATACCAAGTCAGTTTCATACATTGTAATTATATACATTGTATATTATTTATGAGCAGTCTCCATAACTGCCCTTTTGCAATCTACCAGGAAGAAGAAATGTGCTGGAAATAAGCAATAGGGTGTCACACTGTCACATTCAAGTTTTGCATATGAAATGATTATGAACTACATGTATGAATTATTGTAAACAATTTTTCAAATGCCACCATAGTGCATGTTTTGGATTGATATTACCTTTAATAAGTTTAAATCATGTAAAATGCTGAATAAAAAGTATGCTGGCACGTGACTGTAGCAGCAAACATTTGTAGAGCTCTTCACAAGTATAAAAATATAGCCTGAGGGCATGTGCTATATTTTTTATGACTTTGCCTAATTGTCTTAATATGTGATTAACTTCAGATGAGTATTGCCCTACAGTCTGGGATTCTGTAACTTGCTGGCCTGCCACCCCTGCTGGACATATTGTATTCATGGGCTGCCCTCCACTCAAGGGACTTGACCCCAAAAGTAAGTGTTACTTATCATGTCATAAATGAGTGTCAAGGTCAAAAATCATTCATTTGTCTGTCAGAGATTGTGACCTCAACTGTTAATTACCTAATTATGTGTTTCATCTGACATAATTTACCACATAATGAATCAAAATAATGAATTTAATTAATCTGTTCCTACTTTTGGGAGACCAGCCTGGCTGGGCGGAGTGCGGTCTCAGATTTTCTGCAATTTGATAAGGCCTAATTGTTTTCAATCCAAGTGAATCCCAAAATATGAAAATACAACATCCCAAAAAGCAGCTGCTTAGATTTGAGGTAATGTCAGCATAATCTAACCGCTTTGGAGAATAATGGCAAAAAATCAAAAAGCAGGTTATAATTGCCTGAACCAGTGGCGGATACAGGGGGGGGGGCCTAGGGGGCCCGGGCTCCCCCCTAGACAGCCAAGATTACAATAGCAGTTTGAAGAAAAATTGCGATAACGTGGGCCCCTGAATGCCGAAACACGTCAGGGCCCCCCCTAGACTATTGTGTCTGGATCCGCCACTGTCAGAACTTACCTCAAGAAGGCCAAATAACATATAAAATGTCTCACATGCATGCAGGTTCCTCCTGCCTAAGTTATTGATTAATATACCTAATATGAAATTATATTGAAGGCAGACAAAACTTTTGCTTGTTTTGCATACCCCCAATAACGTTTTTGAAGAAATCAATTTATACTCCATGCTTGCCAGACTATATCGAACAATCACAGTCGAAAGAGCTCAAAGCATGATTGGAATTCTTACAAGAATTGGGAAACTTTTCAATATTTCAACAATGTCATACAATGACAGATTAGAGTCAAAATTAAATTTTTCTCTCCTTATCAGGATCAAATGAAATTTTTGTCGACCAAGTCAAGTAGTGTCACTTGAACAAATAACAAAGTATGGGCTAAAGGTCTTTCTCATGCACCTTCAGAAATCGTAAACCTTTGACATAATATTGACCTTTCTTTGGATTCAGAGTTCTCGTACCGAGTCTGTGAACCTGATGGCAAGTGGCAGGGACGACCGAACAGCCAGCGAACACCGGCCGGATGGACCAACTACACCACATGCTACACTCCGAAGGCCCTTGCGCTGTATAGGAAGTTCTATCGCAAGCAATGAAAGTGATTAAGACTCTTCCGTAGCAAATTGGCGGAAATAGCCATCAAAAAACTTTAAAAAAACTTGCCAAGCGAAAGTTCAGTTGGATTCTTTTACCTCGATTTGTGTGAACTTGCTTTTTTCTCCGTTTGAATTTTCTGTCATTACCCGATCTCAATCAATGCTGTTGACCAGTATTTGAATCCAATATTGTAGAAACCTTTGTTTTACATGTGTCTGTTTGACTTCACTAACTTTGTGGTCCTAATATTTTTCAAGTATGTCTGTTGTAAGGAAGTCTTTTTTCTCATCCTGATCTGAATAAAAGTAACAACAATGTTGAGTAAATTTTTTTTGAAGTTGTGATATGTAGTCCTCAATGCTTATATTTTGGAGTGTTTGTCTAATGGTATAAGCCGGTTATTCACCATGGGATCAGGAATATGTGCCTATCCCACCTCAGACTAAAGCCTCGTTTTTAGAGATGCTTGCTTGCTTGCAAGCGGCATCTCTATTGTGGGAGGATGGCTCTGAAACTTATGACAACTGCCTTGGTCATGCTGTTTCATCTCTGTCAAGAAAACAAACAGGCTGACTTTCTGCAGGTCAAAGGTCAATCACCAAAAGTAGGTCACAGGCCAGATACCCTCCAGCAGGTCTCACATGCCAGATACCCTCTGCAGGTCTCACATGCCAGATACCCTTGTGCAGATGACGGGCAAAGGGGTATATACTATCATGGGCAATCTATCTGCAAGCATCTTTTAAAGTGCTTGCACGTTATTTTTTTTTTTTTGCCAAATGCACCATACATTACAAAGCTCGCACAAGATAATGGACACCTTGCTGGGTCATGACCATGGGCGGCCATACTAATCATTGAGAGACAAAAGGTATCAGGGCATGCAAATGGTTTCAGTCCACCTGTATACTGGCATATGACAAATCAAAGAAATGCCCAAGACATGTGTGTTTTGATATATTTGTCACAGATTCCATCCAATTTTACAGTTGATTATGAAAAACATTTTCTCAAAATTCACAGTTATTGTTGGGCGTTGTTGGTTCTATAAGTTGCAAATTCTTATCGACTTCTATCTTATGTCTAACTGCTAAAAGCACAAATAGTAACAAACAATGTATAACAGTTTGTGATCACTACTGTTGATGTATGTCAATTAGAATTTGTCAAGTGATTTTGGACTAGTTATGAATTTCTTCAAAATATGCAAATACTACACAGGAAAAAATTATTTGCATGCCAACACATTATCAAAATAAGTGAGACGTACAGGGTTGCATTTGCCTCATATCTGTATGTTATTTGCAAAATGACCCTGCTTCTCATCCTCTCATTGCAGGGTTCGTTTACACTCATCCTGCCAATATAAAGTGCCATAAAATACTGAAGGTTTCAAATCATTTAACAGTTTTTTTCCGGCGTGATTTAAGTGATTGTTTATGGTTTCTACAGGGAAACTAATTGAAACAACAAACAGAAAACAATGAAACACTCAAGCATTCTTTCAATTTCTTTGAGAGATCTGAAACTGTCAATTATGTGTGTCACACTGGAGGAGAGATAATCTTTTCGTTACAACTTCACAAAAAAGTGTATCATGTGGTCAGGGTCATCATCCCAAGTCATACCATGACAAAATTGCCCATAACCTTTGCTAATTCATGAATACTTAATTAACTGACCCAGTTTTGGCTCAGCCAATCAGGGGCTGCTACATCACAGTTTGAAATTGTTGCTTCTGTTTCACACAGTTACAAATGGAGAAATTGTGTATTGTTGAAAGGTGCTATCACAGTTCTGAAAATTCCATTGAATTATGTATTTTCACAGTTCTGAAATGAAACTGTTTGAAAGTTTGCTTGTTTTACACTGTTTTTCTCAGTTGCCAGTAATCCTCTAAGTGTCCATAATTGGACTAAATCTGCCTGCAAAATGCTTATGACCTAAATAAGCAGCCAATCACAGAAGAGGTTTGAAATAGCAGAAAGCCCTGTCCATTTTAGCAGGGCTTGCGTGGGGAGGATGGGTCAGGGTAGGTTCGCCAGCGTACACCGACATGTGAGGATGCTGCTCTGCAATCTCCAAATTCGAATTGTATACGCTTGTATTGTCTTGTAGGGTATAACTGGTACGCATGCGCATGGTCATGACTGTCAGATGAATGTTCATAAAGGAGACCATTTGAATTTTAGAGGCTTGTGCAAAGTGTCAAAGGGCAGAAATTGGCCCAAAAAACAGATTTCCTCTCAGTCTTGGATCTTTTTAGCATATTTTCTAATGAGCAGTGAGCGCTTTTATTTCCATATTCGTGATATGAAGTGCTATGTAATGTTACAGTGGGAGCCATAAGCATAGCCTACTCAGAAGTTGTTGAGATCATAGCCATCCTATACAAGTGTGATACTGGTGAAGCATGACATGCTCAGATATATCTGAGTCTATGTATAGGTTTTCACCACGGGAGAGGGAATATGTGATTTATCACCCGAGGGCTTTATCATGAGGTGTAATAAACACATATTCCTGATCCCATGGTGAATAACCGGCTTATACCATGAGACAAACACTCAAACAGTCAAACATGAGAGGATAACTGGACAACAAAGAATATGGGAATTATTTCCCTGAAATGCTGGCTAGTGATTGGCTGAGAGGTGTAGAATGGTATAATTATGCTTATGGCTCCTACAGTTATTAGAGGTCTTTGTAGTTTGACGGTCCATTGGAAAAATACTTTTTCTTTTTTTCAATTTGCAAACTGGCTTTGCCACGTCATTAACAGTTGTAAACCTGTTGGTTTCCTAATCTTCTTATTAGATGAGTACCTTTATTTATTTAATTAGTTTGTTCATTGACACCTATGCTGCAAGATATGATATGCACTGAATCAGTCGATTAAACCATAAACTGACACAAACAAATTGTAAAAACATTTTTAAGCCAGTGACATCACAAATCCAAGTTGAAAGTTAATTTGTTAACTGTTTGGACCGCTAATCTGCAAAGATCTCTAAAGCCCCTTCAGCAATTGTTACCATTTCACAATGTAAATTATGTCGTTTTTAACGTTTTATAACCGTCATTCCACTATTTATTAAAAACTGTTAGCTCTATCGTATGAACATTTTTTTTTTTTGGTTTTGCGATGATGTGATGATAAGCTGATAATATATTCAAATTTTAACAATGTATGTCATCCTACAATTTTTCAGAAAAAACATCCGACTTCAAATTTGCTTGACTTGATCCTATTCCTTAACATTATACCTTCAGGAGAACCTTTGACAAAATTGAGTTTAGAGCATGCACTGTGCCCAACAAGACAGCTGCTGAGTCATAGAAAAAATTGAATATTTCTATACTCCGTGTTAGGGTGCATCAGTTGCCCCCAACCTTTTCTGATTTTGATGTCTATGTGATATGTTAGGAGGTTGGGTGTCCTGAGCATGTAAACCAAATTTCAGGTTGAAATTCCAATGGGAACAGCCACCTCCAGAGCATTACTTTTTTCAATGGTATTTCAATGAAGCCGAATTACAATATTTTGCAAAATTGTCATAACTCAAGAACCGATGGTCCGAAAGACTTGATAATGGACTCAAAATGTGCGGAATAAATGAGTTTATATTCATTTCAATTGCAACTTTGGTCCTGGGACCAATAGTTTCAGAGCAAAATCGGTAAAACTGCTTTTTTATTGAATAAGTCTATTTTCGGTTTGAAGCAGAAGTCAGACTGAACAAGATCCATCACCTGAAATGTACCCTATGGATACATGAATCCTCTGTGAATGATCTGATGTAGAAATAATGCAGATAGGATCAATGTACACTGGGTAGTGCCCAAATTTTAATAAATACCAATTTTTACAGAATTTCCGAGTAAAATTGTGTTTTTGTCAAATAACGGAAAAACGGTTGGAGATAGAGGGATAGTTTCAATTGAAGCGAATATAAATATGGACATTCCGCACATTTTGAGCCCATTGCCAAGTCTCTAGGCCAAGTGGTTCGTGAGATATTCAGATTTATTTGGACAACCCGATTTTATACAAACATGAGCCTGGAGGAGGCTGTTCCCATCAAAATTTTGAGCTGAAATTTTTTTTTCATGTTTTTATTATCCAGCCTCCAAACATATCACATAGACATCAACATCTGAATAGGTTAGGGGCAACTGATGCACCCTACTCCGTGTACATCAAAATATTTTTCTATAGCCCGAATAATCTGTTTTCTTGCGTAGAAAAAGTCATGAGGTGGAAATTGAGATGTGTACTTAACGGATGTTATGAAGGAAGAAAATCTTCAAAATGATGTTCTCTAGAGAAAAGAGGATTGGAAGAATTAACTCTGACAGCATGCATCTAATCGCCTCAAAGAAACATCCATCAGAAAAGCAACTTTTGACTTCTTACCATCTTTCGATGTCTTATAATTAAAACTTAGCGATATACAAGACAGAATTAATCTTCTTTTCTGTCCAAGGCCTAGGATAGCTATATCTTCAATTAAGCGTTTGATTGAAAACTTGATAAGGTGTTTTTTGCGTTTAGCCTATTCCTTGATAAATTTGTGTTATGTTTAAGTAAAATGTTGATAGATAGATAGACATATACAATATGTAGATAGCTGCACTGTGAAAATGGCAATTCGTGTGTCACCATGCTGATGATTTGTCATGATCATGCCCAATACTTTTGTATAATTTTGATTTACAGCCAGGAAATTTGATATGCAAAAAAGTGTGGCCTGCTACACTGTGAAAATGGCACTTTGTGAATCATCATACTGATGATTTGTCTTGACCATACCCAATACTTTCAATGTTAATTTGTTTTAAGGAGACTAATCCCACTTGTTGGTGACAAGCAAATGAAAGGATTGTGTATCCGATTTTTACTCTAAAATCAGTTATGACAAATCAAATGGCCTTCTCTTCATCATGACTAATCAAACAGCCTCTATGTTTCCCATGATGAATGTAGAGAAGATGACACTAAGTCTTCACCTGCTATTATGAGTCAAGAAGTGCCATTTTTCACAGTGAAACAGTCCAATCTTTTTGCATATCAAATTTCCTGGCTTTGAGGGTTATTCAACTCATAAATCAGATGACTTCCAATAGTTTACTGTTGAAGATGAACTGAATATAGCGATCAGCAGAACCATATTTAAGGCATACCTGGTTTACACAAAGACTGGATGGAAGGTAGAAGAGGGCATACAATTAGGAGTCTTAAAAGCAGTCATTTTTGCTAAAAACCAGATCAAAATGGGATTATACATTTTTAATGCTGTGTGGGATTCCAAGATATAAAAAATAAAAGTTGTTTAGCACAACCAAATATTGGATTCGACCAATCAGAAGCAGGCTGAACGATGACGTCACAAGGTCGTATGCACATGGCGCTGTAAACATCAACAGTAGCTGCATGAGAGAAGGCAAATAATTTTATCAGCAGATGATTTTGGGCCCAAAACGCTTAAAAATGCTCCGATTCTGCTGGGGAAAAAATGGCATGTAGTGATCTTGGTGGACTTCATGGATACAGCTGTCGTTATTTTTGCCGTACGGCACTTTTTTCAGCAATCGGCGACCTCGCAAATTCTGTGTTTTGACAAGTAAGTTCAGATTTCCAATGATGTGGGCTATAACATGGGATAAATAGGTTATGACATGGCTTGGACCTGTATTTCCCTGATATTTTCACCCTCGACTTTGTATTTTCCTCGATCCTGCGGGTCTCGGGAAATACCGGGTCTTGTGTAAAAATATCAGGGAAATACAGGTCCAAGCCATGACATAACCTATAATTACTTTTTATTGTACACAATGTCATCATGACGCAATAAGGGGCCGACCAGACGATAGTTGGGGGGGGGCTATGGATTTTACCCCCGGGACGAACTTTTTTTTTCGTTCGCGGCGCTTCGACGAACAATTTTTTTCGCATGCGCACTCGCGACAAACTTTTTTATCGGAATTTTAACATTACCGTACCCTAGCTACAGGTGAAAACAAACTTTTTTTTTTATTTCCATGTGCTGAACAAACTTTTTTTTTCAGTGTCAAGTGGGAAACAATCTTTTTTTTTCACCAAATATCCATAGCCCCCCCCCAAAGATCATCTGGTCGGCCCCTAACCACTATGCTTATGGGGTACTGTACACACAGAATAGGACAAAATGAAAATTCTTCATCCCAAACCCACTAGCGACGTCTTGCGTGGAAAAAGGTCATGAAAATATGTCAAATACCTTCGAGATACACGACAAAATACATTGCTGCCTCATAAGTTGGCACTCGATGTACATCATACAATTCCCAAGCAGAGTTCTTTTATCCCTTTGTCATAACAAAACAAAATTTAACAAATCCACAAAAACAATGCACCAGCTTGTCAGGCTTTGTAATTTTGAGGGCAGATATTCATTCTTTACAATTTTACCCATACAGATCTGGGCCATTCTCAAATTTCGGGACAACGGGTATAGGAAAATTGTCCTGTAACGGAGGGGACAATGTGGTAACGGAGGGGAATTTTGATGTAAAAAACGAACTGTAGGAATAGCAACAAAAGGAAAAATGATAAAAGATTGATGTAACTATTATTTTCAGAAGTACTTCATCTCGTATCAGTAGATTTTTTGGTCCAAATGTCGATTTCTTGCTCATGATCTGGTAACGGAGTGGACGGTAACGGAGGGGAACAATTTTTTGCTTTTCGCCCATTACTGCTTTTTATTTTGGAGATTAGACAAAATAATTGCAGAATATTAAAACCTGCCACCCTCAGCAACATATACATGAAATCGCTCTGTAAAATTATCATTGGTAAGCTTGGAAATGAAGGAAACGGAGGGGACATTTTAGTGGGACCAAAAACATTTTTTATGAACATTATGTCATAATTTATTGAATACATGTTTTATGAAGTCTGCAAGGCAGTGGTACTATGGCGCACATGCGTCTGATGATATTCAGTGAAAATAGCTCATAAAAAACAATAACAAACAGAGCTATGGCAAGTAACGGAGGGGACAAAAAAATTGACATAAATTAGTGACACGACTATTGTATCAATTTAATCAATCAAATTATACAACAAAAAAAATTGAATATGAACTAAACATAAATTCAAGTCTATATTCCCATGAATCGTGCAAAGAAACTTTGAAAATAATGGTATATTAGGAGGAAAATGAACACTTGATTTTGTCATGTCAGGTCCAGTGACAGGGAAAAACCATTGATTTTGCACGGATTTCTGGACATAATGCATTAAAAAAAGTCCAATGAATGACTTTTTGCTCCAAATGCAGTGGTTCTAAGTAGAAATATGAATAACAGATGCAGAGTGACGCCTCAGATATTTGTCGCATTCATATTAATGTCAGGGAGCTAGAGTGACGCAAATAGTCCCGAAATTTGAGAATGACCCATCTATACTTATCAAAACATAGTCTGCGTAGCAGAAAGCCTCCGGCGAACAACTGCACAAGTGTGAGTACAGCATTCAATCAAGAGGAGCCACGGTGATGTAAAGACAAGACTACTTATTACAAAGGAATCGTCTCAATTTACAGACCGCCTAACATACAGAACTGACAATATAGCTATATGTTGATGTTAAAAAGTATGTGAATGACATATCGGTTTTTGGTACAGAGGCCCAAGGGAATTCAGTCATGTAGTCGAGGCCAGGACATCCGAGACCGAGGCAGAGCCAAGGATTTGGCATCCGAGACTGAGGCAAGGCCGAGGCCATCAAAAAAATATAGTCCCAAGGCCGGCTTCGAGGACGAGGCTGGTCCCGAGGCCCCCACCACTGGCCATTAAACTACCGAGACCGAGGCAAGGCCAAGGATTTTGCATCCGAGACCACGCCAAGGCCGAGGCCATCAAAATATGGCTGCGAGGCCGGCCTCGAGACCTCCAAAACTGATATGTATATGGTGCCCCATAGCTCGTTTTGAAGCTATCAATAAGTGAAATCAGAGATCAGTCTTAAGAATATAAGAAAATACAACATTGAAAGGGGGTATTTTGGAAAAATTAACATGTGGATAAATATGCATTATGCAATGATCATCAGAATCATCAAAAACAATAGGTATAGTATTTATGACATTTTTAAAGTAAATTCAAACCTTTGCACAAGTGAAATTGTAGGAGCTAAAGCATAATATTACATATTATAATTTTTGAATAAAGAGTAATTCAATCATTAATTAAAACCATGAAAAGACATGACTTCACTGGTTTATAGAGTGTCATGCATATATTTTAATGACCCGACTGCAACTATAAAAGGAGACAGAGATTTCTGCCAATATTCTCCATGGCCATTAATTGATCTGATGCTATATGACCAATCCCAGCTCGCTCATTTTAGTACAATTGGGAGCTGGCAGTGGCCAGTGGTGCATTTATGAGGGGTCAATTACATGTAATCTTAGCCAACAGTGATTAAGAAAGGGCAATTATATGAATAAGAATTATATTTCAGGAAAAGTTGAAAGATTTTCAATTACTCCAATGTGACAGTAGACTTGATAAGCATGTACAGTAATTGTCTTAATCTATTAATTGGTGTTTCAAATTCCAAAGAAAATGTAAATTTTAGAGAGAGAAAGTTCGTTTCTTGACCCCTGTTACATACTAATTAATCAGGTGTGGCCAAATGACCCTTGTCCAATGAGAATCCAGAGAAAGTTTTATGGCTTTAGGACCCTATTTCGTTGCTCATGCAGTTGGGTCTTTAAGAGGTATAAAACCAAACAGAAGAGGAAAAAATTGTATTGGCCAATTATTTCTAAATATTTCAAAAATTGTTAAATGCAATCAGACCATCAGAATCTGATGGAACAACACTATCTATATGAGCTTCATATATTTTCTTCCAATAATGACGGAATCTTTGCATGTAAAATAAATTAATATATAAACTTTTATTGACATCCTAATATCATAACAGATACATGTGTCATCAATAAAAATACAATGAAAAACAACTACAATGCTAAGTCTATTCTAAATGCTAATTATTGCTATTAATTAATGTTTTTCTCAATATTTCAAAAGGAATAACATACCAATCAATCAGACTATCAAGACTATCAAAAAGCACAAGGACACCATGTATGATAGCCTCCCCTCCAAAAAAGCAATAATAATTTATTATGTACTTAATCTTATATGTTGTTGTTTGTTGTTTGTTTGTGTTTTACGCCTCTGCAGCACCTTAGTGGGCTATATCGAGGCAGGCAATCGCGGTATGATGATGAGATGAGAAAAATGTGAGTCTGGCACATACCCTATTAATTCAGGGATGCCCAGGGTCTTTCAGTTGCCCCAGCATAGAACACTGGATACAACCCGCCTTCATTTAATGTCCCATGGGCTCAGACTAAAGTGAGTTCCCGGGGTGAGATTTGAACCCACGCCCTCAAAGCCAGTTGACAAGCGCACTTGCCAGTTAGGCCACGGGGGAACTTAATCTTATATGTAAATTTGTTGCTTAAGTTAAATATAAAAATTAAAGCACAGCCCAATTTACCCCAAGCCCCCGACCACTGGAAAATATCTTGGGGGGGGGGGCTGAGATTCCACCAGACCTCCCTCATATATAGAGTAGGTCGGGGCATGCGGCCACCCTTAACTTCGAGGTGCGATTTGACCTACTTTTTATGGGCAATTATTTGAATGCTTATGCTGTCAGGAAGGGATCACTTGACTCTACTAATAACTAGTGAAACAATTGTCTACCAATTTTAATAAAGGAGTTACGGCCATTTTTGTAAAAAATTTAAAATGGCATTCTTACCCCACCCATCGGGCAAGAAGCCCCCCTATTATAATCCTATGGCAATTTTTTTGCGAGTGCATTCAGCCTAAAAGTTATCTCTTAGGTTCTTCTATCATTTTTAAGGCATTCTATTCACTTTTTCTGAATTTCAGAATTTTTCTGTTCATACTATTTTTTACCCGGTTTCAATTTCAGGCCAAATTTTTTCTATTTTAATTAGCTATTCTATCAAGATTTAAGCTAAAGTACACATTATTAAATGGTGCCTGATGCAGTTCGAACCCCCAATGAAGGGGGCCTCATGCCCCACATCATTTGGGGCCTCTCGCCCCAAACCCACATATTTTAATTTGACCTCTATATTTTGAACTAAAATGCAAAAAACATGATCCAAATCATATTAATGTGATGGTCATAAAGTGAAGCAATGCAGATATCCGTTATACTTTTAAATATTTCGAAAGTTATTTCTGACAACCCCTTTCAAAGAATTAGTCAAAGTTACAAAAACCATGCACATTTTTTTGTTTCTTTAATTTCTACTATGGTTTGGTGCCGTTTGCCCTGAAAATTTGTGACGTCACCTAAAACGCCTCTAGCTTCAATCCTATCAATAGATAAACGCATCAAAAATGTAAGTTTGGATATAACCCTGGGGGGCCTCTCACCTAACCCGGGCTTCTTGCCCCGACCTACTCTATACCACAGAAATACATAACGTAAATCACAAGAATGCCACTAGACCAAGCTCAACTGCTGATCCTGTAAAATAAACAACTGCATGAAGTTGTCCTTTTCAATGTCGAACCTCATTATTTTGGGCTATAAAATCAACTCAATTATATTCTAGTGTGATCCAGGTCCGTTCCTGAACAAAATGACATCATACAGTATAACTGTAACTCATTCTTAACCTCTGGAACACTCACATGTCATGACAGATTTGTCTTAGATAACTGCATGTCCTCTCTTCCATTTTGGAGCCCAAACATTCAAACTGAAAACTCTGTCTGAGCATGTTCAAACTTCCATTTTGACTAACCTTGTTAGTCAAATTGACTAGGAGCATGAAACTTCTTAGCCTTTTTGACTAACGCACCAAAATGTTTAGTCTTTTTGACCAGATTGGTCAAAATGATCAACCTGAAAAGTTTTCATCCATATACACCATGCAATGGTGGAGGTCTTGACATGGTAACTGAAAAAAAGTGTAATTTCCTCTTTATTTCAGAAAGTACAAAATATTTATCAATTTAACTATCAAGAGGCACAACTGAACCACATAGGCTATATTTGCACCGAATGTCATTGATGTACCTAGTGACAGAGTCTTGCATGGTGAGGAAAGGATCTATTCAACAATGCTCGACCACCCGCATCATTTTACCCAAGTGATTATAATACCGTAAAACGTGGTAAAGTTGGCAATCGCGGGAAAGTTGGCCGGCTATTTTAACTTACTTAATAGCAGAAATGCCAAATTTCCTCACTTACACAGGCGCCAAATTTACCGAAGAAACCTGTGTCAGTGAGAACTTTATCATTTCTTTCATTAAGTTGGTTAAAATAACCAACAAACTTTCCCCTGGATTGCTAACTTTACCCCCATTTACAATACCTCATCAAACCTTGTTTGCTCAAGTTAAAAATGGATTTGTAATTAGGTTGATGCTGCAAAATATATTATCAGGCACTTATGTTCCACCAGAAATGTTATTAGTGCCTCAGAGCATTTTTTAAGAATTTTCGACTTGAAGACAAACGGAACTCATAGTGCCGTGATTCGCGGCATCTACAGATCCGTTTAGATCCATTAGATATTGGCAGAAGATGAAACATCTGTCTTGCATGGCTTTTTGAGAGCTACACATACTTTCTAATTGATTATAATTATAATGACGTAGTTGCGAAAGGAAGTTTAACTATTTACCTGACCACTAGTTCTTGACTAGGCCAATTTCTTCCCCGAAAAGTTTGACATTTGACAAATTTTCGAAGATAGGAAATAGCAAAGATGAAATTTAAGCAGAAGTGTAGTTTTTAAGAGTGTGAAGAATATTTTTCATATGGAAAGAAGAAGCCTCACTTTCAAATGCACTCAGGAATGACAAATTATGACAACCAAATGTGAAACTAAAGAGAATCTCTGGGAAAATTGGTTTCCCAGTGATACCAATTTGACAATGACTGGGAGACCAAATGTGTCCACTGGGAGACCAATTGGTCTCCCAGTTACTATGTTAAAAATGCACTTATTAGTGGTTACCTCATTCTTTTCATTCACAAATCTCATGGACACAAAATAATCCTTGTGATTTGGGACCACATCAAGGCCAATTTAGCTGAAATGAAAATGGATCCATGTCAATGATATGAATGAAAATTGCATTGTCAGGATTTGCGTAACTTGCATGACGTGACCAGTGATCAGGTTGCTGCATGCAGTTCTAATTTGTCGAATAGGAGGCTTGTAATTGAACACTCACGTAAAACAATAAAGGCTGATAATTGCAGAAGTCACACCTGGTGATCACCTGATGATCAATTAGCTAATTGTCCAAGTGATTGGTCATGACAATACCCTATTCTTTGCATCCATCCCAAAGTCTCAAGTTCCCAGCCTGCACAAGGTACATCCAATGATCCAATGTCATCCATCAAAGTTGATCAATTAAATTTCCATTCACACACTTGTTGAATCGATCTGCCTAACCCAGATCTTGGAGACAATTTTACGAGCAGGGCCTGTGAAATTCTCAAATACTTACAATTAGACTTGTCAATCATGCAAGGAGCTCTGTATATGTATTAGTATTACTGCCATGTAGACCATGTAAACCCAAGTCAGGTGTGCTGACCCATTAAAATGACCATCAAAGTGGAGACCATTAGATAATCAAATAGCCTGGGGCGTTTGCATGGATACATTTCTTGGTGTATATAAGCCCAGGACCTCTTGCTAACCTCATTACACTCAGAGTGACCACAGGTGAAACTCAGAGAAGCAACAATGAACACCAAGACAACTCTCCTCCTCTTCGCCATCTTGGCAAGCTGCCTGATCATCTCCACCATGGCTGCTCCTTCCGATTACTATGACTACTACCCATCTTATCACCATGACGACCATCACCACAAGCATGGCCACAAGCATGGACACGATCACCATCACCACCACCACCATCACCACAAGCACGACCACCACCACAAGCATGGCCACGACCACAAGCACAAGGATTACTACCCCTACTACTACTACTAAAATGGTAAGGTGTCATGATCCACATTTGGTAGTTGAGATGACTCTGGGATGCTAACTGACCAATCAGCCTCAGATTGTGACAATACCACTAAACAGACAATTTTTGATGTCAGGTTTTGTGGTGAAACCACAGAGACATAATTTGATAGTCTTTTGAGATTGGAGTGATCCACAAAGAACAACATTCCAGTTGGATGATTACATTGATTAGTTGATCGAAAAAGTATTTCTTCAGACCACAGCATCATTTTTATTTCCAATTGTTTGATAGATATAACCTGACAAATGTATGCTATTTTTCAAAATGTAGTCTAAGATAAAAATGGTGAAACCTCCAACGAAAAAAGTTCTGAAAACGCTGAAAATTCTGAAATTATAAGCAACCAGACATCTATAACTTTGAAAGATGTGTTCATAAATTGTGATAATGATTATTATTCTTTCCAGATTGAAGAAAAGGTGAAATCGCTTGACAAATTGGAGCTCAACAAACTCTGCATCTTTTGTACAGAATAAATTATTTTTACAATAAAGTTTTTAAACTTCAAAGAAGACTTTTGTTTCTGTTAAAGTTGCCCTGAATGATAAAATTTTTTGATAAATATTGGTGGTTTCAAGTGCAGAATAATATTAACTTGTGATCGCTTTTATTTTTGAAAAAATTATTGAAGTGTTTATTTGATTGAATATATTATTCAGTTATTTCCTTAACATTTTCTTGATAGTGCCTCCCACCTCCAGCACATCCATCATAGATGACGTCACAATGACCATTGTTGTCAATATATTGTTATAAGTTAACAAAATCACACAATGGTGATGACGTCACAAAGTTGAAAGCAAGCAGACTGGTGATTTTTTTCCGTGCGTACCCGAAATAAATCTAGGGTTCATTTAGTGCATTTATTAGGTCATTTCAGCTGGAAAAAAAATCTCAAAAGCTAAGAAACTTTGCAGACTAGCCAGTATGGCCACGCTACACAATAAAATGTTAAAATTAAACAAACAATTTTCTGAAACCTGACCTATCATTCAGGGTAACTTTAACTCCTAGCTCTGCATAAGTATATTAACAACAACTACTCAGACAACGTCTCCAGACCAACAAATTTCATAGACAGGAGTGCATCGTGCAGTATAATTACCTTTGACTGAAATCTGTGCATCAGCATAATTCAATGGTACACACAACATAACAAGTTCTAAACATGACAATCATTACTTTAATAAGCCATCTCTGACCTTTGCATTTTTGCAATCTTATCCTTCAATTACAATCATCAGCTGATCAAATGTCATTTGAATTGTCATGACCTTGCCATTTACAGTCATGCATTCGTACCATAACTTAAGGTAACACCCAAATGTATTCTTGAATACAGTTCATGTCTTGATGATATGAATATTAATTGGTGATTTTATTACCCTGATTGACAGGTGACTGAAGTTACACACGAGTTACGTTGACAGTTGCAACACGCGCCAGTCGTGACAATGAAGTTTCACACACTGTGTAGGTCCATACAGTGATATACATGTATTATTAGTTGATTGGCTTATACATTTCAGATACTAAGGGGCCACCATTTAATCTCCACTGGGGGGCTTGCAGTTGTTTTTTTTAAATAAATAATTTCTTGCTCAGTTTTGGTGAAATAAATGAATTATTTTCAGGCAGTATTGAAATAAATAATTTCTGGTGGATTTATTTCTTTACAGAGTGATGCTTGATTTAGAAAGGAATATTTCACCGCATTACAGGTGCGAAATAAATAATAACGGTTGTCGTTGCCATGAAATAAATAACTTCCCAATGAGGAAGCCTCCAACCCCCCCCCTGGTTATTAAATGGTCGCCCTTCATTGGTTTTTAATAGCAAAAATTGTGATTCATCATCTAAGCCATCTTCATCTTCACTGCCCAGGACATACAGACAAGAAATCAGCAAGACAGACAGTAACCAAAACGTTTCACCCTAACATTCCATTCTCAGTCTTTGATTTTGAAGCGAAAATAAATGAGCTGCTCAAGAATTGACTGGTTCTGTTTTTGTCATAAATAAGTTATAGGTCTAAATTCTATGAATATGTGAGAAGTTTTGAAAAACAAAAACAAGATTGCAAGAGAACTGGCTGCCAAAATGTACCATAGAATTCGATCAAACCATAATCATGTCCAATTATGTATCATGCTGAAACAAAAGAAAATTATTCGTTGGTTTTTTTTTTCTAAGAAAATTATTTTACCATTAGGTCACAAGGAGCTGACTGGCTGGCATTTAGCAGTGCTCCTAATGTCTTTATCGATGCATAATTGCTCATTTGATTGGCTTCGATAATCGATACTTTGGCAGCAACTTGAACAGACTGTTGTGCAAGCTGAGTTGGGCTGGCTCATTTTCACTTTTGGAGGTCGGATTATCCAAGCTGTGGATTTTTGTGACATGGAATTTGGAAGTGAGTTACTGGCTCAATCAAAGGGATTTATTCGATATGAATTGAGGTAAATCTATTGTTACATATATAACTTTTGTTGTTTGTTGATAAAGAATATAATACTATATCAAAGTTAGTGTAATATTTGGAAAAAAAAACTTTTCATGGATCATTCATAAAGGAGACGTTTTGATTTCCACTCTAAATATGTTCTACCCTTTTTTCTCTACGTTGACAACGAATATAAAATTATTAAAGTGTGTATGATATTTCGAAAAAACGTCTCATGGTTTACTCATATTGGGACATTTTTAATTTCATTTTTTATGTTCTACTATATATTTTTTTGGCTGTTCTGTAGGCGGTTGCAAGATACGTTAAACATAAAACTGACTGTCATTTAATTCAAAGAAAGCCTCTTTTGGAAGTATGGGCGGGTGTCGTCCTATTCTCTCAGCAAAGGTAGAAGAAGTCTTTTAAAGATGTATAATTTCTCTCTATGGATACATTTAGTCTTGGTCCTTAGGGCTAAATTTGCTCAGTTGCTCTGCAAAACGGGAGTTAAGAATGTTGTGCAATTTGACATCACTGTGATTAAATTCTTCTGACTACTTATAGATTTTTGGGGGCTGCTTAAGACATGTTTTAGCTCATGCTGTACAATTTAGAAGCTGAGATTGAAATCATTCCTCATATACCACACCCTTTGAGTGGGCAATAGAGACATGTGTTAGACAATCTGAGGCCCAATTTTTCAAAGAACTGTATATTAGGGGTCTATATCGTTACACATAATCGATACGATACGTATCATCGATACACTTGATCGATACACGATTCGTACCGTCGGTCCGCAAATTCGGGCCCGATATGCATTTTAGTGCATCTGCTTCCCGAAAAAACGAATATTTGGCCCGGAAAGCATCAGAGCGGACGTCAACATGACGAAGCGCTCGAGTTCATTTCATGACTTTGTGGACATTTTCTGTCAAATCTCGGCAATAAAACAACTTTTTTAGGGGGATATAGCCTTATTGAACGGAACCGAAGGTGGTGCTTTGAAAACCGGTTCGGTAACCGGCCAGACTGTACCGGTACGGCCGGTATTTATCGAACCGGTGTAGACCCCTACTGTACATTAACCTTGCTATTTTAGAAACTAATGATCGTATGGCACGTGTCTAGTTTTTCAACATATTTTTATTTTATTTCATTTCCTGCCACCAGTAGACAGAGACATATTTTTAAAATTCGTTAATCATCCATGTCTCACAAAAATTAAACAAAAATGGGATGAGAACATGAGATGAATATCACACAAGATACACGAGGAGACCCACCAAAGACAAAATATATTAATGATACACTGTATTTTTCATCGTGACAAAACACCATCAAAATGGTGAACAATCAGCTATTTTTGTCAATTCAATGAAAAATAGGCTGTACTAAATAAATAGTCTACTAAAAATAGTACTAATTCTTCAAGAAGTTAGAAAGTAACATTGCACATTAATTCATTGAATTGCACATATTTTGAAGGTGACTTTTTAAGCAAGATGAGAAAGTATATAATATAATATATATCTTATTCACCTAGGAGAATTCTTCTTTTTCTTCTCTTTGACCCGTCCCTGCTTTGACCTTGCGGATCAACATTTTTCAAGGTCAACCATTTTAAAACAGAGAAATCAATAGGTTGTGCTTTTTTCTGCTGTGGTTTTTTTTTCTCGTGTTTTCTTTTGTCATTTGCATTCATGAGTTACGCCAGTTCTGGGATATTTTACTAATTTGCATATTCTAACATGCTACCCAAAAGTTACACACAGCAGCCCAAATGTTGCTGCACATTACTGCACTGTGCTGCATGGTTGTGATGTTTGAAAGTAATCTGCATTTTTGGAGAACACTCTGTCCCACTCTTTCCCAATGTGTCCCAGCCAGTAACATCACAGACCCATGAATAGCCCACATCGATTGGTTTTTCAGCTCAAAATCTGCTTTTGTACCCTTCAGAGGCCAGCCAATGTTTTTGCAGCCTCACTGCATTATCAAAGGCTCTGTAACTTTTTTGTATTAGATGTTTTCACAGATTTCTAAAGTGTGAAATTGATATTGGATTGGCCTCCCCAAGCCTGGATAAGCCAAACTTTTTTATGTTTCAGCAGTGTTTAGACATGAGAGTGACTAAGCTGCCAAGCATGCTCTCAATTATATTTTACTTTTTAAAATGAAGTCATACCTTTTTTGTAGTGCTTTTTCTAAACACAGAGCAGGAAAACAAATGATAGTTATTTATGTAAATAGTGCAAATCTTCATACGTATATCTTGTGGAAAAAAGTTAATATATTCATATCAGTATAAAATGCCAAAAAGTTACTAAATCCATGCAAAATAGGCCTATTGGGCACAATAGTGGCCATGGGCCAAAAGAAATAGTGGACAGGTCTATTTCTAAAGGAAGCATCGCCTCGAGAAAGTCATACTTAAAGGAATCATAATGCCCAAAGTCCCTAAAATTGTCCAAAAAGCACAATAATTTTCCGAAAACTAGATAATTAAATTAAGCACTGAATATAGGTTCCAAGGCATAATAAATACCATTATATTAAACTTTTTGGCCAATAGGTCTGTCTCCATCTGTAGTTCTGAATTTATGTAGAGGCGGTGTCTCAAAGCAATAGGACCTCTGATGGGGTGATGGCATCCCCTTTGCCTTTCAACAAGGTGATTGGTGTTGTTGACCAAGCCAAGGAGTCTGACTTAATGACTGTGTTTGTTGAACGTTTGATTGCTTGGTTCCACTACACTGTATTGCTTAAATGTTCTCAAAACAGCAGTACAACAGAAAAGACTCAAAAGAGTGTTGTTAACTTATCATACAGATTGGGGGATTGTGACATGTTAACAACCAGATTATTATTCTAAAACTGTTGGTCAAAGGATTCCACTTACTTTGCAAAGATACAAGATAATATGTATTGGATGGCCCTCCCAAAGACAAAAATAGCGCTACCCCCTTATGGTAGTGCGACCTACCGATAATAGTAATTCACTATAATGATTGGTATGATTGCCGTTCAGTATGGTGAGCGCCGCTGAGCAGATTTATTTGGAATGGGCGCCATATAAAATCATACAATATATTATATTTATATTAATCCCCATATGGAGACAGACCTATTACTGGGACTTAGGGCATTATCATGGAAGGAAATTAACAATCAGGCACCAAAACTCTGGAGCAGTTTGCCGGAAAAAGTGAGAACTGCACAGACATTAGAAAACTTCAAGAAGAATCTAAAAAATAATGTGCAAGCATTTGAAGAGGTGCTTGTACGAGGGGTTTTCCAAAAGTTCTGTCCAACTAGCCATAATTTTTGCTAGATTTGATGTAGAAACATGATATTTGGGTCAGATAATACTGACGTAATTTGGAAACAACAACCAAAAAATGAGATCATTCAAATGAAAGTAAATGCTTAATCTGTTGCCATGGAAACCAGAAGTCATGAAATGTGGCCCAGACTTAGTAGCACTTACTAAAAATTAATTGAATACCTGCTTGCATTATCTGTGTCTTGACTTATTGAATTGAAGTATATTCTTTTTTTTTTCATGTAATACAATCAGTTAATTGTAAAATCATTAATGACAATGGAAATTGGTATTATTGTCACATTTCAGTTACTTTACCATCACTCATGAAGTTTCTCAGTTTTTTATGAGAGGAGAAATTTTTTGGATATGGATGACATTATGAGTGCCTGTTGTATTTCTTCAATTTAATTTTATAAAAACTAGCAGAGAGAGTAAGAACCTTTTATCATACATACAAGGAAGACATCATGAGTGACAGAACCAAATGAAGATTGTACAAACTTTTTCTGAATGAAGAGAACACCCATTGGAAAACCTAAGAAAAGAAGACTTGACAATGCCAAAACCGACCTTAACACGAAGACTGATGTATCCTATTTAGACATGGTTACAAAGTATGAGAAAATGTGTTCACAGGGTCCCAGTCATTAGTTCAGGGAGTTGTGAAATGGCTATGAATGTTTTGAATATATTCTGTTATACATCTCTATTAATAATTACATATTTTGATAACATATATCAAGTATGCGTCTGTTAACAAGATCTCGGCCGCATTTCATGACTTATGGTTTCCATGGCGATAAATCAACAATTTATTTTTACTTCTATGATCTGATTTTTTGGGGATCATTTGTAAATTACTTCAATATCAGCTGACCCAAATATCATGTTTCTGTATAAAATCTAGCCAAAGTTACGGCAGGTTGGACAGAACTTATGGAAAACCCATCGTAAAGTACAAAAAGTCTGCGAAACAGCAACAGTGACCTCAATATATGAAGACTTTTGAGTCATTGATTTTCTAAGGGATATAAGGTTAAAGGAAATGTATTCAGTACCAAGTTAATTAGTTTAAGCATTTGTGAAATGGCAGGGATTATTTTTAATAGGTTTCTTGTTCTGCATCCCTAGTAAAAATTTACATTCTTGACAGGATATAATGAATCTGTGTCTGTAAAAGTGCCCTGGGCCGCATTTCATGACTTTTGGTTTCCATGGTAACAAATTAACCTTTTTTTTTTGGTTATATATGATTTGATTTTTAGAGGATCACTTGCAAATTACTTCAATATCATCTGTGACAAATTTCATCTTTCTGTATTAAATATTGCAAAAGTTATGGCAAGTTGGACAGAACTTTTGGAAAACCCCTCGTAGATAGAATAACTATCGAGATTTCCTATTTTTATTAGCCTATCTATTTTTCTGTAATTTTTCTGGAAGGATATCTGTCTTTTTATCTATCCAGGGCAGGATTAAGGTAGCAGTTGCTGTTGCTGCTGCTATCATGCATTGCGGCAAGACGTTTGAAATTCCCGCCGAAAACTAACATCTTAGTTTCGTAAATAAATAATTTAATGTCACGGAAGAGTACCGTAATATGGGGTGAATCGGGACACTGGGGTGAATCGGGACAGAATAGTAATGTATTTTATTTCTTTGACTACAAGTACTTATACTTTACCTAGGTCCGTAATTTTTGACACAATTCTAGCATACATTTTCGCGCATATTGTGGCCGGGTTTTATAATTCTAACTGCAGGCAGTGAGGAGCTGCAGCACTTTAAACTTGGCCCTGCAGAAACTGCATTCTCTGAGCTGGTCAAAACTTTGCTTGAAACACAAAAAGCATAAATATTAGAGGCATCGATCTAACAGGAAATTTTATTAAGCTAGTTTTGGCATATTAAGGCACCAGAGTAATTGACAAGATGTGAGATTTTGTATGTTTAGTCATAGGTTCAGATCCAGGGCAATGACAAAGTTTCAGATTCAGCAAAAATAACCCTACTAATTTTCATTTGAATGTACTAGCATGGCTTTTTAAAGAATATTATTGAAATTATCATCATTGATATTGGATTTAGTTCAGAATTACCTATGTATGGCGTAATTAACAGAAAAATACATATCTTAATACTTTTTTGTAATTTATCATATTTTTTACAAATCTGCGAATTTTACATATAAATTAGTTAAAATTTTTCTCAAAATTTTTTTCTATGTGTCAAATATATTTTCTAATGTCCATTCACAAGTAGCAATCACCTAAACATTCCAGGAAGTATTATTTCATAGAAATAGGGGACTGTCCTGATTCACCCCGAAATAAGGGGTGGATTGGGACAGTGGTTTTTCATGGATAAATCATTGAAAATTAAAGATATCTTTTAATGCTCCTATAGGGATAGTTGGACCTTGAGTTCGGACATAATTAGGCACCATATTTTGGTTTATAAGTTGATTTGTGACCATGCTATGACAGAAAAACCCTCAATTCTGTCCCAATTCACCCCATATTACGGTACCAAAAGTTTATCCCTGCAAGATAAGATAAGGCCTATGTTGAAACTGCATGCAAAGTCTGAATGAGATTGATGAAACAGTCCGACCTCCATAGTCGCTGGCAGAGTGTTGACAAGCTTTCTCATCCGTCCTCCCCAATGGACGTTCGCTTGCAAGCATGCAAGCACCTCTAAGAAACCATCAGTTTCAGGATTCATACAAGAGATTTGATCTGAAAAAGTGCTGATGAGCAGTTTACTGAAATTAGGGCTATATAAATCCATAATAATAATATTATTATTATTTCTCAGTTGGGTATGACTTTCCCAAAGTGATCGCTTTCTTTTGAAATCCACTATTCCTTTGGGCAAATATAAGTTTTATATGTAAAAGGCCTATTGGGTACAATACACATATATGGGTATTCAATATAAATGTATAATGAACATAAATAAGCTTAATAAATACCATAACATAAAACCTTTCATTAAAGTTGTGTTGCATCTTTCATTATTGAATGTTTCAAAAAACCTCAGAATGTAATGTAATGTCTTACTACATTCAGAAAAGAAAGTGTTTGCCACAATGACAATATTGCCTTGCATTATTTGATATTGGTTCGAACACACGTCACAGGAATCAAATTTCCTTGCAATTTTCAAAATCACTTCACATAACGAAACTCATCTTCCTCACACCTGTCGCAGTCACGGTCCCTTTAAATTTGAAATGATTTTCGTGTTAATAGTTTCAAGCTAATTATCATGAGGAATTTAATACATCCAGCATGACCATCTTTCTATAAACTATATATAGCACTTTATTTGTTTTTCCAAGGACAATGATAAATGAAAAAAGCCTTGTTATTGAAATACATAAGGAGACGGATCATCGAATTAAAACGTATGACATGGTGCGTATATAATTACATTAACTTTTTCTTCTTTTTTTTAAAGACCGACTTTCAAGTTTATCGTAAAATAAGAAAAAGTCAATTTAGGTTAAATTACAAATGCCAGCTTGCAAATATATTTTGAATTACAAACCAGTGAACGTATATAATGTGATTTGCTTATTACTTGGCCAGTTAATATCAGAAGCCCAGCATGACCTGATCCATGCAGTTCTCTGATCTGCTGATCAGGTTGAGGTCATTTATAACCTAAAAGGGTCGCACTTCTCGTGGATTTCTCCATCCATGCTACTTGACCTGTCTACACGTGGACCACTGTTTCATTGCCACTGCTTTTTCCAGCCTTGGCAGAACATATATGCTGTCATGTGTTGCCAACTAGTGGCAAGTGTGAATTTCTGTGAGCTCCAGCGAGCGGTCCACATAAACCCATTGTGAAGAACTGACAAAATTTTGTCTGGAAGAAACCAAGGCTGTTTCTGAGTATGCACAAGTAATAACTACTCTGCCATCGAGGAATATGACACTGCAATGGGAGAAAAGTCTTCAGAAAAATGGCACAGCATTGTTTCAGACCAAAATATATTTTCTTTACAAAAATGAATACTTATTGCTCTGATGTCCTGAGACAAACTGTTTTTCTAAATTCTGAATCTGGTGACTTTAATCATTCAGGCAAATCACTATCTGATATTGTTTTTTTTCTATAGTGCAGTCCCTGTGCACCAAAATAGGCCTACTGTATCATCTCACAAAGCTTCAGACATCCAACAGCAAAATCATAGCAGTACAATCAAAGAACAGTTTAAAGTGCTGAAATTGAAGCATGGTTTTGCTAATTCGCCATCAATAAACCAAAACTGGAGGGAAATGCGGCCATTTAACAATCAACTGGGTCCATTTTCATAAAAGCTCATAAATGGATCAATTGATATTGCTTTTGACTTTCCAATTAATATTTCCATCTTTCGCCCATTCACAGCCTATTCTTGGCTGGGGCCCATTCAAGTGTGACAGAATGTTTGCGCTCCATTGAGCCCAAGGTAATTAGTGCCTTTGTGGCATTTTGTTAGTCATTCCCGGCATGGCCCTCGGCCATCAATTGTATTGAAGCTGTCATGATTTCCTGAACACAGCCGTGCTGTTTCTGCAGGCGGAACGGGCTGGGGAGAGGGAGATTTCACTGTGAAAATCAGGTGGTAGATCAAATCTGTGTATGGGACAAATTTGAGGAGATTCTGCAAGAGATAAGAATTAGACAGTCCAGATTATCTTTTCCTTAAAGAAGGAAGAAGAGACACTAGTGGGATTGAAGGAAAGTCAAAAGCAACATCAGTTGATCAATTTGTGAGCCTTTATGACACAGGAACAACCAGTTGGAAGAGACACTAGTGGGATTGAAGGAAAGTCAAAAGCAACATCAGTTGATCAATTTGTGAGCCTTTATGACACAGGAACAACCAGCCTTTATTACTTATTTTGCATACCTTAACTGAAATTATAGTTCAACCATGAACATTGACACTTTGACCTCTGTTTGCATTTTGTAATCTAAAGTTGTTAGGCCTATATTGGGCATGACCCCTTGGAAATCCTGATTAATATGAAGATTCACCAGGACTTTTAGTTTCCTTTCCTGTATGACATCATGTCATAATGTCACATACCCGTCCACGTCGGTCGTCTTTCTAGTGTAAATTTTTACAGCAAAGATTTACAATTTGACTCTGATTGGCTGTTTAGGTAAACTGAGTGTCTGTGAAGAAATCGTTTGTCACAGCTAATTACCAAACATTTTCATGACCCTACATTCAAATTGATGTTTTTGTAATTCTTTCTGCTTCCCTGCTTTCGCGATGCCCTCCTTTATCCAACATTAGCTGCAATCAAATATTTGCCCAACTCTAAATCTTCGATTTTCAACACGCAGGTGAGAAACTCTCCATCTAAGCAAACAATGGCCATTGTGACGTCACAGGCAGGATCTGCAATTAAACTACTGCATCTGATTAGAGAAGATTTCTGCTAAATGATCCCAACTCACCTGCCATGGTATGAGCACTATAACATTCTGCGTCCTCTTGGGTGTAGTGTATCAGACCTTTGGTGAGTATTTTTTGGATAATTTCTTCTTTTCTTGTTACCAACTACATCCCTTCCTATACCAACCTCACATATCATCATAAATTTTATATAGACAAATGTAAGATACACATTATTCTAGAACCAGTGTACCAGTGGAAGTAGCTTTACACAATTATAAGTAAATTTCATCTGAGCTGCAAATCAAAAATGTAAATATATATACAAGAAGCAATCCAGCACAGTAGTTTAGAAAAGACCTGCCTACCAATAGACAAACCCAATGCAATCTTGACCAAAAGTAGACTCCCCTCAGAAGAGAATAGACCCCTTGAGAGCAGGCTTTCTGGTAGAGCAGCACGGGCTGCGTTTTGTTTGTAGGTCAGAAGTTGGTTGAGGAAGGGTTCCCCGCTGGGATTGTTGTAGGTCAGCAGAAGATCATCGAAATCACCACACCGAACAACTACACCTACCACTACCTGTCAGACTATGGCCTGGATCTACTCCAGAAGAAATATGTGGTATTCAGGGTGAAGGCAGGAAATGATGCTCACATCACTCTGTCCAAGACCAAAGGCAACTGGCTCACGGACAGCTACGAGATCCTGATCGGAGGATGGAACAACGGAAAGTCAGCCATAAGGCCCTGTCATCAGTGCAATCCTGTCGTCGAAATCAGGTAGAGTATATAGCACTATTAATTCGAAGCAAAATATTGAAGTCAAGAAACACTCTTCATCATAAAATTTTATTTTTCTTTCGAGAAAGCGTACCACGTTGATTTTTTGGTATTCTTCATTGCAATGATTTATTTAATACTTCCAATCCCAACAAGGCATCATCCAATGGATGAAAATGTCTTCAAATCCTTTTGGATTAGCTGGTATGACAGCAACATCCGGGTAGGAAGTGGCGAAGAAGTCTTCCGTAACGAGTTCCTCAGTTGGACGGATCCTAATCCACATAACATCAACTTCATCGGAGTGTCGACTGGATGGGGAGCTAATGGGCAGTGGATATTTGGAAGTGGTGAGTTTCATAATAGTCTTATATGACCAAAGTCAATGTTTTTCCTGGCCTACTGGCACAGAAGATCTCATAGTTACAGGACAGGTCGCAATAGGTCTGTCTCCATATGGGGATTAAGACAGGCATTGACACATTACAATCCCCCAATCTTTGATAACAACACACTTTTCTATTGAACTGCTGTTTTGAGAACATAATCAATACAGTGTAGCTGACCCAAACAAACAAACATTCAACAAACACACTCATTAAGTTAGACTCCTTCAACAACGCCAATCACCTTGTTGAAAGGCAAAGGGGATTCCATCAGAGCTCCTATTGCTTGGAGACACCACCTGTACATAAATTCAGAACAACAAATGGAGACAGACCTATTGTGGTTGGTACAACGTTTAATCATTTTGAAAATCAAATATATTTTTCCCATATAGTTGATGGAGGTTGGTCATCCTGGAGCTCTTGGTCCCCTTGTCCTGTGACCTGTGGCGGATCCACCCACACCCGCAGCAGAGAATGTGACAACCCCACTCCCATCTATGGGGCATCATGTCTTGGTATTGTCAAGGAGAGCGAGCCATGTGGAGAAGCATTATGTGGAGGTAATGTGTGCAAACTGACTGACTGACTGACTGACTGACTGACTGACTGACTGACTGACTGACTGACTGACTGACTGACTGACTGACTGACTGACTGACTGACTGACTGACTGACTGACTGACTGGGTCTACAATCATGACATTGGAATATAATATTATAATGATAAGTATTGTAGCCTAGTCTTGAATTTTGAAACAGCTTTTTGACCTATCCCAAACTGAAACATTATTTTGCACTGGTTGTTTTCCATTGTTTTGATTTAATGGCCTTGAAAGACTTGACTCTCTTACAATAATCGAAATAACTGTACATGCCCAGATCTGCTCTATTGAAGCATTTATGACGTTTCACATAATTATGCTGAACCAATGCCAGTGCCAACAATATTTACAAAATGACTTTTTGTCAGTCTGAAAAGGAAAACTTCAATCGATCAAAATTGATGTTCATGAGCTCTGTGTGTTGCAGCCATAAAAGCAATCACAGTCAGTTACTTTTTATGAAAGTGTCTGAAATTGGGAGCGATTTCTTAACTGGTGGGGCATGAGAAGTGATTTCAGATTAGAGAGATAATTATAGATTTATTTGGACAGCTATGGTATATTTCTGCAAGATTCTGCTGTCAGTACAACTATCAAGATATGACTTAATTAGGTGCTTTTTCAAATTTCACAAATACAGTTGATGGCAACTGGGGAGAGTGGACCTACTGGACAGAGTGCTCAGTAACCTGTGGAGGGGGCAGAAGGAGCAGGTTCAGAAGATGTGACAACCCTGCCCCAGTGGGGGATGGAGAAGAATGCCAAGGCACAAGTAATGAGGAGGAGGCATGTGCGGAAGGAGTCTGTCCCGGTAGATAGATATTTCATATTATACAGATCATCTTCTTACTATAACACAATAATAATCAAGTCTATTGAAGAAATTTATATAACCAGTCCCTAACTCGACTGTTATCCCAATGGGCACTTCTACGTTGCAGCAACATTCTGACAACGTCCCAAAATTGTATTATTGGTGTAAATTACGTGGAATTGTATGGTAGAAATGACGTTGTCAGAATGTTCATTATGAGGCATTGTGAGGTAACATCAAGATATGATGTTAGCATGCAACTTTGTGGCAATGTTGTCAGAATGTTGTGAAATATCTCAATGTTGTGTTCACGTTGTGGTAGCATAATTTCCACCGTAGATTTCCACATCACAACAGATGAGGCCTCCATCAATTAGCAACATTTTTTTTCTGTAGTGTGCCCCTTTGGAAGATCCTTGGAAGCACATTTTGAAAATGCTTTATCACTCCGATTTACTATGCCAACTGATGAAAATGCGGGGGATTGGGGGCGGTAGACAGAATTGTGTCACACCAGCTTATTATTATGCTGACCGGAAACCGTAGAATTGCAAATGATTTTGGGTCTATGGGTAAACTCGGTCTGCTGTGACCTATTCGCATTGAGTTACTGTTAATGATTAAAGGTCACGGATCAAAGAGATTCAATCATTTGTTTTGCCTTCAGTTTTTGAGAGTGAAAATTTTCCTCAATAAAAGTATAATTCCATTGACCGATAAATGTAACATTTACAAAGAATCCATGCAATGATATATTATTGTTTACATGTAAGATATCATTTTAAAAGGTCATAATTATTATATTTCAAAAATGATACACATAAAAATGTTAAATTTTTTTAAGCATGTAACTTGAGGAAAATTTGTTTGCGTGACATTTAATGATACAATGAATGGATCGAGAAAAGCATGCAGATTTCATCACTAATCTATTCTAAAGAACAATGTGTAGATCTGTGTACATGTACCTGGTAATAAAGAGCACATCAGAAGAAATGTAAGTTTGATTGTCTCCGACCTCAGCTGGGTGACAGAGTGGTTAAGGTTCCGCCTGCTCCACTAACGGTCTAAACCTGTACTGGTTTGAACGCCGGATGGGGAACCTAAAATTTTCTGTGGACCTTCATGAGCAAAATCCCAACTGAATGTTGTTTAGATGAGATGTTAAATTGGTGGCTCCTTGTATCAATGTCTCCGCTGGGAAAGTAAAGATCCCTCACATGGGGTAAAAGTGTAACATGTTAAGGACTCCCGTTCTCTCTTTCTCCCATCTCATCAATCAACCCTCATGAGCACCCAGAACTTGACTTAGGGGCTGCCCTTACCGCATCTGTCTATTAATCTTTCTACCTCTTTTTCAATTCAGTTGATGGAAACTGGGCGTCATGGGAGCAGTGGTCAGACTGCTCAAAGAGCTGTGGTTCTGGGACCCAGGTTCGTACCAGGACCTGCACAAACCCAGCTCCTGTGGGAACAGGAATCACTTGTCAGGGTCTGGGATTTGAAGAAACAACCTGCAATATCGAAGTGTGTCCAGGTATAGGCAAATCTTACAGATCTGCAGGTGCTGTATCTATAATAATCTATGAAAATTTGCTCTAAACATTTTGTAGATTAAATGTTGAAGGTATACCTTATAAATCCTCACATGCTGTGCTATAGATACGATTGGTTGAAAAAGACAAGATCACAAGGACAATGAAAGAGAGAAAGACAGATAATCTATGTATTCATTTTTCTTTCGCAGTTGATGGAAACTGGGGTGAATGGACCTCGTGGTCATCCTGTTCGGTTTCTTGTGGGAGTGGAGTGCGCAGGCGTGAGCGGAAGTGTGACAACCCTCCTCCAGTTGGAGATGGGTTTTTCTGCCAAGGAGTGGCTTCCGAAGAAGATACTTGTCTGCAAGGGATATGTCCAGGTATTGATATACACTCTAAAAAATTTCAGACAAAATTGGTATTTTAGATTCAAAATGTTTTTTTTGAAAAACCAAATTTCAATGCAAAACCAACATGGATTTTATTATGAAAACCAGATAATTCATCAGTATCATTGCAAAGATGAAATGTGTTGTCCCATGATAACTGCATGGTTTGGTTTCTTTCCTTTTTATCATATGAAAAAAAAACTTCTTCAACCTTATAAGGTCATGTCTGTCAGTTGCAGGAAAATGGTGTTTTACACGCAAGACAATCATCTTCTTGTTCTTTCTCCTCTTGCAAGAGAGGAAAAAAAACTGTCAACTAAGCTAAAGTGCCATCATATTTTTGAGATATGACATTTCTTCCCAGATTTATGTAAAGTGACACGACCAATTCATAAAAAGTTAAAACGTGCTGACTTGTCACTTCACTGAAATTAACTCGAACAGACTTCTCTGTAACTTTTAATGCAACATCTCCCTTAAATCAGCCATAGTTGTTGAAATGTTTTCTAATTAACAGTCATAATATAAATGGTCTCTAACTTACCGAAACATAACTACAATATATGTTTTCGAGAATATTTCATAATATGAGACTCTTTCCTCTGGATATGAGAGGACAAATCTTTCACAGATGTCATTCACATAAATTTCTCAACAAACTTCACACTAAAGTAGGAAAAGGGTGTTCCCACTGAAAGGACACAATAGGTCTGTCTACATATGGGGATTACGACAGGTATTATCGATAGGTGGCACTACAATAAGGGGGGAGGGCTATTTTTTGTCTTGGGAAGCCCACCAAATGACATATTATCTGGTTTGTTTGCAAAGTAAGTGAAATCCTGTGACCAACAGTTAATAATAATAATCTGGTTTTTGACAAGTTACAATTCCCCAATCTGTATGATAACAACACACTTTTCTGTTAAACTTCCGTTTTGAGAACATTATCAAAACAGTGTAGCTGACCCAAACAATCAAACATTCAACAAACACACTCAATAAGTTAGAATCCTTTGTTTGGTCAACAACACCAATCACCTTGTTGAAATTCAAAGGGGATTCCATCAGAGCTCCTATTGCTCGGAGACACCACCTGTCCATAAATTCAGAACTACAAAATGGAGACAGACCCATTGTCATGCTATTGTGTAGCTTTTTTCTGGAGTTCTTTGAGAAATTTCTGTACATGACAAGCAAGACCAGAATGGGGTCACTGGACACAACATGAGACGATTTATGCTAAGCCTTCCTTGTGAATGTGGAAAACAGACCTGAGCTGGAATATGAACCAAAAGCAGCTTTTCACATTATAAATCCTGACCAATGTAATACGTTTTTCACCAATGAGACAACAAAATAATCCTATCATATATAGGATAGCAACCTACTATATGCATTGGTCTGTGAACAAAATATCCGTTTGCTATTATTTTGCTCTAATAAACTATTTTCACGATAAGTGAATTTTCCAACTTCATAGGGAAGATTAAGTGTTGCCTTTAATTATGACCTTTTCTGAAAATACAGTAGGCCTAGATGTCAGCACGAAGACGTGATTTTCTTTATAATATATAAAAAAGTGTTTACCGTTTTCAGTTATTAAACTTTCTGAACTGGCCTACATGTTCTTACATAAAAAACAAATTATGAATGTACATACTACATATATGTGGTGGGCGCACTCCCACAGATGTTGACCTGTATGCTGTGCTGGATCCTATCAGATCGTAAAAGATGTACATAGGCCTAATAAAAGTTTTCCTGAACTTCAGAAAAGCATTGGGTGTAGCATCTATGCTATGCAACGAAGTTCTACTTTGTTTACTCTCATGGGAGATGTCCTCTCTCTCATGCTGGAGACAGATTTCCAGGCCTAAATTATAAACAAAGTAAAATTTAAAAACATAATCTGTTAGCACTTTAAGAGGTGCTTATACATATAGAATATCTCTATCTGTCTATTTATAGCCTGCATCCCTCTTCCCCTCCCCTTCCTTCCTCCCTTCCTCCCTTCCTCCCTTCCTTTCTCCCTTCCTTCCTTCCTTCCTCCCTTCCTCCCTTTCCTCCCTTCCTCCCTTTCCTCCCTTCCTCCCTTTCCTCCCTTCCCTTCCGTCCTTCCCTTTCTCCCTCCCCTTCTTCCCTTCCTTCCTCCCTTCCTTCCTTCATCTTTCCTTCATCCCTTCTATTGAATTTATAAACACTGGATCTGGCTGGCACTTCGCTGCTGCTGTTGTCATTTGAAATTCGTGCCAAAAACGAAGACTTTAGTTTAGTAAATAAAATATTTTAAGCCAGAACATGGAAGTGTAACGAAAGTTTATCAACGCAAGACAAAATTCTGTTAAGTCTGTATGCAAAACCTTTTAAAATGACATAGGTGCAACAGTGTGACCTCTGAAGTGGTCATAAGCTGACAATAGAGGTTTTGCTTTCAAGCAGGCAAGCATCTCTAAAAAGCGAATATGACCAATTGATATCATCTTTCAGTGGACGGCAACTGGGGTTCGTGGGGCCAGTGGACCTCCTGTTCAGTGACCTGTGACGAAGGCCTTCAGAGAAGAGAGAGGTCATGTGACAACCCTGAACCAATAGGAGCAGGCATATACTGCCAAGGGGCCAGTTTCGAACAGAAGATTTGCAAGCTGACCCAGTGTGCCAGTAAGTGTGTAATAAAATATCTATAGCCTACAGGCCTAGGCTGAAATTTAAAAAACTTTATTTTGTCATACCATGTCAGTTGTTGTTTTTCACACATTTATCAGGTCCTCTATTTTGTCAGTTAGGCGTGCATTATTGTACTATATCTCTTCATGAAATTATCAAACTTTATGAAAACCAATGATCTCTCAAAAGCTTAAATATCAAAAGACCAAAACAACATTCCATGTGGAAAAAAATAATAACAACACAAGTGTTCTGATCTTCTGGGTGACATTAGGTGTGTGACTTTACTGAACTGCTAAACGTCGTTTGCAATGCAGATGTCATATGTTGTAGGCCTACATACAGGTCATAGACTCGTAGTGCAGATGATGTTGTCGTTCTATTTTTTATGTGACGTGGTTTCTGCTTCTTGCACGAATTGTTTCGGTTTAGAAACATGCGATATAACAACAGCACATGTTACTGGTGCGACCCCATAAATAAGGCAAAAAGTTTCACCATGACACATCTGCTACATTTACATTTGTGCAGTTTGAAGGGTCACATAAAAAGTGCATGAAAAAAATTCAAAAATATTTCAGTCGATGGTAACTGGTCTCCGTGGACTCTGTGGGACGTGTGTACGAAATCCTGTGGAACAGGCACACAGACAAGAACCCGCTATTGCGACAACCCCCCTCCCAGGAATGGTGGTCGTATATGCGAGGCTCCCAGTTTTGAGTGGCGAGAATGCAACAATTCCACCTGCCCAGGTATGTACTGATGGTAGCCAGAGGAAATGTGCATTAGAATGACATAAAATATTATAATGCTCACGAGCAAGGTGCTCCCCATGGCTATGCATTATGGACAACCTCGAATCTTGATGGTGACCTTGCCATCAGCTACACATGCAACGTTTTATCACTGAGAGTTAGCATGCTTTTAATAGAATGCCCCTATAACCTCTGCCAATGCTCATACAACAAGAATCGGCACCTATGTACATTATCTTTACACTTATAGTCTTCACCTTTTTATAGAAAAAGAGCGGACTGTTGCACTGTGAAAATGGCACTACGTAAGTCATCATACTGATAATTTGTCATGATCATACCCAATACTTTCAATGTTGTTTTCATTTTTAAAAGGAGACTTATAAATCCCGCTCGTTGGTGACAGGCAAACGGAAGGATTATGCATCTGATTTTCACTCTAAAATCAGTTATGACAAGTCAAATGGCCATTCTTGATCAAGATTAATCTAACAGCCTCTATGTTTCCCATTATGAATGTAGAGAAGCTGACACTTCATTGGCTATCATGAGTCACGAAGTGCATTTTTCACAGTGAACTGGTCCTCATTTTTTCTGTATCAAAATGACAGACTGTATGGTTGATTTTATGTGAGGCCTGTGTGGGTAGAAACTTTTATCGAGCACACAAATGAGGTTCTTGGCTGCACAGCATAGGCCTATGCATTACTTTTGTCTCTCAGTGTATTAAGCGGATACTGCAGTCAATCAGTAATTACTAGAAAGGCTAAAGCGTTATTCGCACAAATTTACCAACAGACAAAGTATATTTCCCACATTTCACAACTACCAGACATTCTGAAATTACAAATACTATATGAATACTAAATCCAGATCAAAAGAGAATCTGGATAAAATAGAAATGCATCTAATTCCTTCCTAATCCCCTTTATGTTCATGACAGTGGATGGCAGTTGGGGCCAGTGGCAGCCTTGGGGGACCTGCTCAAAAACCTGTGGAAGAGGAGAACATGAAAGAAGGAGATCTTGTGACGACCCCCCAGCTTCCAATGGGGGCGTGCCCTGCCCTGGTGCTGACTTCCAAAGTGAAGTATGTGTCCTCAGTCTGTGTCCTGGTAAGTACGAGAAAACATCCCTCACTCTTGGTAAATTGCAAATTGTGAAAAAAGTGTTGTATCATTGTCAAAGCCGAATTTACCAGTTAGCATTGGCTCTCTCACAATGCTTCATTTTGTTTTTGCAAAAAATATCATTGGGGCAGAAATTAGTTATATACCGTACGTAGAAATGTCTTTTTAACTTATTAGCAATTACCTGATAATTCTGCAGGCAAGGTGACATGACATTATGGCTTTAGAGCTTATATTACTTCGTACTTACTTATAGATGACCAATGGAAAATTGTACCTTTACTAAGATGATTGCAGTTTATAAATGGAATGCTGTGGAACCTCCATACATTGTTTGTCTTGAATATTGAGACAATATATCTGATCTTGACTTCTAAAGGCTATAATATATAACCTAAAAATCAAATGTATTCACTCTTCTACAACGAAATATAACTTAAAAGTATTAACTTTGGGATATTATCTCCTCTGAACCGTTAAGTTATCCCCTAATCTCTTCCTCTGAAATTTGAAAAATTTAAAAGCTTGAGAGTGAGTTTAGATGTTATCATAAGCCTTTAGTTCAGAACCAGTTGGCTTCCCAGATTCTTGAGAAAGTTTTTAAGTGGCAACCCTGCACTGATTTTAATACATTTCAATAGCTATTCAATCTTGGAGAAGTGACTTTTGGAGTTCTGTCTGCACTAACCATCATTATTGAAGCTGGGACTTTCCACCTCTCTTTAGTATCTTGGCAACAGCATCGATCTTCATTTCTTTTGGAGCAGTCTTCTTGTTTTTCAAATCGATATTTAACAGAATGTTTTGGACTAGGGGGAGTGAGGTGGAAAATGTTGACTGATTCCCAAACCATATTTTAAGAATTTTATGACACTTTTTCTTTAATAACCCTCTCATCACTGTCAAAAATATATATAGAACTGTGCCACTGTGGGAAAAAAACTTTGAAAAGTCAGAAATAATTCCTTAGACATGATCATGACAGCAATCAATGGGCGTGCTCGGAAAACAAGCCATTTGACTTTATAATTGTTTTTGAAATGTCGAAACATTTTAAGTACATATTTTTCTTCTTCTTTTTTTTCTTTCTGTTTTTCGAATTATGTCATTTTGATGATGTGGTGATTATTCTGTTCAAGCCAAATTGGGAGGAAATTTGATACTTTGGCAATAAACATTCTCGAAGCTTCTTTGCATAACTGGCACAAGCCAAGAAAATAATTGAAGTTATTAGTGTGTCATAATGTAGCTAAACTAGACGATCTGTACTTTTTTTTTTTTACTTTTCTAAAAATCTGTATATGTCAATCTTAATTGTCTGTTACAGTGGACGGCAACTGGGCCCAGTGGGGAGCGTGGGCAGGCTGCTCCAGAACTTGTGGCTATGGGTTACAATCCCGGTTCAGGAGCTGTTCTAGTCCAAGGGCACAGAATGGGGGAGATTCGTGCCCTGGACCCAGCAACCAACAGAAGACCTGCATTCTCAGAACATGTCCAGGTAATCTCGTCTGTTTCATACGTGTTATTATCAATTATGGATGGATGGATGGATGGTTGGGGCTTTATGTCCTGTATTTATGCACTTGGTAGGCTAATTAGGACAGGAGGAGGACACGGCAATGAAGCGAAGGATGATTGAAACAGCCGTCCAATATAGGCCCAGGTGACCCGGCAAGAGCTGGATTCGAACCCTGGATCCTCCAGCGGTTGGCAGTCCAGCACACCACCACTAGACCAACCCTCCCCCTTATTATCAATTATATAGGCCTATGTCTATTAATTATATTATATTCGCGCAGCGAAACGGCCGAAGGCCGTTGAGCGAAGCGAATTGAGTGCAAGAGAAGACTCAAAAATCTATGCAATGATGGTCTCAACATCAACAGTCCACAGCTTGGAATTAGGTCAAATGGGTCCAGCTTCTTATCAATGATTTAGTTTCATATTTAAAAATACATAACATATTCTTCTTCAAAAGTGTCTTAAAAATTCAATTTTCTCTAGTAATATATCCTGTTCCAATAATTTTTATGAAATAGTTAATTATTGGCATTGACTAGCTAAATCAAATTATTAACATATGATTCACTTAATTTTAATCAGACAACAAGAAAACATATCAAAATTAAAGTTACATAATCTTATAAACTGATGATTATGTAACAGTGAACAGATAATCTACATGCAATGTTACTGTTTTTGTATTACTATATATTTATACTATTATGTAATATCAACAATCTTATACTATTATGTAATATCAACAATCTAACATAGACTTGACTTTGGCAGCTTTCAGTGCTGTCTGCCTTTTTACCATTTATTTAATATATATATCTATCAATTTATCTATCTATCTGTCAGTCATTATATCTATCTGTCTATCTATTTATCTCTCTATTTATCTCTCTATTTATCTATTTATCTATTATATTTTTTGTCTAGTTTATCTTGCTATTCTACATTTTTCTCTGTCTTTCTAATTTTCTGAAACAGTTACATAACTCCTTTCATACATTGAATATGAAATAAACATGAAAGTTATGGTAAAACTATAAGTCCTACAAAAACTTTTTAAAGTGCTGCGCGAATTTCATGGCAGTGCCATTTACATATTAACGAATTCACCCATATGCAGTGGCGGATCCAGGGAAAGGAAGTCCGGGTCCCCTAGGCCCTCCTCCCATGCCCTGGAATGCTGAGAATAAAATCATTTTGAAGAAAATATGCAATGATTTCGGTGAATGTCGAACATACCGGCATCCACCTCCCCCCCCGGACGAATGGGTGAATTATTGGCCCACCGATTACAACTTCATTTGTTATTATTAATTTATTATAGGCCTATCATAAAACAACCACTTTTTAGGAATAATACAAAAATTTACAAATTGGCCCTGTAAAAATTTCTTGTAGGAGTTTTCGATAAACCTCAAGTCAGCGAAATATGAGAATTTGGTGTAGGAACATTGAACTTGTTTTATTGTGATACATGCTCCAAGTGGCATTAACTTTAAATATCATGACATTTTACTAACCTCTAATTTAACTAACCTTCTCATATTTCTACAAACAAACTTATGACCTTCGATGTCAGTGTAATGCATCTCCATTGTTAATTGATATGACCGAGTTACTCATGCACTTGTCAGCGATCTAGACCTACCTTTATCTGTATCAATCAATCCATGAATCCATGTATCTATCTATCTATCTGCTTATACGATCTCTCGATCAATCTGTCTAACGATATATCAATCTATCTGTCTAACAATCTGTCAATCTATCTGTCCAACAATCTATTGGGCTTATAACGATCTATCGATCTTTCGGTCCAAAGATTTATTGATCTATCGATCCATCTATTGTTTCACTATCGATCCATCGGTCGATCTATCTTTCTATATCTATATGTAGGCCTACCGGCCATCCACCCTTCTCCCGATTCATAAATTAGGAATCCGCCTTTCTCATTTTTTTTTCGATTCTCGGTCAATTTCTAAATAACTTCTTACATGACAGAACATTTCCACATATGCTGATGACTGGTCAAACAGGGATATACTCATTTTTCGTTGCAGTTGACGGCTCTTGGTCCGAATGGGGGGAGTGGGCCAGGTGCTCCCACACTTGTGGAAGGGGATACCAGTTGAGGAAGAGGAATTGCACTGCTCCGCCTGCTCAGAATGGAGGGGTATCCTGTCCTGGCCCTGGCTTGGAAATCAAATCCTGCCTGATGCAGTACTGCTCTGGTGAGTACACATGTATTATTGGAACCAGAAAAAAAAAACATCTCAGCTCGGTCAGAAGACTGCACTTATACACTCTAAAAAATTTCAGACAAAATTGGTTTTTTAGATTCAAAATGGTTTTTTGAAAAACCAAATTTCAATGCAAAACCAATATTGATTTTTAAAAATCCATATTGATTTTGCATCATGAAAAACCAAATTTCAATGCAAAACCAATATGGATTTTTAAAATCAATATTGGTTTTGCATTGAAATTTGGTTTTTCAAAAAACCATTTTGAATCTAAAAAACCAATTTTGTCTGAAATTTTTTAGAGTGTACCTCAGCAAGCTGAGTCTGCTTTTCTGAAGCAAGCAGCAATCTCTCCTTTTCCGAATGAGTTAATTGCCGCTTTCGTGCAATTGGTCCCTGTGCACTAGATGTTTGAGATTTTACAGTGTTCCCCTGTACTGTGACCTAATTGGTAAGTGCGCTTGTCGACTGGCTTTGAGGGCGTGGGTTCAAATCTTACCCCGGGAACTCACATCAATCCGAGCCCATGGGACATTAAATGGAGGTAGGTTGTATCCAGTATTCTATGCTGGGGCAACTTAAAGACTCTGGGCATCCCTGAATTAATAGGGTATGTGCCCATTCTCCCACCACAGACTGAGCTTGACTTCATTCAAACTCTGCTTGCTATGGTACCAAAAGTCTGGGGTCTCATGAATAATTGAATATGCATGACTGGAGGAAGGGTAAAATCGGACCCATCACTCCAGGATGTGACTCAGAAAACACCCAACTGCACCACTTCTTACCCCTGACCACCTGTAGGTATCCCATTTCCGTCGCCACTGGCAGGCTGCCAACACCCCCAGGTTTATAGGCAGGGTTGGCAATCAGGGCTCTGAGTTATGAGGATGTATGCGCCAGACTCACAGTCTTCTCATTTCGTTGTCATACGGTGGTTACCAAAAAAAAGTGCACCTCCCTCCACAAAAAAGATGCAGGTACAACATAAGTCAACTCAGTCAAGTCAAGTAAAAAGGTTCCTTTTTCCATCCACCATTTGATCTAATATTTTCAGTGGACCTTCATGAGCAAAATCCCACCTGGATGTCATTGGGACGAGATGTTAAATTGGGGGCCCCTTGTAATAATATAATAATAATATAATAATAATATTTATTGATTTCAAGTGCATTCCATCAAATGATCTCAACACACTGTACATACCGGTTTAACATTAAAAACATCGAAAAGTTTAAAAACAATTTACGTATAAAATCAACAAATGTTCTAGAACTTAAATAAAATATGAAGTGAACAAATGAGTTTTAAGATTTGATTTAAACTGGCTGTAAGAAGATGCTGATCTAATATGAACAGGCAGTCCGTTCCATAATGCTGGTCCCTCGATCGAGAACGCACGATTACCAAATGTCTTTGTGCGAGGCGGAGGGGGTCGCCTCAAAGTCACTGCTGAGTCACTTCGGAGACTCATATATCCCCGCTCATTAACATTTACAAACTGTCTTAAGTATACTGGTGCTGTACTAAAGTGGATGCACTTGTAGACGATACAAAGAACTTTGAATATAACTCTCTGCTTAATAGGCAGCCAATGTAAATTCTTAAGCACTGGTGTTATGTGATCTCTCTCGTGCTTTTTCAAACCTTCTACAACACGAGCTGCAGAATTCTGAATCACTTGCAATTTTTTAAGCTGGTAATCTTGGGCACCCAATAACAAACTATTACAGTAGTCCAACCGGCAGGTAACAAACGCATGAACTAGCTTTTCAGTTCTGCTTCTTTCCAATAAATGCCTAATTCTTCCAATTCGTATTGGTGTCTGGGCAATTAAAAGATCCCTCACTTGGGGTAAATATGTAACATGTTGAGGACTCCTGCTCTCTCTCTCCCATCTCATCAATCAACCCTTGTGAGCGCCTAGAACTGGGCTTGGAGGGCTGCACTCACCATATGTCTATGTATCTATTTTATTTTTATCTATCTATTATTTCTTCCCTAAATACTGATATGATATTTGCAGTGGACGGATCGTGGGCCCAGTGGACAGGGTGGTCGGAGTGCTCTGAAACTTGTGGACCAGGAGTTCGAAGACGTCTCAGGGCTTGTAATAATCCCCCTCCGATGTACAATGGGACCTCATGCAGGGGGAATGATACAGACACTTTAGGCTGTGAAATAATAACGTGTTCCAGTAAGTGAGAATAACTTTTTCAATTATAACTGAATGTTGAAAATAACTTTCTGAAATTTCATCCTTTGAATATACCTAATTTAAAGAATTGTCAAATTCTGCTTCCTAAGCTTTATTTTAAAAATGACTTAAAATTAATCAATCAAAATTATAGTAAGTGCAATTTACGCACCAATAAATATTGTAATTTCTTATTACACTAATTACATGATTAAAACCGATTTTTTTAATAAACTTTAAAACGTCTTGCGTTATTAAGGTTTTAATAAAGATTGTTTATGGAGGGTTAATTAAAAATGCAACTTATGAATTCGAAACGTGACTGTTGGATATCATTTTATTATCATTGATATAATAATTTCCATTAAATGTAATAAGGTCATCTCGTGATAACACATCATGCATGGAGTACTTTTTTGGTAATTTCCAAATTTATGTAAGAAAATATCAACCTATATTGGCCGTATAGTCGTGCTTATTTTCTGAATGAATGACTTCAACTTTCTTACAGGAGACGGCAACTGGTCAGAGTGGACCTCTTGGTCAGAGTGCTCAGTGACATGTGGTGCTGGTCATAGCTACAGACAGAGACTGTGTGACAACCCTGAGCCAATAGGGCTGGGCAGCAACTGCACTGGGGATGGCTTCGAAACTCGCATCTGTAACAACGTCTCCTGCGCAGGTGGGTCGGATGACATAAAAGTCAGTCGCAATTTGTGACAAACAGTCACAAAACTCTAGAAGAAGTGTAAAATAACTGCACTTAAAATGTCAGGAGTGAAGTCAGCACAATATATGATTGTTTTGTAAACTCACAGCATTCATAGAAGAGACAGTACTTAAAGTTGTGTAAGTTATTTTGTGTTCCTGCAACTCACCTCGTTTGCTTTGGCACCATATATATTTTATCAGAATATATATATACTAGAAAAGCCCACCGGGGCACCATATTTCCACTATGTGTAGAGAAGACCTTTTTACGAAATAGTTATAACCGAAATTTATTGAGTTTTGATAGTGGACGATATATGTGTGCTGACCATGCTTTTAACATAAGGCAAGTTGTCTTTGTGGATGGAAAATTGAAATGTTCAACAAACAGGAGCCTACAACAAAAGTGGCTTTTATCCAGGTGATAATTGGCATCTATTATTATGAGAGGGCAATTGACAGAATGACACTTCTTTGGTCAAGCAGGGTTGGATAAAAATACAAATAAAAGTATTGAAATACGGAGGAAGTCAAGTTTTCCATAAATATTAACTGGTATGCTTCACAATTATAGCTATGGTTAATAACCTCATTTCTTAATTGCACTTCTGCTGGCAGTGTCACGTTTGACGTATATATATGTAATCTGTTGAACTACTAAAAGTGGCTCTGATGCCAATTGGAGCTTAGGAGGGGGTGACCCGTAGGGCCTGTAAAAGGGAAGGAAGCACATGTAGGGCAAGAAGTATGCCTTTATTTAGTAAGATTTATTAAGATTTTGCAAGTGAGAAGATTAATTGGGCTATTTATTGTTGGAATAGTCCGGCACTGGTGTGCAGTACAGGCCTATTATCATGATTTATTGATATTGTGAGTTCATAGGCTGGAAGGAAACGAAGGGTTTGCTGCTGCATGATCTATGATTTAGGATCCAAAGTGACTGCAGCACTCCAGCAAAACATGGGGAAAAGTGGAACTAAATGATTCATGGAGTGGTTGAATCGAGGGGGAATGTGAAGGTGGAAGGTGGCTGAAAGGTGGTGAATATGAAAGGTATGGAGAAAATAGGAAGAAATGTGTATGACAGGTGGAAAGAGAAGTGGCAGAGGTGGCATACCGGCACATTGAAAAGGTGACCTGGGATGACCTCTGACCTCATTGTTGTTGTAATATTAAGTAGGATATATGCGCAGTTATACCATTTGACACCTCTGTCAGCCAATCGCAAGCCAGTATTTCACTGCAATAGATCCCGTATTCATTGTTGTATCATTGGACACCTCCGTCAGCCAATAACACGCCAGTATTTCAGGGTGATAATTCATATATTCTTTATTTGTTGTCCACTTGTTTCTCCCATGGTATAAGCCCGCTATTCACCGTATGGTTGGGAATATGTTTATCACAACTCAGGCTATAGCCATTGCTTGATAAATGACATATCCCTCTCCCTAGGTGAATACTCTATACTTGTTCTGATGTACTCGTTGGGCTGTAAGTACTCAGTGTAGCTACTGGTGCACAAGCTAACTGACATAGAAGCTCTAGACAAGTGCTGTTAAAAGACTTAGTTTGCCACAATTGTGGCAGTAATTAGCATTCCACAGTAACTGTTGTTCTTTAACATTTAATTAGGCCTGCCATGCAGACGCATTGAATAGCAGCACATAATTCCCAGAACCATGTTGCACAGTTTTCACTAATTGGTAGCTCTGATTACTCGAATGCCGGCTAAGCATGAGATGCAGGTTTCTTCAATGAAACTAATGAAGGAGCCGCCAGTGCAGAATTTCATATTAGCTTGTTCGCCTTTATTTGACCTTCCACACATTCATAATAAAGAAAAAAGTTACCTGAGCAGGAATTATGTTGAATTTCCTGCCATTAGCTGCGAACGTGCATGGAATAACTTCACTGGTGTTTTTCGCAACTTGAGAAGAACTTTATGCCGCATTTCTGAAGCACCTCCACTTTCAGGCCTATTTCAAGAGCCCGCCTTTGTTGGGTGGCAACGCTTTGCAACTGGAGAACAACAAAGCCTCATTCTTTGTAAAACCATCCCTTTTGGTCTTTGACTTTGAAGAATATCAAGCATCAAACTGTGTTTTCAAAAACATAAAATATAAAAAGGACAATGATCTAGCTAATGAATATCATATATGCATCGTTTTCAAATTATCTGAAAGTAGAGCACTCAAGAAAATTCAATGAGAGTTGGAGACATGTTGAATTTCCGACATAATTTGCCATCATGCATGTGAAGCATGTTACATCCAATCATTGCTATCTTTTACGGGCAACATTATAAGGGATTCTCTTGCCAAATTGTAAAATAATCAGAGCTTAGTCAGTGTGAATTAGGCTGATTAGATCCATTTCAGTGTAAATGTTTCAGTTGGCACCTGGACAGGCTGGACTTAATTGGCTATAATGACACATCGTATTTTGTGCTCAGATAACGCAATTTTGATTTCGATCCTGCATGTTATTCCGTTGTTAAATTAAGAAATTATCAGGCAAGTTGACTTGATATCGCAAATTCATTTTGATCTCCTTTACACATAATGATGTCACTTTTTTGTTCCATGGAGGCAATACCCTGTAAATTTGCCCACTTCTGTTGTGCCATAAAGCATCCACATACCAGTTTCTGGGCATCCCAAATTATTAGGCAAAGTAAGGAGAGTGTTCCCAAAAACTACAAAACAGATCTTATAGGCCTAGGGTAAATGTGGGTAATATGACGCACCTAGTGAGTGGTATTACACTGCAGTGTTTCGGTATGGGTACCAGGCCTGCAGTATCATAACTACCACAACCAAGAGTAAAGTTTTTGATTGATATTGAACTCAAGGATTCAGAAAATATCAAATTCCGTTGACCGACAGCTCCTGGAGCATTTGGTGTATAGTTAAATCAACTAGGGTCATTTCAGCCTTTTCTGTGGGTAATATCACGCGTTTCAGTTTAATTTCACGCACCAATAGGTGTTATATCACGCAGGTTGAAGATTATGACTCAGATTGATTTCCTGTCTATCTATGCAGCCAAATGTTCAGCCACGTTATAATCAGTTTTTTCTATCTGTCAATCTGTGTACCTGTCTAGCTGTCTATCTATATACATTGTATATATATGCCAACCCAACCGGCAGTGGCACATCGTGGATTTTGTACATGGAGGTGGGTATAGGTCACTATAGGCTAACACAAACCACCAAAAAAATTGGTCTGAATTATCCAGATCATGGACTATTATTTTGAGTCCATAAAATCCAAAAATCTGACCCGATTTTTTTTAAACACATGCATACGATAAACCAATATAATTTTGACCAGTGAATTTTGGAATATGAATTCTTCAATAGGTTAGGAAAACCTTCTGAAATTCAAGATGCACACAAGCTCGGGAGGTCTGAATGGCATCTATATAGCCCTGGAAATTCAAAGCCAGAAATTTGGGGAGAATGATGATGGGAGAATGATGTAGCTACACGTAATATACTCTGACTGATGAGATTTTCTGAATGGAATTGGGGAGAATTTGCTGGAGAAATACTTAAAGCAAAAAAGTCGGTAACCCTTTCAAATACTTGCCTTATAAGGACAATGGTATAACAAAAATTCCATGACATATCAAAAATACATAATCTGGTTTTGTAGACCATCAATATAGCGTTGGAATTTTTGGAAAAATTTTAGAGATTTAAAATCATTTATGACACTTAGATGGTATGATGAAGCATATGTGTATTTGGTACCCAATAATTAGCTTAAGAACTTCAGATGCAATAAAAAAACATCATAGTTGATTTGATTAAATGTGTACAGCGTTTTTCGACATCATTAACATAGAAAAAAGTTTTTCTTCAAATTTTGTGTAGGAAATCTGAGACTTAGAGTAAAACCTTTTCAACTTTAAAATTCCTTTTGCTGATGACGAAATGTATTCAGTGTCTGCAGCTTATCACATAAACCCATTCTGAAACTGATTACGATATTAACAAGGTACAATGGGGTAGGAGGATGCCACAGGAGGACTGAAGGGAATTGAAAGTTGTAGGAATCTCTAAACTTGGGCAGTAAGATCTTCAGAAAGGTGCGTCATATTATCCCTAAAATGCGTGATATTACCCCCAAAATGCATCATATTACCCCAAAAATGCGTCATATTGCCCCCTGAACATGAGTGATATTACCCCTGATCTGTACTAACTACATTTTCATGCATACCAACGTCTTCATCAATGCTATCATTCTGTGTAATAATTATTTTAAATCCTATTTTAAACCTATCAAACATCATTGGTCTTCGTTGAGTGCATCACTTAAACATCAGCCGCAATTATATATCATTTGGATTCAGGTAATTGTATCAAAAAGGCATAAATACTAACAAAAAACACTTGAGTGGCTTGAAACTTATCTGCAATTGTATCAGTGCCACAGTAAGAGATAGCAAGCTATTGTTTGAACTCATAAGGTTCTCTTGCAAGTGATTTATTTTACCCGATAATATATGCAGATGATACGACTCTCTCTGCAACCTTGAACACATTCGGTGCATGTGAAAACAGAGAGGTACGTCTCAACAATGAACTTGATAAAATTAGCACTTGGTTGAAACTGAATAAACTCTCGCTCAATGTTGGTAAAACTAAAGCCATGCTCTTTCACACTCCTCAGAAAAGAGTTATCAAACCTAATATACATATTGAAAATTCTGTCATTGAATATGTTGATCACTTTAATTTCTTAGGTTTTATAATTGACCAACACCTAAATTGGAAACCGCATATTCACTACATAACTCAAAAATTAACTAGAACTAATGCAATAATTAACAAGCTAAAATACCACCTACCTAAGACTGTGCTATTAACAATATACAACTCGCTTTTTCTACCTTACTTAAATTATGGAGTGCTGCTGTGGGGCGCAAGCTCTGGGGGACTATTCAAAATCCAAAAGAAAGCTGTAAGACTTATTACCATGTCAAAGTTCAATGCGCATACTGAACCCATATTTAAACATTTAAATCTACTGAAACTGCAAGACATATGTGTGCTGCATGAGTTAAAGTTTTGTTACAAGCTTGAAAATAATTTGCTGCCTGCATACTTCTTAGATGGGCTATTTAGAAAGAATCATGAACAACATCAATATGAAACAAGACAAAATAATAATTTGCAATACCCAGTTATCAAGCATTTCTTTGTCAAAAAGTCACTTAGGTATCGAATCCCACATACCTTTAATAATTCTCCAAGTATAATTATAAGTAAAATCTACACTCATAGTTACAGTTCCTTTTGTAAGTATGTTAAAAATTATCACATAAGCTTGTACAATCTGCTAATAGCCTCCTGGTCTCATCTATACACACAGTCTTCCCGCAGTTATAATTTATATTTTTTATTATTCTATATTTTACTGAAGCCAATACCGTAATGTGTGATAGGTAAGCTCTGTGCACCTTCATCTCATCATCTCACTGCATCTCCTCATTCATTCCTTGGTGGCCCCTTGCAAGCGTCAGTTTCATTGACTTTAGGGGTCTCCTTCATAATTACATTCATCACTAACATCATCACTCCATTTATTGTATGTATGAATGTAAAAATGTAACAAATAATTATGAAAATAAATAATGTCTGTCTGTCTGTCTGTCTTGCACATTTTTCACCTGAAACATTGGTGATTTCCATCACAGTTGAAGCTTTAAAAAGCCACTTAGTTAGGTGCGTGATATTACCCACGTGCGTGATATTACCCACTTTTACCCTAATGCTATATATAAACATTGACCTCATAATGTTTAATAGAAAATTGTGGCATCATTTCGAAAATGGATGCTTTCAACTCATGATAAGCCAACTTGCCTTATAACTTGGGACCTACTGACCTACTGTACAGCGGCAAACAATCTATCCTAACTATAGGCCTAATTATTGTTAGTTTGAAAATGGCATTAGACACCTTTTTGCAACAATGTACAGGTTTTGTGTACTTGGAGAGCAGAGGATCACTTCCATATTTTTACTAACATTGTTCTTGATGTCTTTAATGCCCCATACCTGCTTACAGTTACAGTTGGGCAGTTTTACAGTATTTGCACTCGGCCGATTTTTCGTCTTTAAGCAATTACTATGAGAAAAGTATGACAGGTACACAGACATTTTTCATGGTGGCAGTCTTGTACTACCTTGAAGTATATGTGTACCAAATTTTACCTTGCTACCATGCTTAGTTTTGAAGCAGCAGGCGATATATGACCAATTTTTGCACTTTTTTGTGTCTCACGGGCAGTTTCGCATATATTTATGGCAACACAGAAAAGCAAATGCAGGCAGTTGTGATTCATGTCAATGATGCCTGTCTGGACCTATGTCTTGGGCATAAAATACAACAGGTTTCATGTGAATATGTTTTATACGAAAGGAGCTGTCTCCCAAAATGTAGAAAATGGCATGTGTCAAAAAGTTTGTCTTCGATAGACCTTTTATTACTGTATATGAGGCTCTGGATGGGGGGGTATGAGGGACAGGGAACTCAAAAGTAAAATGATCAAGGGACAGGGAACTCAAAAGTAAAATGGCTGAGGGACAGGGAACTCAAAAGTAAAATTACTGAGGGACACAAAACCTCCAATTTCTTCACTAAATCTGACGATATATATCGAAATTGGCATTATTATGCCCCGTCCTCACAGCTGCAATCAAGTCAGCCCTATTTCTGCTTTTTGAAGGAGTTCAAGGAGGTTTTTCCAGGAAAGGACTAAATTTAAACATACTCAGTGACTAGTACGCCTATGAAAAATGGCAAGAAGAATTGACCTGACAAACGAAATGATCAAATCTTGAACACGTTCAATATTTGCGAGCTGCAACTGTAAGTCAAACCTCTCACTTATTTATATATATATCTTCCACATTTACCCAGCTCCCTCCCTCCCCTGAATCTCCTTTGCCATTCCACGAGTTATATGCCTCATTTTCACAACATCGCTTCACCTATATTTTTGCCTCAGTGACAGAGGATTTTCCTGTATAGGGTAAAATCTTTAGTATTGTCTTCGAGTGAAATGGTACTTCCCCAAGGTAAATTTACGCTTAGGGCATATTCTGGGAGGCATGGTATCTCGGTGACACCCCAGGCCAGATCGACAAAACAATGTAGCTGCTGATTTGCCGTCTCCATGTGTTACCTCCTGGCACTTCAGGTGACTCACAGACTGACACAGAGGCTGAAGTGCTCTCTTGAGAATGGGGTATAACTCATTGACATGTACCGCATCATAACCCCAGCTCTAAACGGACACACCAGTGGAGCAGTGACTTAAAAAAGGACCTAAAGGCCTATAACCTGTAACATCAAGACTGAACCAAAGGCTTTCTAGCAATACCTGAACTTCAAACTAAAGAGTAAATCCACAATAGGTGACCTGGTCAATTCCCAAGGAGACACAGTAAGTCAAGGAGGAAGAAGAAAAATCTAAAAGGCCACTTCTCAATTGTCCTTACCAGAGATCCTGCTCAACATATTTGGACTTCAGTAAGGCTTTTGATTGTGCCCCCAACTCCAGCTCCTCCAGGAACTGTCAAGCTATGACATAAGAGGCCCTCCCCTTGACAGTGGTGCCAGTTCCTATGGGGCCGGTGGGGCAGATGCCCCACCACTTTTTTTCTAAAGGAAGGTTAAACAATTCAGAGCTCTCATAACTCTTCCTGTGTCCATGCAAACAATTCAAAAAGTTTCCGATGCCCCACCACTTTATTTTGAAAATGACGCCACTGCCCTTGAATATATATATATGTCACATCTCAATAGGCTGAAAGCAAAGAGTGATCATGAATGGGAGATTCTTGGCATAGATGAAAGTAGTCAGCGGTATCCTTTAGGAAAGCTTAAAACATTGTATGTTTCATCAACGGCATTTTGGATGTCGCAGCATCAAAAATGCAAATATTTGCGGGTAACAGAAAAATTTACTGTGTCATCTGGAATTCTGGGGACTACAGTCACTACACCACCCTACAAGAAGACCTGCAGGCATTTAAAATCTGGTCGGACCAGTGGGCAAATGTGCTTCAATGACACCAAATGCAAAATACTTCACTGAGAAAGGCACATCAGTACTAGAGTCACCCAGAGTTGAGAAGGATCTTGGAGTTCACAAAGAAAAAGAGCTCAAGTTCCATCATCATGTCAACTTTTCAGTAAAAAAGGACAACAAAATCCTGGGCCTAATCAAACACACATTCCCCAGTCTGGATGAAGTAAGCCATCCCTTGCTATTCAAGACTCAAGTCAGGCTACAGCTGGAGTACGCCAACACGATATGGCATCCACGCTTCGCCATGCATTCCAAAAAGATAAAAAAGGTGAAAAGCAGGGCAATCAAACTTGCTCGACATTTGGCTCACCTTCCTACAAAAAGCGCCTAGAATCGCTTGGACTCCCCCGTCATAGATATAGACAACTGTGAAGCGACCATATCCAGTTCTACAGAATCATTAACAACCATGGCATCCTTGTTTCAGAGATCTTAGGCAGTTTCCATCAATATGCGACAATATGCGCCAACAAGAGAATTTACAAGAGGCCACACCAAAAAGCTACAGGCAAAGTTATGACACCTACAACCAAGGGTAGTTTCTCAATAGGATCATTGACGACTGGAATGCCCTGCTGCAGGGCGTCACTGAAGCAACATCTGTCAACATATTCCAAAGCTTAATTGACAAGCACTACTTCAACAAGCACAATTTACAAATTAGGGGTGCATGCAAAGTAAATTTTCAAGTAAATTGAATGGCAAAAATGTGGCGAAGGCATGCGAAGTCCCGAACGAAGCCGACAATCAAAGTATCAAGGTATACAAATTAAAATGCCAATGACAGTCTGTACATATGAAGAGAGTGTCTTTGCACATATTTTTTGTCATTTCATTATGATTTTTTCTTTTTTTACCTTGAGGGACAAGGGACACAAAATAGAGCTGAGGGACAGGGAACTCAAAAGTAAAATTGCAAAGGGACAGGGAACTCAAAAGTAAAATGGCCCAGGGACAGGGGGACGCAAAACCCCATCCAGAGCCTCGTATATGCTGTTATGAATCAGTATCAAAGACTTTATCCGACCACCAAGGCCAATACTCGCTCCTGATTGGCTGAGAACGCTACGGATATATCCTGTATCTGTCAAGATGCGTGGCCTGTACAGATATTTTCTGTATCCTGCAGTGATGACATCACAATCACTCATGAATTATCTGACATTGTTATGCTAACAATGGGCAGTGATTGTTTGTCATGACGTCACAATGGCATGCGCTGCTGGTGACGTCACAACAATCTGCAGCTCTTAATAACTTACAGAATTTGAAGTTATCAGACTAAAATTTAATAAAGACCACAAATTAAATCATTGCAGGGCATAAATAAAACCCCATAGCAGTGTGGTTCACAGCTATGAACATGATTTCTGTCAGGTTTGCTTCTGAATTAACACTCATCATACCAGTACCTACCTGACACTCTTGATGTTCATACCTTTGTACCTTGTTATGGGGTTTCATTGTACCATGTGGTCGGATAAATTCGTAATTTGTTGTTTGCTTTTGGCAGATACAGGATTTACCTTCCCTCAGATAGCTGTATCCGGGCTCAGCTTCGCTTCGCCCAGATACAGCTATCTTCGGGAAGGTAAATCCTGTATCCGCCAAGCAAACAACAAATAACTAATAGTATCTACCGTTTGTGTCAATTTTGTAGCTGGAGACATGTCTCAAGGTAAATAAAAAAGATTCATTTTAGAATCTATATTTGGTTTTCGGAAAATGAGGCTTGAATATGATGTAAAAAAAACGTGTCCTCTCCAGTACGAGGAAAGAACACTCAGGATTCTCAAGGAAAAAACAAGCTATGTGTGTTTTCTTTGCTCGATTGTGTGCCTCTACATCGATGTGACAAATGCAAGTTGAAAAAAAAAATCCAGGCCATGCACATACATTTTCTGAGAAATTAAAATTCACAATGTCACAAAATGTCCTCTCCAGTACATCAGAAGTTTCGCTTCTATTCAAGTCTTTTAACACTTGATTCATTAAGGAAAAGAACACGGCTGAACTAAATAATCTAACCTGGATGTCTGAAAAGGGTATTTATAAACATTGAAAATTACTATATATGTTTTTAGATCATCTAATTGCACCATTATGAGAAAATCAAACTTGAGAGTAAAAAGGCAATTATTTTATGTAATATATCAATATAACTGCAATTTTTCGCAAATAACAGAATGACTTAACAAGAAAATAAGTAAATATCTTGTTTTTGGAGCAATTCAAGCTTACTTTTTCCTCAGCCTGTGATTTTGGGTCATTTTCGGTGATTTTTCTCTCTAGAACATTATCTTTGACCCAAAGGAAACACTATGAGTTCCTATCGTACAGCAACAAAACTTGACTATGGGTTAGTAGGATACCTTAGCATTATTTATGTTGGCAATGGAGACTAGAACTTTGCTAAACACTCTAAAACATCAACTTTCAGAGTGCGGAATGTCTGATTTCTATACTTTCATCATAAAAAATTGTTTGAAAAAAGTTCTGCCATATTTCATCGAAATTTAAGTTTTGTATTGGTTTTGACGGTTCTATGCAACAAGATGGCTGGATTTTCATTGAAAAAAATGTCAAATTAGTATTCACACGGATATTTTTTCTAATAAACATTTTTTTCAAAAATTCAAACCTTGCCTACTTTATGGAGTGGCAATTTGGTGATAAACTAACAAATCACATGTGTCCTACTTGATTTATAAATCTTTAATACGTTCATTTCATGATAGCATGAAGGAAATTCTCATTAACAAAACTTTATTTTAACCCCCCATGAGACACTTCGAGTGCAGATACTGTAAAACTGCCCAGTTACTCTGCCAGTTTTGTCCACAGTAAGCAATTAGACTTTTTTTTGCATAATTTTTCAGTTGATGGAGGTTTCACAGACTGGAGTCCCTGGACCCAATGCTCAGCCACCTGCGGACCTGGCAAGAAGAGCAGGGCAAGATGGTGTGTGTTTCCCTCACCCCTCAATGGGGGGCGACAGTGTGCAGGGGTCAGTGTTCAAGTGGAGGACTGCCTCGATAGACATTGTCCGAGTAAGTATTTCAACCTCACCGCCTGTATCACCCAATTTGTTTGATAACAAAACACTTTTCTGATGAACTGCTGTTTTGAGAACATAATCAATACAGCGTAGCTGACCCAAAAGCTCCCAAACAATCAAACATTCAACAAACACACTCAATAAGTTAGACTCCTTGCCTTGGTCAACAACACCAATCACCTTGTTGAAAGGCAAAGGGGATTCAATCAGAGCTCCTATTGCTTGGAGACACCACCGGTGCACCTGTTCATAAATTCAGAACTAAAAATGGAGACAGACCAATTGGTGGAGGGCTCGTCCATCGTCATATAGAAATGTATGGTAGAAATGATGTTGCCCCTATGTGAACACAATGTAAAAGATTTTTTCAAAACATTCTGACAATGTTACCACAACAAATGTCATCATCATCACATATGCTGATGTCACATCTTGACAATGATTCATAACTTGCTGTTTCTTATTCCATACATCATTGCGCACAAGGAAAGTAGTCTTCATTGCGATTTCCAGTACTTATCTCCGTGTTGAGGCTTTAACATCTCAAGAATCAAAATGCTTGTATGGTGACACACATTTGCCTCACATTAACCTCTTTTCATCAGTAATGATGAAAAAAGTAAGTTCATCCTGTTTTTATAAGGTTTCCTTTTCAACCTGTCTTTCTTATCTCCACTTTTCACCCCGTTGCCCTCGACATCACGACGGATTTCCAAGCGACCACTTCAAGCAGAATATTAGGGTTATTCTCCTGCAGCGCAGACGCCGCAGAGCTCCTTTTTTATTACATGATATTAAAAAATAGTTTACGGTCAAAGAATGACAAGTACTTACACTGCAAAATTTGAAATTTCAGGTCAGCTAAAATTATTGAGTGAAATGAATGCACAATTAGCTTGTTGTTTTGAGTCATGATAATATTTTCGTTGTCATAACTTTTAAAAACAACAAGCTATGTTGGCTCAAAGGAATTGTGCAACCATCTCACTCAATCATTTAAGCCGACTCAAAATTCAGTGTACATTCACTCATTCAGCTGTTTGTGGCCACCAATGACCTCAAAACTGGCCTATCCAGTGCAATGAAATGGAATGTAAATTTGCCATTGAGTAACTTGTGACCTCATTGATGAGTGCTGTGACTCAGCATATGTGACTTGTTTTGATAGTATTGAAAGTATAGGATATGACCTCACAAATTGCTTATGAGTCACAGAGAATAACATGGCATGGGTAGGGATATGACCTCACAAGGAACATGTCAGTGCAGTTCCGCAAGCAGTTGTCATTTGTGGGCTGTAACATTTACATCGGTATGAATGTTTTCTTAACTACCAAAGCTTAGGCAGAAATAAAGAAGAAACCACATAGGCTGTGACATATATATTGCCATAAGCTTAGTATCTGATTTACCCAAGATATCAGCTGAACTCCATCAAGTCAAGCTGTGGGAGGCCCCTAATTGAAGAGCCATTAGTGAAGTTACCATCAAGGGGTTTCCTGGCCATGTTCAATTAGGTCGTGTCTCGAGTATACCTGTATTCAATGTTGGTTCACAGTGTTGCACCTATATCATATATCAAGAGACTTACTTTGTTATTAATTGGCTCATTTTTACATACTTCAAAAAGTGTATTTCCTTATGGAAATGTAATATTTCGAACTTCTACTTGGTACATGTGTAATATTGTGTTTGGGCTAGTTCATTCACCTGTGTTGCCATTTACAGAACTTTTCTTTTGGAAGTAAGTAGCCCATCAATGACTGGCCATTGAATTCCACGTTAAATGTACCTCATTGTTTTGGTTGTAGCTATCACAGCACTGCATCATTAATACAATTCTGCATCATCCTATTAAAGTTTCACAAAAGTTTTACAGCATGACCAATGGATTTCTATGGGGGATATTTGAGCTTGATAAGGGTCATACTCTTGCTAAAGTAAATACACCTTCTGCTCCATTAATTGGAATCATAATACTATGCTGCAGCAATGTTGTGACAATGTTACAATGCTTGTGAAAATTACATAGCATTGTAAAATAGAAATGAAGTTGTAGCAACATTGTAAGGCAACATCAAAGATAGGACATTAGGATGCGATGTTGTGGCAATGTACCACAATGTTGTGAAAAAATCGCATCATAGACTTTACATTGTGGCAACATAATTTCTACCGTACATTTCCACTTGAGCAACAGACGAGCCCTCCACCAATTAGCAAAGTTGTGTCTTCACTGTGTGTGTCCCTTGGATCGCATCGAGCTTGAGGTGTTCTTAAATTTGCAAGATTATATAAACCCTATAATTAGTGTTTCCAACGAGTCTCGCTTGTGACTCTCGAGAATGGTCATGGTCTAGTGCACGAGACTCGAGAATTTCTCGAGAAATCTAGGACACTGTCCTTCCATAGGCACAATGATGTTACAAGAGAGATTTAATCATGCAATGGATCATATTTTTTGGCTTTTATGATATCTTTTGTAGTTTTAATGCGAATCTGTGCATTTTCTTTCCTAAAAATCACTGCTAAACATCCAGATATTATACAATTTTAAACGTTTGTACACAAGTTCAACTTCAGCATTTATCATGTATACAATGGGGATTACAGTAAACAGATATTTAAATTGAACAATGGAGCAAGTACGCAATAACAATAATATCAAGCGAAACAAAACAACAACCCAATGCTTTGTAACTGTTATAAACATTTTAACATACATGAACACCATGTCAAACAACTATCAACATTTCAATCTCAAGACTTGCTCAGCGAGACGAGAAAATGCTGAGTCATTAAAAATCTCGAGACTTCTCGAGAATTCTCGGTCTCATTGGAAACACTACCTATTTATTGATGGATGTAAATACTTGGATGTAAATACTTTAAATCATCTTGAGGCCTATGTGTTTGTCACTGTGTGAGACCTATGTGTTTCGCACATTCATTCATTCAAGTCCATGTGAAGCAATTGTCCAATAACAAGTATTCTGAAGCAAAAAAAAATTATCATTTAGGAGATTGCCTTATATTTACTATGGGAAGTATATATGAGATGTGCAATGTGATAATACAACACAGAAAAGGTCACTTCTCGTAGCAAGATGCCCAGCACGACCCTGGCATTCTGGTGATATTTGATTAATGTTGAGATGGCATTATGTAAACGGTCTTTTGATTTTTGACATTCTTTGTCATATGAAATGTTTGCATAGGGATCTTTGGTTCTGCTTAAGATTTGTTTGGCTTTCAAGTCAACAATGACTGCCTAAGCAGAAAGTGACTGAAATGTAATATCAAGGTTGCCATATTTGGCCACTTTAGTTTTGTATAAATGTAATCATGCAAGCACACCTTAAATTCCTTTTTTTTTAAATCTTCAATATCTCTAGTGACAAAACTCGGAAGAAACAACATTCAGATGAAATATGCTTCATATTTTTTTCGTTTTTCTTCATGCTTTTTTTCAAAATTGCAACTTTGATTACATGGCTGTGTCAGATTGGCCATACCATTTAATGAATGTCTATATTTTGTGATTTTTCAGTCAATGGCAACTACACCATCTGGGGCCCATGGAGTGCCTGCTCAGTGAGCTGTGGGGGTGGCACAAGAGAACGATACCGGAATTGTACTAATCCCGCTCCTCAATACGGAGGATTGGACTGCTTCGGCCCTCCCTACGAAAATGACTCTTGCGGAATTAATGAATGCCCAGGTGCGGTACAGGATATTGCGCTTCTTACTCTCTTGAAAATTTCTGTCAATATGTTTTCTGTTTCCTCCTGTAGGCAGCGTAGTCCTGTCGACTGTCAGTTTTTGTTACCAACCGTTTTGTAAGTTACCATATCTGAGTTATACAAATGCCAGGCACATCTACATATATGAATGGAAGACCGCTTTGCAAAGTAATTTCCGAAGTTTTTTTTTCTTCTATTTTTCACATGTTCAAGTACGACTTACAAAAGCGATCTATTTTTTTTAAGAGGACAATGTTTCTTGTTTTCACCCACATGCGTTATTGACTTTACTTTCGTAATATACTTCCGGAGTGTCGCAGACTGCGTTACTCTGTGTATGTGGGTCACAATTCTCATATTGTAGACGTACTTGTAAAAACGATTGCCCAAGGTATTAGCTGCCTCCATATGTCTCTTCCTTAATTAATTGAATGTGTACAGTCATATGTCATATCACACTGTTTTCCAATAATGCTTGCTTGCCCCAGCGTGCCCCCGATGATTATCACTCATGGTTTCAAAAGAAGAAGAACTAGGTCACTGTGGCTAATTGCCCAGCCTACTCGGAAGTATTCGCTGTAAAGCCAATTGCATCACTATTACGAGAAACTTTGAAGATCAAAACTACGTAAATGTCTTCTGTTTACCATGTCGTTTTATCATGGTGCTTTTACGCAACTAACCATGGCCTTTAAATGAAACCGACATTTAGTTTAGTCACCCTGACGTCAGTCGAACGTCACGTAATAAGCCAGACGCCCTTTTCCCACGAGGAATTGTTTAGCGAATTATTAAGGAACGCATTTTCATTATCCTGTTTTAGTGTTGAGCAAATGGGCACCATGGACAAAGTGGTCAGTCTGCTCCAAATCCTGTGACTCCGGGGTGAAAAGTCGAAGCAGGGAGTGTGTGAGCGCTATTCCGGGGATGCCCCATGACAACGCCTGCCCCGGAGAGAGCTTCCAGAACAGCACATGCAACATCCTGGAGTGCCCTCGTCAGTATACTTTCTTGCAACTTCTTGTATCTTGTGTAACTTGTGGCAAGGATAATTTCGATCTGCCATGTTGAGAGAGAACTGTTACAGCAAAAATCAAAAGTATAGATTTCTCTTCAGACCAGTATGGCATGCAGTGTTGAGCAAATGGACTGCTATTGGTTGAAATGACCTGTGTACATGGTGTACATAGACTGTATACTTTAACATGACATAGGTATTTCACTGCCAATTAAAAAGTCCAGCCAAACACCTCAAAAATATGACGAACTCAAGCTGCTCCAATCAGTTCTTTTGACTTTCGCAGTGACATACTGGAGCTAACAACCGTGATTGGTGTGATATCAGCAAAAGGACGATGCATGTCAAGCGTATAGAATAAAAATTGAAACTGTTTAAAATTGATAAATGGTGAATTTTTCATGTTCAGGTCAAAATATTAATCTTAGTACTTCTGAAGTAACATTTTTATTTTAGTTATTAAGTCAGTATTACCAAACAATTCAAGCACAGGTGTTTTCAGAAAGTTAGAGGTTTATAAACTAAAAAAACAACAACATTTTGTTGCCATATGATCCAACTCAATTATTAAAATGTGAGCTGCAGACATGTCAATCATACCTGTTGTATTGCAAAACTCCCTGTGCAATATAAATTGTGGCATGTAATTATGACGCGATTACATTCTCACTATATTTGATTTTTGCTTCTTTTTAGCTCCCGTCGCAAGGAAAAAGGTGGTGGTAACCGAAGAGGCGCCTGGAGCAGTGGGAATTGGTATAGCCCAGTTTGTGGCCATAGGCATATTGCTGGCTGTGATTGTCATTATAGATATGACCTCCATTGTCAATCACCTCAAATACGCTAGACGTAATGTCCGGGATTTCCAGAGAACGATGAAATATCGCAAGGCAAAATACGGCAGTTACTTCGCCAGAGAGAGCTTCATACGACACAACAGCTCTCGAGCAAGCACCAAAACGATGAACAGTTCAGCAGGTGTGAACCCTGATCCCGAAAAGGCCAATGTATCTAGTACAGCCATTGTGGCCCATTCCAGCAAAAGCAGCATGAGCAAAAAGGGGAAAAGAGCCAGCAAGAAAAGCAGACCCATCCGCAAGCCAAAACCGCCAACCTCAGAATCGCTTCCTGAAGCTTCTTCCTCTAAAGTAGGTGACCTTGACCCAGACCAGGTCATAGTAGCCATCCCTGAGGCAGATGACCTTACTAACATCACTAACATCAATACCTCAGACCACAAGGTCAGTGATGAGAAAAAAGTCATTGATGCAAAAATGGACCTTGATGCAAACCAGGTCGATTCCAGCAACATCAATAGCCAAAGCCAGCTGCATTATGAGCATGAAGGAGGTCCTATTGCCAACATAGCAACAACAGAGGGCGGTTCGGTTGTGCCACCTGCAGTCAAAGATGATACCCCTCCCATACCTCCTCCTAGGCCAGATATCCAGATGAACAACCCTAAAATTGAAAGAACCCCCTCCCCAGATATTGTCCCTCTACCCAACCAACCTAAGCCATTACCAACTGTTACGCAAGATGCCGACCATATCGAGGTCATCACCCCATTACCTTTCCATGACCGTTATGACGTCAGAGATGATATGTTAGATGATATGTTAGATGACAGGACAACCCCCTCTGTCACGCGCACAGCCAGTGTTGCAGGGATGGCAGGTATTGCGGCAGGAGCTCTCGTTGCAGTCCCAAGAAAACGCCACAAACGCAGCAGCCGCAGTTCCAAGAAGACTTCACAGGCCGCTAAAAGCAGAAAGAAGACCTCAAGTTCTGAAACCAATACAGGGTCTAGCTCTTCTGGGTCAAAGAAATCATTCCCAGGGATTAGAATGATTCCAGCCTACTTGCCAAGGGGAAGCCCTCCAAACACTCTGCCTCGCCAATCACCTGATTTCAACAACGCCTCCTCCTCATCACACAGCATCTACCTGAGCAGGCCCTACCCATATCCAGACAGGAAACTGCCTCCCATACCTGTGTCTTCCCCTGATGTGTTGAGCACTGCTATGGTCTCTGCTCAGACAGGGCTGGGTGACCCTGAACTGCCAGATGCATTGGACGACACCATGAATTCAGTTATGAATATGACTGACGTAAATAATTACCCTATGAATGAAAGTGGAGTTGTTGAGGCCACTTCCCCTCACTCCTCAGCTAGGTCCACTTCTCCCATTTTGAAAAGGTCTCCATTGAAATTAGAACACATGACTGTTCCAAACATACCTCAGTCTACCCCTAAGAAAACCTTCATATCATACACCAGGGGCTTGACCTCCACCCCTAGCCCTGGTCCTCGCATTACCAGGAAGGTCCGCATGAAGCACTTGAATCCCGCAAGGTTGTGGAGGAAGTTGGTACAAAAGCGCCCTCCAGCGTTAAATGACAATAATGTGACCAAACAATCTCGACTGAGCAGAGTCAGAGAAGTGAAGGAACTAATCTTTCAAAGAGTTTTGCCAAGCAGAAGAAGATTGTCTATAGAAGAAGTAAGAGCAACTTCTCTTCACCAACCTTCCTATTATCACTCAACGGACGAATTAGACGTACGTCATCATGACGTGATGGGTGACGTTATACGCCAGGCCAACAGTGACAACGCCATCTATCAAGAAGGTGATAACAATCAACACAGAAATTTGTCTTCTGAAAATCGAATTCACAATATGATAAACAAACTGCCTGCAAGAGACAGGCTGCTTCAACAAGCCCAAGGTGAAGACAACAGGGCATTCCAAGGGTCAGATTACATCCATGAGTCCCAGAATTCCATTAATGAAGCCCAAACATTACAAAGAAGATTATCAGCTGATGAAAACAGCAGCTATCCTGAGATCAAGCCTCTTCATGACGAAAACAACAAAATTGTCTTCAAGCAACATGATGATGATTATCTGAACAACCTCAATACAGAAAACGACAACAAATTCAAAAGAAGTGGCCAAGGCAGACCAAGATTCCCTAACATAAAAGGGGCATTGCAATTTTAAAATGTCTTAACTTTTTCCAGGCCAGATAACCTACTATTCTTATTACGTGTTTTCATTTTTCCTTATGATAAAATAACAGATGGTCAAAGTACAATTTTAACTATTAAAAAAATCCATAAGGATCATTTGATCTTTCAAAAAGTGGTCAAAGAATGGATAGCCGTAAATGTCAATATTTCAATGTGCCCATTGTAACAGGCCTAAGTTTCTGCCCACTCATATTTCCTCTCCGCAAGCAGACTTGCCCCGAATAATATTCCTCACGTCAGATGGCACCAAAATGTTGCATACCCAACAGTATAGACACCTAGTGGTATAGAAATCCTGCAGAATCACCTAACATAGTGTTGTAACATTGTCTGTGTAATGTAATAAATTAATAATGATTACCGAAAATTTGTTTGTTATTTTAAGTAATGCAGACCTGGAACTCCACACTTCACTTGCAAGCACTCTGGCATCCAAAATGCGAAAAACAGAGAAGTAGCATTTTGTACACTGTTTACTGTACATGATCCTGCAATAGCATGCCAAACAAGCGCCAGCAAAAGCTGATTGAAATCCAGTAGACTGGTTGACCACTAGTCAGATTACATCCACAGGTCCCAAAATTCCATTAATGAAGCCAAAATGTTGCAAGGAAGGTTATCCCTGATGACAACTGCAGTCATCCTAAGATCAAGCCTCTTCATGATGAAAAAACGAAATTGTCTTCAAGCAACATGATGATGGCTCCGGGTCGGTTCGGCTGAAAACATTTTCGGCCAGCCGAATGAGCCAAAGTTTTTGGTCCGTTCGGCAAGTTGCCGTGGTCCATTCGGCAGCCGTATTATTTTTGCTAATAAAATCAATTCTGCAATGATTATTGATCTGTTATCATGATTGTTTATGTCTGAGACGTAGTTGCACCTCCACGCACCTGTTTGATCCCAAAATTGTTACATTGTAGCACAGACATAGTTACAATGTATGCAACTACTTTGACGTCTGTGTTTTGGCGCACTTTTGTTCAGATGAATGTCTACACTGTAAAGTGCTCTGTTGTTATAGGTTTATCTATAACGCTACTTGAAGTATTTTAAAAATAAAATTAAATTCACAAACTTTTGTTTTTTAAAGTTTTATTCATCAAAATTCTTTGTATTTTATTCAGCCACAGTCAGATAAAAATAATTTATTGAATTTTCCTCTCTTGATTCTTGAAACGCAGTTTCATAAACATAATCAGAAGTAGGCCTATAAGGTAGGCCTATATATATATTGATAAGTTATTAAGTAATAAATAGCCTTAATATTATTTCAAAATGCATCCCCTTTTCACAATTTTCAATTACAGGGCAAGCATGATTATAAGAAAATTAAGTTGGCACGTTTTCTGTAATTATGTAACTGACTGTTCAATTAAACAAACAACAGTGTCTATGAACAAGTGCAATTCAACTTAACAGCTTTTCAAGACAATGGAAACGAACACAATTACTCCAGACAGTCTGTCTCCAGAGTCAAGTCAAATATTAAAATTAATTTAACAGAAACATATATATATGGGTGAAGTCATTTTAAACGAGGCCAGCCAGGATTTTGACCTTTAACAGTACATAAAAAATGTTTGGCTAGTAATAAGTTCTTTAAAATTCCGTGAGATGTAGAATACAATTTTGTCGTCATAATAAATCCACTTTCACCTGAAATTATGGCTTCATTATTGAGGCCAGGGACTGCAAACTCTCAAAATGGTCCATTTTTGGGGGCGTCAAACGTCACATTTTCAAACAGTGTTACTTTGACAGCTAATGGTTAGCAACTGAAGTAAGTTGTGCTCAGTTTTTTAAATCTTAATGACTACCTATATACCTGAACTTAAGTTTTTAAATTCCATACGGTATGTGAAATGTTCTGGGAATATTTCTCGAGCCACCGAAACCACCCGTCACGTACATCATAAATGTCAAACATGGTCAATCTAGAAATAACGTTTTCTAAAAATGGGTTTTTTTCCTATTTAAGTGGCATTTGGTTGATTTATTTTCCATTGAATCAAGAAAGTCTATGATAAATAATCACATACCAGTCAGCTTTAAAAGGAATATCCAGCTATAGTTAAATGGTCGCAGTCCAAACATGACACCTGCAGTCACTGAAAAAATTCTCACCTACAGGACGGCAAAATTTCAAACCAAAAATTTTGACACACCCAGTAATATTTTTATGGGTTTTTATGCTGCCAAATAAGATTTCCACAACATTTATCTAAAATGTTTAAAAGGATATCCTACAGAGCAGCAAAGGCTGTGATATGCCGAAACGAACCACGTCCCCTGCCGAACCGAACCACCCACCCTGACCGAATGGACCAATTCTGGGCTGCCGAAAAAGTGTTCTGCCGAAACAGCCAGTACCCCATGATGATGATTATCTGAAAAACCTCAATACAGAAAACTACAACAACTTCAAAAGAGGTGGCCAAGGTAGACCTAGATATCCTGGTGATAAAGGGACGCTGCAATTTTGATACGTCTTAAGTGTTCCAGTTCAAATGACTCTTTATGCTTTCATTATAGTATTTCAAGAATACTTCATAGACAGATAGATAGGTAGCAATCTTTATCAAAATTTTGGTGTGAGGTATATTGTCTCAAGTTGTAACCAAGTCCATTTTCATTTCACAAGGAAAATGTTCCTCACACCAGGTGGCACCAAAATGTTGCAGCCCAAGCAGTAAAGACACCTAGTGGCAAAGAAATCCTGCACAAGTCACATCAACATGGTGTTGGTGCATGCAATCCAATAGGATTAACTGGCACTTCATGAAACTCAAAATCAATTGGAGATTGCAGAAGCATAGTTACTTTTTGCACATAGCATGCAGATATGATGCACATGCAACAGTTGACATTGTCGATCTCCCTTTTTTATTGTGTTAAGGCATGCAAATTATTTTTCTTATCCCAGTATTTGCATATTTTGAAGAATTACATTTCCAGCAGGAACCTGCTCCAAAATCCCATGACAAATTTTAATTCACACATCAATAGAGGTGATCACAAATTGTATGTATAGGTTACACAACGAATTTGAGGTGTATATATATAGCTAACATTTCAGGTGGTTATTTACCGAGGGCTTTAGCCCGAGATAAATAACCCCTGAAATGTTAGTTATACTCTGAAAATGAGTTGTATAAGCAACTTATACTCTACATATGACTCCTGAAAAATTGTTGTCATCTTAAGGTGTGTTGTTTGCAGAAAAAGCAATACAACAGGCTAACTTAATCCCCAACAGTGGTATAACTAACAAATCTGTTGGTTATACCACGACAAAAGACAATAGAAAACTGTCTTGGTGGAGTATAAACATGGTTTATTACGATGTGCAATTTTTGCAGTCAGACATAAGCTGAAAAAAGAAAAAGAACCTTCATGTACTCGAACAAACAACACCCAACAATAACTGTCAATTTGGATAGTTTTCACACTCAACTATCAGATTTGAGGAACTGTGTCATATTAATTAATACTCACTTTGGCATTTTGGCCATATACATGTTATAGCATAAACCAGAAAAACATCTTTAAGTGTTACAAAACAAATGCAAATAAACTTTAGGATTGGACTTTGCAAAGCACATAACAAAAAAGAGAGAAAAATGTAAAAATCTCATAAGAAAGCACTAACACAGAATATTACACACCTCGCAAGGCACCAATTTTATAAGGTAAGTAACCTATTTTTCCCAAAACATATAATTACATTTAATGGCATTAATGCAAACCAACATGTCCACATGGTTTGCGCCCAGCAGTCATGGAGGCCAAAAGCAAACATGTATTTTTCTGATGGTTCCATTAAATTGGTGCAAATAGAGTGAACATGAGCAGGCCAACTTGCAATGTTTTGTGTTCGCTAATGACTGAGTTGAAAAGCTGCTGATGCAAAAGGCCGCGTCCCATTGAGATGCTGTTTTGTCATGTTAATGTTTCGGAAGTGTCCCCACCCTGCAATTTTCTTGTTAAATGATGGTTTTCAAACAAGCAGTGCTTTCACGCCCAGAGACACTTGCAATTACATCTTTTTTTGGATATTTGAAGTTTGCTATGCATTGATAAAATGAAATTAGAGGTGAGAAAATATAATAACTCACATCAAAGCAGAATGGCCAAAAATAAGATCCTGCTACAACACAAGGTTTTCATTTTCCATAAATCAATTTGCAGCTCTGTTGGGCTTCTGAATGTGGAAGGAAAGATTCTACAGGCAATATATATCAACTTTTGCCATAAAGAAATCATCTGTATTACACTACAAATCATTCTCCGTGTTATTGTGATGTTGCATGAGCTTGAAATATATATATGATGTGTTAAGAAACATACACATGTATGTCTTTAACATATTTTTTCCTAAAAAACTCAGCCTGCATTTTTCTGGTTAATGTGCCCCGAAAAAAATCTAAACATGTGTAAATTTATTATACTGCTTTCTGAATATAAATTAAAAACAATTTAATTAAATCAACGTTTCATCCATTGCTTTTTTACCAACTGGTGAACTAACTCTCATCATGATACAAGGAGATTTGATGTCATCCGATCCGGATACTGTCATAATCCTAAACTAGTCAGCTCTAGCTTGAAATCAATCTTGCTATCTAATTGCCTTCAGATAACAATTGTGAGTTCTTAGGCCAGTGGACAAATATATTCTCAATACATGTTCAATTGATGTTTAACTGAATACTGACCAATGGCCAATTGACCATGTCATTCAAACCTCATCTGTTTTTTACCTGTCTGTAGTTGTTTGGTTTTGATCAGAATATATGCTCATTCAGTGCTATACTGATACAACATGAGATGTCTGGACAGTCCCAGAACACCAAAGTCAGAGCCAAATTGAAACAGTTAACTTTTCTCAGGGTATGGACTATGCAGTGAAACTGTGTGTGAACAGAAGAGGAGAAAAATGGTGTCAAAACTAAGTTGGCTGAAGGCATATTTATCTTGGCTCAACAAATTGTCCACAGAATTAACTTGAGCTTGAGTTGGAGACCTGTGCTCTGTGGCAGAATTGCAAATTTCCCAAAAGGTTCATGATATACATCTTGTGCAAACAGGGCCAGCCGGGCAGATTATGAAGGCCAACAGACATTTCCTTCTGGGGGAAAAAATATATTGCTCATTCAAGCGATTTTCATAAACTGCATGCGCCCTCTTCTAACGTTTTGCTAATGTTTCACTTATGTTTCCCTTTAACGTCAATGGTGCTAAGAAATGTAATATTAATGTATGGTTCATATCTATGACCATTTACCAACCACATACAAAGGAATGACTCCAACTGCTTAGTAATCTGCATGGTGTTCAATAGCTACCTACAGAAAAACAAAACAACCTGAATTTGTCGATTTTTATTGAAACATTCACATGAAGAAGTGTTACAAAAAGGAGAATATAGACAATGCCTACTTTTTGGTGCCATTCTTCAATTTGTTTTTAAAATGCCATGAATATTGCCCTCAGAACACATACATAAAACAGAACATAACGTGCACAAGGCACTTTAAAGCGGCTCTCCTGGCATACAATGAGAATTTGCCATTAAATTGTAAATATGCTGATAACACTGGTCTACAAATTTTTGGAGTCGGTCTGCTTCCGGGTTAAAGTGGCTAAATCTCATTTATATTGATAAGATGAACTGAAAATCAGTAGAAACTTGTTCTGGTTAGCTAATGCATTGAAGATATACCATGTCCTTGAAATACATGAAAATCGCATCTATCTATTCAATAGATTTAGGCATTTTTGCTCTAAAATTATATTTACGTTATGAAAAATTTATGTTGCAATTATTTATCTGTCAAGCACTGTTAAGAAATAATATCTTAAGACATCAGGTGATTGAAAGTCATTTGAAAAAAAAGCTAAAGCATCACTTAAACCCGCAAAGGTCCCCTTATTTTGTATCTGAGCGACCCTTTTTGGCCCGTCTATTATATTTAGCAACTGAGTCATCCCTGACAACATTCCAACAGTAGTCAGTTAGCATGGATGGATTTCACTTTCCCTGATGCCTTTTCTTCATAATTCTTGGAATTGTTCAATCTGTTCATCACTTACTTCTCCACAGTTCAAAGGAAAGAAATCCAGAACGCAAAAATTGTATCTTCAGCACTTGACATATTGAAGCCAAGAGCTCTGTCAGAATTCAGAAGGTGTTTATTATCAGTTTCCTTTTAATTATCTGCCTTGCAGTTTCCAAACAACTGGTACTACTGACTGAAAAGCTTTGCATGCCTTCTTTTCTCTTCAACATGGTGTTGATTGCTCTGGGCCAACTGAATCCTGGTTATTATCATGATAATCAGCTGTGTCCAAAGTGTACGTGATTCTAAAGGGACAGGAATTCATCTCCATGTAGGTCAGGGCACAGAGCTGATAGAATTAGTACTTGGATAATAATCCACTGTTCATTTCTTTGCTGTTACTATTCCATATTGCAACTGGAATCATACAAAAGTAGCAGCAACTGTAACAACTGTGATATGTTGGTTCTCGCCAAACCATTGAGATTTCAACATTGTTCAAAGGGCATAGGTTTACTTTTCTTGTTGAGCCTCTTCTGAAGGTTAGTTGCACTTGTCTTACAACAATAGTGGGAGCCCAAAATTGGGCCCTGAACTCCAGCTTTGCAACCAAAGTAATTAATTACGCCTTTCTAACCACTGTAGTTAAATGTTGCACTTTCGTGAGGAAAACTTCATTTCACCACAAATGTAATAGAAGTTTTCTGGGCTGTTCATACAAATTCCAGGCATATGTTTTTTATCACTAGATAGAAAAAGTGATGCAGTTGAGTAGAGATATCTGACAAATGTGATCTTAGAAGCCATTATATGCAGCTTGTGATGCAAAAGTAATTTGATGCTCCCGTTCATGGAATTAGCCTACATACATACATTTTGTGCACCTCCAAGAGTGAAATTCAAAAAAAAAACAACCAAATTTTGTGTCAAAAGTCAAAAACATATTAAAGATGCATGTATTGGAATGTGCAGACAGGCTTTAGGATAGAAATGGTTGCTTGTGGATGCACTGTGCTTTCTGATATAGGCTACTGACGTTTTTGCCTAATTTTGCATAAATTTCATAATTTGGCACTATACTGTATCTTGGAAACTAGAGCCAATCTGCACTTTTGACTTACCATTTCCTTATTAGTGACCTAATACAATAAAAGTTTCACTACTTTTGTTCCGGAAGCATTTTGCTTGTAGACCAGTGTAATAGTGAGAAACCTAGTTCTTGGCCTAGCCCCACCCAAAGGCCAAAAATTAACACGGGGAAATAGGAAAAGCCACAAATATTCACTATGTGCTCCTCCCCCCCAGCCATTTCTGGATGTGCCCCTGCATACACTGGCATACGAAATTTTCTATGTTCTGTTTTGTTAATTGCTAACTGCATCAGATACTTCTTTTCTGTAGAATTGCATGTTTTTGTTATGTTGTAATGAATTGCTAAATTAAAATAACAATGTGTCAGCCAATTGAACCTAACACCTTTGCAGAACAATGGAAATGTTAAAAAAAAGTGTAGTAGTATACTAGAAGTTTAACTGAATTACTTGATTCTTCCACCGTATTGGGCCAGCTGTGTTGTTTTTTGTTGTTCTTTTAATTTATTTTTATTTAGAAAAAGGTCACTTCATAATTTGCTATTTTTTTTATATCCTGACTATTTGCAGAAGCATGAAATACGATTCTTTTTCGTGCTTTTTGGCATTCAAAATACATTACACAAGTTGAGTGACTGACTGCAGTATCACTTTAATTAATTGCCATGGTTTATTAGAGCAATTTGTGAATAAAAGTGTTGAAATACATGTATATCTTATTGGAACTGGCTAGTTGTGGGCCTGCATGGTTACTGGTTAGTTGTCACCTGGCGAGTATAACTTCAAGTTTTTGAATGTTGCCTAATTGGCCGTCTCCTGCTGCAGTCAAGTGTGCTTGGGGAATCCTTGGTTGGGGAACCCCCTTTGGGGGTGCATGTGACGTCATTCATTACTGGAGGATTTGGTAGAATGGATTTCCCTTTCTATAGAGTTTAATACTGGATTGAGATTTACCAAAAGTTGAATGCTTCACGAGGAGGCCCATCACATGATACATGATAAATGACATAAGTATTGAAGAGGGAAGGCAGCAGAAAATGGACCCACAAGGTTTGGCAGAATTTCAAATGCATAACCGGCTCCTCTTATACTAAGAGAGCCGCTAATAAAAGTTTAAATCGGAGTATTCAGGCAAAGGACACATGACAATAGAATTTATTTGGGCATTTCAAGAGTCTTAGATGCATCTTCCCTTTCATATGCATTGCTAGATCATCTTTTAGGTGCCTCAGCCTCTGTCTAAAGGACTTTTATGAAATAGCATTTGACATAGACCATAATTTATTGCAAGTGCAAAGCAGTATAAAGCTGGTGATGAGATTGGTTTTTATGAGACTTTCATCATGAGGCAAAGAGATCACTTAGCATCAAGCAAATCTACAAAGCATAGAGGTCTTCCAGACCATCATAACTTTAAATGAAAGAGATCTCTACTGTTCATATGACAAATGCATTTCTTCAGTGGGTGGTATGGCTCATTGGTCCCTGTCCATCGAAGAGATCAAATAAATTTTTAAACAAAATTCCCTGAGACATTGTAGTCTACTTCGGCAACTTTGAAAAAAAAGTTTATAAATCTAAACTATATATCAGGCATATTATAGAGAAGGAGAAAAATGTAGAATCTTATGAGACAGAAAAATAAACACTGTATTACAAGGCGCCAATTTTATAAGGCAAGAAAGCTATTTTTCCCATAACTCAGAATTACATTTAATGCTAACCAATATGTCCATATGGTTTGTAAGCACCCAGAAGTTATGAAGGCTAAAAGCAAACATGAGTTTTTCTGATGGTTCTATTAAATTGGTGCAAATACAGTGAACATGAACAGGCCAAATTGCCATGTTTTGCGTTTGCTAATGACTAAGTTGAAAAGCTGCTGATGCAAGAGGCCTCATCCCATAGAGATGCTGTTTTGTCATGCTAATGTTTTGGAAGTGTCCCCAGTCTCCCCACCCTGCAATTTTCTTGTTAAATTATGGTTTTCAAACAAGCAGTGCTTTCACGCCCAGAGACAATTGCAATTACATGTATCTTTTTTGTCATTTTTGGAATTTTGAAAGTTTTCTATGCATTGATAAATTGGAATTAGAGGAGAGAAAATATAATAACTCACATCAAAGCAGAATAGCCAAAAATAACATCCAGCTACAGCACAAGGTTTTCATTTTCCATAAATCAATTTGCAGTTCTGTTTGGCCTCTGAATGTGGAAGGAAAAGCAGCCTGCAAAAAAAATATAGATATCACCTTGTGCCACAAAGACATTACTTTTTTATTACTGCTTTCTAAATATAGTCTTATGTAATTAAGTAAAACAATTCAATGAATTTGATTTGTTATTGATTGCTTTTTGACAATGGTCATTGATCAACCAGTGAATTTACTCTCATCACGACCTTAGGAAATTTGATGTCATCGTGAAGGGTCATTCTGACCCATCCTGCATAACCATGAATTAGTAAATTCTAGTGTGATTATAATCTTGCTATCTACTAGCCTTCAGATAGCAATTCTGAGTTTGTTGGCCACCAGTTAGAAAGTATTTTCAACAATCATATACAATAATATTATTGTTTTTCGAGATTTTACTTAATTATCATTATAACTGCCTGATATACGTATGACCTGTCGGTAGTGAAATATAAATATAATATTATATATGTTCCTGGATTAGAACGAATGGTTGACATTTGCACTGAGTATGCTGAAGAGCATAATATATTGTTTAATGCTGCCAAGAGCCATTTGATTCGATTTTGCCAAAAGAAACATTGTAACTTTTGTCTCAATACAAGAACTGAGATCACAGTTTGTGGTAAAACAATCACAAGGGAAGAATCAACAACTCATTTGGGATATGAAGTGTATCAGAACCTAAAAGATGACTCAAACGGAGTTTATCAAAGTTTTTACAAACAGTACAATATGTTAAGGACAAGGTTTTCAGGAGTACATTCCTCTGTCAAAAATAAACCGTTTTTATCATATTGTTCGTCACTGTATGGAATACAGATTTGTGCTATTGCCCGAGCCGAAAATATACGGACTGCATGGAGAAAGTGCTTGAGAGACGTGTGGCGACTCCCATATAGGACCCACTGTTGTTTGCTGCCTGGTTTATCGGGCTCTCTTTGCTCAACACACATGCTCCTGAAACGATTTGTGAAGTTTGCATGCAATGCACTACAACACAGCACTGATGAGATTAGGTTTCTTTACATGGTGACTGCCCAGACTGAAAATTCCAGCTTTGCAAAAAATCTCAACTATGTAAATATCCAATGTGCAATAGACACTAACTCATTGATGACCTTGGAAACCTGTGCCAATATCCGGACTGTCATGACAGCTTGCAACACAGTTTGTCAACCCCTTGACTGCTGCATAAACTCCTGTGCGGTACGAGAGCTTTATGCGAGATGGACTGTTTCAATCAAACTTAAATGCTTCTGAAATTCATGAATTTCTCAATTATTTATGTGTTAACTGACTAATTATTGCCTATATAATATTGTACAATTTTTCCTGTACGAATAAAGATAATAATAATAATTATTATTAGGCCAACTCAATTGTACAGTGTAGCTGTTATAGAGCCGTAGTATAACAGTAGAATGTCTATACAGTCTAAGAGCAACCAGAACAGAGCCAAATTGAAACAGTTAACTTTTGTCAGAGTATGCAGTGAAACTGTGTGAAAGAGGAGAAAAATGGTGTCAAAACTACGTTGGCTGAAGGCATATTTATCTTGGCTCAACAAATTGTCCTCAGAATTAACTTGAGCTTGAGTTGGAGACCTGTGCTCTGTGGTAGAATTGCAAATTTCCCAAAAGGTTCATGATATACATCTTGTGCAAACAGGGCCAGCCGGGCAGATTATGAAGGCCAACAGACATTTCCTTCTGGGTGAAAGAAATATTGCTCATTCAAGGGACATTTGTAAAACTGAATGCTACCTCTTCTGATGTTTGCTAATGTTTTCATAATGTTTCCCTTTAACGTCAATGGTGCTAGAAAATGTAATATTAACATATGGTTCATATCTATGACCATTTACCAACCACATACAAAAGAACAAGGGTGCCGGAACAGGGGGGGGCAGGGGGGCAATTGCCCCTCCTGCCCTTGGCCAGGAGGGGCAGGGGGAGCAAGGTTGCCCTTTTCATATACAAGTATATATCCAAAATTGTTATTGCCGTTACGTTAAAATTTTGTCACGCAAATTAGATTTGGCCTTTCTCGCCCAACCGCCCCTCCCGCCCTTGTTTCCTTCCGGCACCCCTGCAAAAGAATGACTCCAACTGCTTAGTAATCTGCATGGTGTTCAATAACTACCTACAGCAAAAGCAAACAACCTGAATTTGTCGATTTTTATTGAAACATTCACATGAAGAAGTGTTACAAAGAGGAGAATATAGACAATGCCTACTTTTTGGTGCCATTCTTCAATTTGTTTTTAAAATGCCATGAATATTGCCCTCAGAACACATATACATAAAACAGATAGAAGTTTAAATCGGAATATCCAGGCAAAGGACACATGACAGAAGAATTTAGTTGGGCATTTCAAGAGTCTTAGATGCATCTTCCGTATCATATGCATTGCTAGATCATCTTTAAGGTGCCTCAGCCTCTGTCTAAAGGACTTTTATGAAATAGCATTTGCCATAGACCATGATTAATTGCCAGTGCAAAGCAGTATAAAGCTGGTGATGAGATTGGTTTTTATGAGACTTTCATCATGAGGCAAAGAGATCACTTGGCATCAAGCAAATCTACAAAGCATAGAGGTCTTCCAGACCATCATAACTTTAAATGAAAGAGATCTCTACTGTTCATATGACAAATGCATTTCTTCAGTGGGTGGTATGGCTCATTGGTCCCTGTCCATCGAAGAGATCAAATAAATATAATTTTTTACTTTTTAAACAAAATTCCCTGAGACATTGTAGTCTATTTCGGCAACTTTGAAAAAAAAATTTATAAATCTAAACTATATATCAAGCTTATTATAGAGAAGGAGAAGAATGTGGAATCTTATGAGACAGAAAAATAAACACTGTATCTTATACAAGGCACCAATTTTATAAGCCAAGAAAGCTATTTTTCCCATAACTCAGAATTACATTTAATGCAAACCAACATGTCCATGTGGTTTGTAAGCACCCAGCAGTTATGAAGGCTAAAAGCAAACATGCATTTTTTTGATAAGAGTGAACATGAGCAGGCCAACTTGCCATGTTTTGCGTTTGCTAATGACTAAGTTGAAAAGCTGCTGGTGTAAGAGGCCGCATCCCATAGAGATGCTGTTTTGTCTTGCTAATGTTTTGGAAGTGTCCCCACCCTGCAATTTTCTTGTTAAATCATGGTTTTCGAACAAGCAGTGCTTTCACACCCAGAGACACTTGCAATTACATGTATCTTTTTTGGAATTTTGGAAGTTTTCTATGCATTGATAAATTGGAATTAGAGGAGAGAAAATATAATAACTCACATCAAAGCAGAATAGCCAAAAATAACATCCAGCTACAGCACAAGGTTTTCATTTTCCATAAATCAATTTGCAGTTCTGTTTGGCCTCTGAACGTTGAAGGAAAATCAGCCCGCAAAAATATAGATACAGTGTATCACCTTGCGCCAAAAAGACATTATTTTTGTTATTACTGCTGTCCAAATATAGTCTTATGTAATTAAGTAAAACAATTCAATGAATTTAATTTGTTATTGATTGCTTTTTCACAATGGTCATTGATCAACCAGTGAATTTACTCTCATCACGACCTTAGGAAATTTGATGTCATCGGGAAGAGTCATTCAGACCCATCCTGCATAACCATGAATTAGTAAATTCTAGTGTGATTATAATCTTGCTATCTACTAGCCTTCAGATAGCAATTCTGAGTTTGTTGGCCACCAGTTAGAAAGTATTTTCAACAATCATATACAATAATATTATTGTTTTTTGAGATTTTACTTAATTATCACTATAACTGCCTGATATACGTATGACCTGTCGGTAGTGAAATATAAATATAATATTATTAGGCCAACTCAATTGTACAGTGTAGTTGTTATAGAGCCGTAGTATAACAGTAGAATGTCAATACAATCTAAGAGCAACCAGAACAGAGCCAAATTGAAACAGTTAACTTTTGTCAGAGTGTTATGTGTGTTATGTATGTTTATTTAAGCATATTGCTTAAGGGCTCCAGAGAAGCATATTGCCCTGTACATATAGAAATATTAATATGGTAGTATTATAATTAATTGGAATTTGACAAATTTAAAATTTGAGATTACAACCATTGTCCGACAGCAATATTTTTGATGTATCAGTTAATATTTGCAGATGTAGTAAGTTTTTATTGTTCTTTTGAATATAGAAACAGAAAGTTTTGAAAGATCTTGACTTAAGTTTTTATTTATTTCATTCCATAATGTTGCACCTGCATACTGGGTCATTTTCTTGGCTTGTTCTGTATTTACTCTATTTATGCTAAGTGTGTTAGATTGTCTTGTCATGCTTTCAACTGTGTGAGATACTGGATGGAAATAATTTCTAAACACTTAGGGAGTAACTTTGATTGATGTTTATGGATAAATTGAGCAGTTGAAATATTGTATAAGTCCATTATTGTGGTTAAATGATACTTTTTCAATATAAAATTAGTGGGGGTGTAAAAGTCAAGCCCGAATAAGATTTTTATTATTCTGTTCTGAAGTACCTGGATTTTATTCAATGAAGCCTTGTTGGCAGTTCCATATAACTGTATCCCATATTTTACTTTAGAGTGGAAATAAGCATAGTACAGTTTTAGTTTTTCTCTTTCTGGTAACCAATTTTTGATGATTTTAAAAGACCTTATTAATTTTATCAATTTAGTCTCAAGGTCAAAAGTGTGCTCTTTCCAGGTCAGTTTTTCATCGAGAATCATTCCCAGATATTTAACTTGGCGTGATCTTTTCACAATGATGTTGTTTAATACCAGCTGATCTAATTGTTGGGGTACGATTTTATTTTTCCGACAGAATATGTTGTATTGTGTTTTACTTGTATTTAGTATGAGTCTGTTATCTGTGAACCACTGGTTTAATTTATTGAATTCAAGGGTTATCTGTTGCTTTAGTAGGAGAGGGTTTTTGTTTTTAATGAAAATATTAGTATCATCAGCAAATAGACGAATCCTGGCTTCTGTAGATCTATGCATGTCATTGATATATATTAAAAATAAAACGGGACCAAGTACTGAGCCTTGTGGTACGCCACAGTTAGTTTGTCGTATTTCTGATTTATATTCACCTAATTGCACATATTGCGTCCGGTCTTTTAAGTATTCCTCAAAAAGTTTGTAAGCAACTCCCCTGATTCCGTTATGTTTTAATTTGTAGAGAAGAATGTTGTGATTTACTAAGTCAAAGGCTTTCGTCAGATCTATGTATAAGCCAATTGTAAAATAGTCTTCATCAATATCTTGGCGTATGGAGTGAAACTGTGTGAACAGAAGAGGAGAAAAATGGTGTCAAAACTAAGTTGGCTGAAGGCATATTTATCTTGGCTCAACAAATCGTACACAGAATTAACTTGTGCTTGAGTTGGAGACCTCTGCTCTGTGGCAGAATTGCAAATTTCTCAAAAGGTTCATGATACACATCTTGTGCAAACAGGGCCAGCCGGGCAGATTATGAAGGCCAACAGACATTTCCTTCTGGGGAAAAAAATATATTGCTCATTCAAGCGATTTTCATAAACTGCATGCTACCTCTTCTAACGTTTTGCTAATGTTTCACTTATGTTTCCTTTTAACGTCAATGGTGCTAAGAAATGTAATATTAACGTATGGTTCATATCTATGACCATTTACCAACCACAAAATAAAATTACTGCAACTGCTCAGTAACCTGCATGGTGTCCCATAACTACCTATAGCAAACACAAAAGACAACTTTAATTTGTCGATTTTTATTGAAGCGGTTCATATGAAGAAGTGTTACAAAGAGGAGAAAATAGACAATGCCTAATTTTCGGTGCCATTCTTCAATTTGTTTTTAAAATGCCAGGAATATTGCCCTCGGGCACATACATAAAACAGATAAAAGTTTATATCGGAGTATTCAGGTAAAGGACACATGACAGAAGAATTTAGTTGGGCATTTCAAGAGTCTTACATGCATCTTCCGTTTCATATGCATTGCTAGATCATCTTTTAGGTGCCTCAGCCTCCGTCTAATGGACTTTTATGAAATAGCATTTCCCATAGACCATGATTAATTGCCAGTGCAAAGCAGTATAAAGCAGGTGATGAGATTGGTTTCTATGAGATTTTCATCATGAGGCCAGGAGATCACTTGGCGTCAACCAAATCTGCAAAGCATAGGGGTATCTCAGACCATCATAATTTTCAAATGAAAGCAACATCTAAGACAAAAACATTTCTTGTGCCGGGGGAATGCCCCGTTAGAGTGTGGGAGATGATACAATTCTATATTTAAAAGACAAAACACCAAAAGTCTTGGTTACGTATGGCTATACTGTGGTTCTAGCTTTTTCTTTTTTTAACTCTCATTCCTAAATGTGCGCAAATTAAAGCGTTACGATTCGCCAATTTTATGCGCCAGGAATGCCCAGCATGAAAGTTACTTTGGCCATTTCAAATTTTCTGGTATGGCTGATCTGCCGTCCCACCTTTAATGCTTCACTAATCAAAAGTCATAAGTGCCAACCATTCAAGCAAGAGTATACAGGCACATTCTCCTGAAATGGTCTTGATTTAAGATATTTGAAAGAGATCAGACAGGGTGCAACCATATCGCCACAAATATAGTTACTGACATCGCCATACAACCAACAACCCTCCCTTGAATTTACTTTAGAGTCTGCGTATATCCATTCCGTCAGCGTGCGTTGAAGCTATGTGATGTCAAGAGTCAGAAGTGCCAAGCAACCAGTCAGCTGTGCGTCTGATGAATTTCCTAAATGATACGGTGTTGCTGAGCCGTGCTATGATGAAGGGCACTGCGGGAGATTGCTTTTTTGCCACCCACCAGCTGCAGCTAGACGACTGCAGGACCTTTACCGTATTCGCTAGAATACGCGTATATGACACTATGCGAGTCTGTTTGATTGACAGAGGACATCCCTATGTAGGTGATTTCATATAAGCATCTCAAAAAGCTCATGGTGATTCTAGCAAAATCTTATCCTAATAGATTAGCATGGACATTTTCAATTGCTTAAACATTACCCAACTACCCCACAATTCAAGAAAGGACAACATTAATTGAGCATAATCATTTTCGTTTAAAAATTGACCAACGATTTCCCGGTGTCATCACTTTTAGATCCTTGCTCCTGCTCCAAGCAGGAGTAGGCCTATTACATTCAAAATGAGAGTCGAGAAAATTTCCCATCAGCATATCTTCTATGTGAACTTCCTTAAACTGTGAGTGATGTTTGTCTTCAACAGCGTAACACACTCTAAAAAAATGTCAGGACAAATTTGGTTTTTTAGATTCAAAATGGTTTTTTTTTTAAACCAAATTTCAATGCAAAACCAACATGGATTTTTAAAAAAATCCATGTTGGTTTTTTTTTCATTGAAATTTGGTTTTTCAAAAAACCTTTTTGAATCTAAAAAACCAATTTTGTCTGAAATTTTTTAGAGTGCACGGATATCCGTAGATCTGTCAAATGTTCTTGTGATGCTGTGTTTTCAACACTGTTCTGTGACTTCTGTCCACAATAGAAAAAATAAAGGGAACCTCTCCTCAAGTGAGTATGGTAGCTATGATACGCTAGGTGTTGCTGTTAGACACACACTGCCACCTAACGCAACTTTCAGAATTACAAGCTTCCAGACACTGGCAGACAGGATCCAAAGGCATCCCAGCTTGAGCGGTGGTGAGTTGTGGCTGGTAGCGTGCCTTTGCACATTATGCATTCTCTAAAGACCAGGCTGATCCCGGAAGATGGCAAGCATTCCCCTGGTAATTGTTCATTAGTATATTCATCCGGGGGAGGTGTCTAGAGGCCAGATTCCCTGCAGTTTTCGCTCACCACAGATCCCTCAATAACGACAACTAGTAAAACACCAAAAGAACACTTGTGGAACTCTGCTGGCCTATAGCTCTCCCCACAGCCCTGGCCTATGGCTACTAATCCTGCTTATCTGGTCAGTTGCCATTTTATGGCTGCTCTGAAAAATTGGGCCTCAACTTTTTTCACTTTATGGTCGTTATTTGCCACAGTGCCATAAAGGGTGTATTGCCCTGCTATGAGTATGGATCTATAGATTCCAGATACTGAGTGCTGTTCTACAGCACAATGTTGGGAGCTGGAGAAGGGCCAAATCTTCCATATTAGGCCTCGTGGAGGATGAAGTCAAATTCAGCTACCCAAGTTTAATCACTTTTAATGGTGCACATCTGTGAATAGAAAGAAGTAGATCTAACTTCCTACGCTGTCTTAAAACACCAGTAACTACTCCATTTACCTGTGCACAGTTGGAGAACAACTTTAACTGTTCTCCAAGTTACTTCTGTAGACTTCTCTTTGCAGGTTCTTTTAAAACTATCTTCTCAGTACTACTTTGCAAGTCATACAAACTCTTCTTGTTGTAGTGGAACTTCTCTGAAAGAGACTATAAAAGTTTACAGGAACTGGTGGTGCTTAATCTATTGACAAAGAAAATACCAGTCTTCAAGTTCTTAAGATTAATGCTATAGTCTGTGAGCTTTGCTTTCTGCACAAGAGACAAGAAGAGACGAAAAGAGACAAGAAGAGAAGGGAAGAGAAAAGAAGAGAAGGGAAGAGAAAAGAAGAGAAAAGAAGAGAAAAGAAGAGAAAAGAAGAGAAAAGAAGAGAAAAGAAGAGAAGGGAAGAGACAAGAGAAGGGAAGAGAAAAGAAGAGAAAGGAAGAGAAAAGAAGAGAAAGGAAGAGACAAGAAGAGAAGGGAAGAGACAAGAAGAGAAGGGAAGAGAAAAGAAGAGAAGGGAAGAGACAAGAAGAGAAGGGAAGAGAAAAGAAGAGAATGGAAGAGACAAGAAGAGAAGGGAAGAGAAAAGAAGAGAATGGAAGAGACAAGAAGAGAAGGGAAGAGACAAGAAGAGAAGGGAAGAGACAAGAAGAGAAGGGAAGAGACAAGAAGAGAAGGGAAGAGACAAGAAGAGAAGGGAAGAGACAAGAAGAGAATGGAAGAGAAAAGAAGAGAATGGAAGAGACAAGAAGAGAAGGGAAGAGAAAAGAAGAGAAGGGAAGAGACAAGAAGAGAAGGGAAGAGAAAAGAAGAGAAGGGAAGAGACAAGAAGAGAATGGAAGAGACAAGAAGAGAATGGAAGAGAAAAGAAGAGAAGGGAAGAGAAAAGAAGAGAAAGGAAGAGACAAGAAGAGAAGGGAAGAGACAAGAAGAGAAGGGAAGAGAAAAGAAGAGAAAAGAAGAGAAAAGAAGAGAAAAGAAGAGAAAAGAAGAGAAAAGAAGAGAAAAGAAGAGAAGGGAAGAGACAAGAGAAGGGAAGAGAAAAGAAGAGAAAGGAAGAGAAAAGAAGAGAAAGGAAGAGACAAGAAGAGAAGGGAAGAGACAAGAAGAGAAGGGAAGAGACAAGAAGAGAAGGGAAGAGACAAGAAGAGAAGGGAAGAGAAAAGAAGAGAATGGAAGAGACAAGAAGAGAAGGGAAGAGAAAAGAAGAGAAGGGAAGAGACAAGAAGAGAAGGGAAGAGAAAAGAAGAGAAGGGAAGAGACAAGAAGAGAATGGAAGAGACAAGAAGAGAAGGGAAGAGACAAGAAGAGAAGGGAAGAGACAAGAAGAAAAAATAGACGAGAAGATAAGAGAAGACGAGAGAAGAGAAGACAAGAGAAGAGAGGAGAGGAGACGAGAAGAGACGAGAAGAGTAGACAACTTATAGTGACAAAACGCCTACGAGTAACTCATTAACCCACATTTTCAATTTCAATTGGCTAATAGGTTAAGATATCATGCATATTATATATCCCCAACATCAGAATGGTACCAACTTTAACAGACTGACAGCCAACGTTTTTGTTTCCTTAACCGGCCGGCAACTCACTCACAATTGTAAAATGTGTATGGCTGAGCGCCTTGCTATACTTGCTGCAGCTAAAAGGCATGAGCTATATCACTACCTTTGTGCGAAGCATAACTGCCTAACTTCATCCATATAAAAGTCATTGACATGTGGATATTTCCAATGTGCTTGATGCTTATCGACAATTTTGGGGGACAGAGGACTGAGTTATGAATAATTCGGCCATAGTCAGTGTTGAACATGGAAATGCTTTCACAAAACGCTGTGGCAAGGGGGGCGCACTTTGAAGGCGCAGCAGAAGCGCTGTGAGCGTCATGGCAGGCATGGCGGGGTGTAGATGGCAGGGGGAGGCAACAAGAGCAGTTAGGACTTTGTGGAGATGTTGTAAGGACGTTTCAGAGACATTGTGGAGATAAAGTTAAGATGCTATTAAGATTTAAAGAAGATGTTGCTGTAAAGATGTTGTGACAATATGCACTGAAGACACTTGTTACCAACTGAGTGTTGCTGACTTGGTGAAATACTTTATCCGCAACTTTGGAGAGGACACTGTTGCTCGTTAAACAAAACTCTCAAAAACTACTTAGGATGTATACCCACTGCTGCCACAACGAGCTGTAAGGAGTTCTGCTTGATGAAACCAACTGGACTTCTCCATTGAAGGTAGAGCACATTTATATTTTGTAACACACAATGCAGCAAAGTTGAGATTGTAGACTTTTTTAATCACACAGATTAGCCCAGAAGAAGACACCCTGCTACTAGATCTGTGTTGCAAAAATATACATATATAAATATATGAGAAGATTTTAGAATGCAATGTTAAATATTCAGAAGGGATTACAACACTGAGACAAACATTGGAAATACTGGTTATATATAAAAGGTCTTCAATAACACAGAAGCTGGTTGCAAGCTTATTACAGACAGAGGTTTACAAGATTTAGCAAGGCAAAGCAAGGTGTACTACAGGGCAGAACCCGAGGTCTCATCCCTGGGGACCCAATATGTCATATCAACGTGCCATTTTGGAAGTACATGCTCCCAGTGAATGCTTGGCCATCTTCACTTCTTTGGCAGGTCTTAGTGGGTCTCATATGAGGCTCATCTGGGAATTGTAGGCACATTAATGACACATTAGGAGGCTAAGCATGCTGTCAGCTGGCCTGGCCTCCATTTAGCTTTGGCTACTCAGACACACAAGCCTCCTCTGTCACACACATGCTATCTCTGCCACCTGTGGAAGCAAACTTCTGCAGATTCACTTGTTTGGTAGATGTCAAGTTGTCAAGGCGTCCTTTCCATTCAAAAACAATGGTTTATATGTGCATTTGTCAACATACCTCAGTCAAGAAGGACTTGAATATTAATTAGACTGAACGGTGTGCAACAAGGAGTAGTGTTTGGACTCATACTTATCCTGCTTTTGAGAAGAGCCGTTGAGGTAGGTCCAACTTTCTTTGCATTGTGCAATTTCTGTTTGAACTTTGTAAATCTGTTCAAGCTTAAACAGCATTTTCAATCATGATGTGTCATATCAGATTCAATCCAACCATTGCTTCTGTATGCATTTACACGTATTAAACATTTCAATGCATGTATGTTTCCGCTTGACAGAATACATTTATCTTGGAGATAAGGTTTCGATTTCTGTTAAGGTGTGGTCCCCCTGGTTGATGAAGCATTAAATTATTTACGTATCAAATGTACTTGTGTATTATACATGTACATTGTATTCCAACTTTATCTTGTAACGTGATGACATATGGATAACTTCCCACCATTGTGCAATAAGATAACGACAGTTATCAGTGAAGTGCTCATAATATACAGACACAGACATAGTTTGTCTTTTAAGTGCATCCATTATGTTTGATGCAACTTTATCATACTCCAACTTGATATGACAATACATCAATACCCATTAGGCAATTAAGTAATCTCTTCCTATACAATACCATAACGATTATCATGAACGTGTAGAATATCTGTTATTGGAGGAGATATTTCCTGTGAAGGCCATGCTCACTGGAAGTGTGCCAAAAAGCGATGATATCTTTCTTTTGCACTGGTACATGTATGTCATTGTTGCGGTTAGCGGAATAAACTATAAATGCATTAGATCGACATAGCATTTCCCGCCTATTTATGTAGGGAGAGCGGGGCACAGTGAGACACTTTTTTATCTTCAAGTGTTCCAAAATGTTGACAGCTACACCTTCTAGTTAATAAAGCCACACCTTATAGATAATAAAGTTGGATATAATGTCCAGTAATTTCAGGTTCCTCACTATTACAGATTTGGAAAAACTTTTAGTTAAATCCATGCTGCTCAAGTGTCTCACTGTGCCCAGTGGCTGCTAAATTGTTCTATCAATTGTTTCTACAAAAACTACTATACAGTAATAAAATCAGCTGGCTGGGTGATTTTTTAGGTAATTTTTCCAGCATGTTTGGAAATTCATCACACAGGACACATGAACGACTTATTTAACCTGCCGCACAAACTTGTTGCATACTAATCACAATTCTTCTTCGATGCTTCCCTTTCGATATGGCTCACTAAAATCAGAGGTTTATGGCAGGCATTTGGTTTTTAATTATGAATTGTTAGTTGTACATTACATTCAGGCTGTTTCTAGTGAATTTTGTGATGTCTCACTGTGCCCGCCTCAAACTGTCTCACTGTGCCCCACAGAGCTTTCTTTATAAAATTTTAGAATCCTGTGGACTAGATGCCTGCATTGTGGATCGTCATCTCACTAAACTAAGATAAATAACCAAGGTTTGAATCCCTGACAATTGATTTGCAATATCCCATTTTTCTTGGGAATCATAACAAGAAGTAATTTCACAAAATTATTTACTTTTACTGGCTAAAAACCAAAATATTGAAATTCCACTCACAATATGCTGAGTAATCATTCTTACTTACTCACTCTTTGTACTATACAAAAGAGGGTTGTTCTGTAAATAGTACCAGTCAGACGCTATGGGCTTTGTCTCACTGTGCCTGCCGTCTCACTGTGCCCCGCTCTCCCCTATATACATAAGCTGACGATGTCCTTTCTTTATGTGTCTGAATATCTTTGTGAGATATGGATCTAAATCGTGATTGTTGATTTTGCCATAGGATGTCTGGATCTACAAGGTTAGCTCACTGAAATGGAATATTGGATATGTTTTTTGTTGCTTCTATTATATATTTTTTCTTTTTCTCTCCTCTCTTATTTCTTTTTTTTTCTTGTTTTCTAAGGATATTGTCATTATTGCGATATTAAAAGACATATTTGTCGTGTATGAAACTTGTGGCATATAATTGTCAAAGTTGGCAAATGTCGAATCATCAATTTAGAAAGGACAGATTTATATTCCACGTAGGCAATAACAATGCTGGATTATATTGCTCTGCCCAGAACCGTTTTGTTAGGGAAATATTGCAAGGAGATTGGCTTGCATACCACAGAACGCTGGTACAATGCTCCCTAAATGCAATACTTTCCATAAATGCTGTCCAATTTGTCTGTCACGAAGATGGTATTACATATATTGAGCTGTCATGCTGATACGTGACTGTGCCTCCTTGTTTGATGCCACTTGCTTCCAGACTGTCAGAGTGGGAAGATCCTACAGACCATTGTTGTGCACTAATGTCTTTCTGCATATGACACCGCTTGCAGTGTAATAGGCACCAATATTCAGATGCATTCACGAACATTCAATGAGTTTTCATTGAGAGCTGGCTGCCTGTGCAGTCCCTTAATTTGAGGCAGTGCATTAGTGCAACAGACACTCCGAGTCAAATGACAAATTGAACACTACTCTACAATAGTAGCCAAAATGAAACTACGAGATCTCATACTACTGACAGAGTTACAGTGATACTGTGCAACTGGAAATTGTGGAAGGTATACATGTGGCACTAGAATTTGCAAGTACTGCAGTGTGATTTGTCAAAAGATGTTTCTTTTTTAGCTTGCTTCAGAATACATTCATTCTACAGAGATGATACTTTGCAATTTACGGTAAATAAGTCTGTAATTCTAGAAAGTACAGTTCATTCTACAACATTTCCGACACACCCTCTTTTTGAATAGATTACATCCTATTTCAAAATGTATGTTGTACAAAAAAGGACTTTGTAGTTGCATACAACAAAAGCATCAGTGAATAATATTCAGTTTTGTTGAAGCTCTATAGAATACTTCAAATATTTTATACAGGGATTTTAACCACATATCTACAAAGTAATATGTAGATGGCAATGCCATAGATTCGCGGAGCTCAAATTAACTGTTCTTATTTTGAAACCGTATTATAGCATACAAATATTGACTGATTTCGAGGGCATAACGTTCGTTAGAAACCATAGGGGCGTATCTGCAGTGAAAATACAATGTAGATACGCCCCTATGGTTTCTAACGAACGATTAATTTATTAAGTCAAATGTATTTCCCTCGAGGGTGTGTATATGTGAAAACTATTTTACGAAGCTGAAGGCCGAGGGAAATAGTTTTCCTTACACACAGGAGAGTAGATAAGTAGACTCATAGCCTACATTGCACTATTATTACTAGTTTTGATGATTTTTTTCTGGTCTTTACTAATTTTTTTTGGTCTTAACTAATTAATTTTATTATTTTCCTGCACTATTGCAAATGTATGGAAAATTTTGAAAGAAAAATGTTGAAAAAAATCATTTAGGGAAAGAACATTTTAGAAAAAACAAATTTCGGAAAAAAAAAATTTTGAAAAAAAGTTGAAAAAAATTGGGACAAAAAAAAATTGGAAAAAAAAAATTCGGAAAAAAAAAATTTCAGAAAAAAAAAATTGCAGAAAAAAAAAATTTAGAAAAAAAAAATTTCGGAAAGAAAAAATTTTCCAAAAAAAAATTTCCAAAAAAAAAAAAATTGGAAAAAAAATGTTCGGAAAAAAAAATTTCAAAAAAAAAAAAAGAATTTCGGAAAAAAAAAAATTTCGGGAAAAAAAAAATTTCGAAAAAAAAAAAAATTCTGAAAAAAATTTTTTTTTCGGAAAACAAATTTTGGAGGGCAATAGTCCTGGTCAATATACTCAAATAATGACTGACATGTGACCAGCTCTCAGCCACTGACAGCTCTGCTTTCATGGTCGAGGTATAATAATGATAAACAAGAACACAATCAGTTGGGCCTAAATTAATTGATGCTATTTAAGTACAGTAATAGCAATCAGCTTTTAAACTTCACACCTCAAATAAACTTCACACATCACTGCTCACAAGCAGGCTGCTGATAGTTCAGTCATTTTCCCTGGGTGTGGCACTGCAAGCATGATGCTACACCGGTGGCGACACCTGTTAGCAAAATAAGCTTTTTTCATGCAGACGACATAAATGAGCAAAAAAATGAAGTTTTCAAAACAGAATAGGATAGTTAAGAACCAAATGGAATTTTTCAGACACTACTGCAGTATTGCAAGAGAAATTCAGGGATGTTTACTTTTACCGAAACTAACTGATAATCAGGGACCAACTCCATGGCAGGTTCAGGCAGTCCTTCATTCTCACTCCACTGACAGATTCAAAATTTACTAAGGGCTGTTGTTAAGCTAAGTTCGCTGACGCGACGGGCGGCTTCGCCGCCCGTCGCTACGCGAATATAAGTAGAAACATTCAACTGAAGGAAGAAAGAAACAATTCTTTTTGAAATGATTTACAAAGATTTTAAAATAATTTGCACCACATAAACGATATGGAGTAAATGTAGCCTACAGGTTATATGTATGTATGTAGTTTATTGTCCAAAGGACCAATTAACAAAAAGATACAGTCTTGAAATGACATGAATGAATCATTTTAAAATTACAAATTAGGTGACAGTAAACATAATATACAAGGATAGATTCAGTACATTTAAAAATTGTACACTCCCCAAAACCACAGTAGGCCCTACTGATTTTGAAAGAAACTTAGACATAACAGACCTCTGCCAATTTTGAAAGTAATTATAAGCATACTTATTTTTTGCAATAGTCTGTCAGGATCATGGTTTTAAGGAAACAAAGAGAAATGAAAGAAAATGAAATATAATAATATTATTTTCTTCTGAATGCAGGTTCTTTTTCAGCGGGTTGTCTAGCCATAATTGAAATATGAACTTCTCACTTATAGTTGCAGACTGTTATAATTCTGTGAGTTATAGACCTACCTATTTTAGAATTCGTCATCTTCAATGAAATTCCGAAATTTGCATGAGTCTGTCAGAATGATGAATACAAATTATTATGGCATACAGTTGAGATGCATGCGTATGATGTAGGTATTGTATCCATAACAAACTTTGACACCTCATTCATATTCATTATGAAGTGTTTATTTCATGAATTATTCTGCAGCTATAAAGGCAAAAAAGTATAGGATTTAACTTGGCAAGAATATGCAGCAAATACGAGAAATAATCTTTTCTTGTTGCCAAAGATGTTTATGTTATCATGACTTACCATCTATTTTTATGTTGTTTTTTACCTTTATTGTTTTTAAATAATTAATTGTAAGTACATCAGCTTTGAACCTATAACTGACTTATTTTAGCCTTCTAGAATATGTCTGTAAATAAGTAAAGATGAAAAAAGTTTTGCTGTGCCGGTCAGTTCAGGGACAATGTTGTTGTTCAGAAATATATATTTCTTTAGTTCGGATCAAATGTGATTAGAAAATGCTGAGAAAGAGTCTTGCATCTACACTGCATATCTGTGGCAGTCTAGCCCCAATTAGAGCTCAGCTATAATAGTTATGCTCCTCATCTTGGCCACAGGGCTCCTGCAAGGCTCATTTGAGGCCATTTTCTGATGATTACTGCACACAGACTACTGCTGAGGCCATGCAGAGACATCACAGTGAGGCCCATAAGGTGAGGTCACCTTCGCATTCATTGCCTCTTCATTGTCCCGAGGTCACATGTCCAACTACAGAAGTCACGGACCCTTTCGATGTCACACTGCCATAGTGAATTCAGTCTGTGAATACTGTGGTGTTCTTGATTCAATTAGAATATCTGGGCATATTTCGAATATAACAGCTGAGAACTATATTGTTAAGCTACCGGTTTTCAGTCAGTATTTGTGGTTTCTTTGAAATATAATATGTGAGAACTACAAGAAGGTTCCAGCTGCAGAACACCTTCTTTTAGTTTTCAAAATAAAAAACGAAATGGAAATGTCAAGTGAGAGCCATATCCAAAAGCAAACTGTACTCTGTGACAACAACACAGTCAGCACAATGCATCACCACCATACCTGGCTTTAATTTTGAAATGAATATATTGCTGTTATGTAGAGAAGTCAATATTGGTAGTTTTCTTACGTTTGAGGCAAATTGCCATCAACCAGATTTTGAATCTAAATGAGCATTTTTTTCCACTTCTATTTTCCATTGTGAATCGACAAAGGCATTCTCGAAACTGATTGCAAGCGGCCGAGCCAATTCTTCTCGGGTGTAATTCCAGTGATTCCGGGTGCTTGACATTTCTATCACAAGAAACCCATAATATGAAATTGGCTCTTTTGACCCTTGCCCTCACTGGAAATGACCTTCTCAAGCTAGAAAAGTTGGAGAATTTCAGCTAAGGCGAAATCAGTATATTCTTAAAAATATGTTTTCAAACTGATTCTTTGTTAGTGTAAGGAATTGTGAAATATATTCTTTGACTTTCAGAAGTGTGTTAAACATGCGAACACTATGCTATAGCTGCAAGCACTTTGCCGGCATCCTTGAAAGATTTAAAAGTGAGGTAAATGGAAGAGATTTGAGAGACTGCAGTTGATAGAATGTGATTACTGTCTTTGATCAACCTGACTAATCTAGAATTGATTTAAGACAAGTCATTATTTGATACAATTGGAGGCCAAGTCCCTAATTAAACGTTATATCATGCAATTGACAAGCCTTTCAAATGTTCAGAGCAACTTTTTTCACACACAAACAAGATTTTATTGACTAACATAACTTGACGTGAATTAAGTCAAGCTAATAATATTGAACCACAAATTGACAGCTTTACCTGTTACGATGTAGGACAAATAATGATTAAATTATTACTGTAAGAACGCATCAGATATCTAATTGAATTCATATCAAAACCTCACCAAAGTGTTCAAAAGATTCATGCAACATGTGTACTATGCAGTTGTTGCGGTCACATGTATAGTAAACATAACAAGCAGAAACCACAAACTTGTCACAGATGTAGGCATGCAAGTCATTCTGTATGATATTGTCCCATAACTAATTTTTCGATCTTGCATGACTTGAGGTCAGCAGCTCCTGTTGATTCACCGAAGGTATTTTGCATTAATTCAATCATTTTTGAATGTCCAAAGCAATATGAACTGTTGATCACTTATCAAATATAAATATCAGAAGTAGAATGATATATTTTATGATAAATTCACTGTCTGATTAAGCTGTGCTCTTTAAAGTTTGCCTTAATACTTAAATAGTGATGTTACCTGTATCCTGTTAACAGAAACGAAATTAATTGTCAGTGTAGGTTACAGTCAATCTAGGTTACATAAAAAAATGTAACAATAAATATTTCCATTAAAGCGATATAATTACGTACTTTCATAATCAAAACTATTTCTGATAAGTTTGTAAGTTAAATTTTTTGCTGCAAACGAGATAACGCATGTAAAAAACATAAATTATTTAAATATAAAAGAAACAAAATACAGAATTATGTGTTTCTGCATGACAAGATATAACTATTGAAGGATAAGCCCTTGTTTCCCTTCTGAATGCCATAAATAATTCATTGTGTTGAAGGATTGGAGTTTTGCAAAATGCAATTAGCGCATCATGTAGTGCGCTCTTTCTTCATGCCAATCATACACAGTGTTTAATCAATCATGATATTATTGGCTTTTATCATGTTTATGAAGTTTCACTTTTTTTTCTTGAATTAAATTATACGACCAGCTACCTGGAGCAAACATAACAGTAAGAAGAGTCCATTAACCGACTCTTAAGTAGTTTAGTGTCCTCCGTCTTGCCCAAGGAAATACATTCCTCACAAAGAACTACATATTCCCATTGTAACAGTAGACATCTAGTAGTCATCCTATGTGAATTAAGTTCCATAAAGCATCTCTTTAAAATCTTTTTACATACGAATGAGAGTTTATTTCAAATTGATTTAATCTAAAAATGATGAATCATCAAAGATTTATTATTGTTAACATTAACTGTGACAGATGAGACAATAAATTGTATCACCTACAACAAAGTCCCATGTGAAACACTAGCTGCAGTCTCAAAAGCATTCATCATGACCGACTCCTGCAACCAGAAACATGAATAGGCAGTTAGGCACATTAGAGAGAACTATGATTGCATGAGTTAATGTTACATGTCTCCAGAGTCGAAAAGTTAAAGACAAGGAGATGGAAAGCTTAACTCACGGTGATTTACTTTGATCAGAATGCATGCCTATCTGTTGATGTTGTTTCCACTGAGGCATGAATCTAAACATCAAGAAAAGATAAGATTTTAGATGTGCTACGCAGCTAATGCCGGCTATGGCATTTATTTTTCAGCAAGAACACACAAGCTTATAAATCACATTTCACTGATAACATCTGCTACTTAATCAAGTGCATTTTCCTCCAGATAGAGCTGAACAATTGGAAAAGCATCAAGCTCTGATTCAAGCAAACAGCCTGCTCATTTTTACTTGCCCGGTTTAATCTATCAATTATTTCTTCAGCTTGAATTCAATCTGAGTTGTCGAGCTGCACTTGATGAGGGAAATGGAATAATGGTACTCAAAACGATCCTGGTCCTCAAAACAAAATGCCAATGTCCCCTAAACAAGGCGTGACAATGCATGGCTGGCAAATCTCTCTAATTGGAGAACATGAATATTGCAAATGCTCCATGGCACAATGCGCAGATCAGCTAACCAACTGACGAAAACTTTAGAAAGGAAAGAGGGGGCATCCTGAAAAAGCAGATTTCTTTGATAAATTAATCTGATCTAAACTGTGGAGTTGAATTCCCAAGAGCCTCTCAGTGCTAAAGGGAAACCTGAGATGTGAAGAGCCAATGCAGTTTCTAACTAAAGTTTCATGTAAATTACCAACAAATGGTTAATCAGAGAAAACCCGAAAAAGGTTAGAATTTTGGAAACCCGAAAAAGGTTAGAATTTTGGCTTACCATCAATGTCCTTAATTTTTGTGATACTAAATCAGGCAGAAATCTGCATGCTTGAATAATGTACATTTGATACTGAGAAAAACAGGTCTTTGACATGCATGGAGCAGCTGCTCTGGATTTTACACATTTAATTTCAATTATATGTTATAAGCTACATTACCGGTAAGACCCAATAGCACTTATCTCTATGTTGCTTTGAATAACTGCCTGTTCTCTAAGTATGTGTATCATATGGTTTACCTTTACTAAGTTTACATGCAAAATTAATGCACATGAAGTTTACATGCAAAATTATTGCACATGAAGTTTACATGCACAATTAATGCACATGAACAATTCAAAATGTTTTATCATGCCATGCGTTATAATTTGTTTGCTAAAATCCAGCATCACATTGACAGGTTCAGATGACAGGAATAAGAGAATTGAAGGCAAAGGGATTGTTCCTTGGTTGACAAAGTAGGTCGGCATTTGAATAGAAAGTAAGGCCCTTCCAATGGGCTAAGGATCCCAGAGGTCACTCACAATCGGGTAATCGAAGCTTGGCTTTCCTGTATCATGTCGAATATCAAAGGAGCTCAGAAACGTGTAAAACTGAGAGATAATGTGTGTGCCTCAAAGCACAGAGACAACAAACAATCTCACTGACATTGTGAATTGAGCTAGATTATTTCAGGCTCAAATAATTTTATCATATTTTTTGTCACTTATTTTTTCTTTTATCCTTTATTTCTTGCATGAGAAGGTTGTTGAATTATATCATTTGTACAGAAACAATTCAACAAAGCAGCCTGCAAAATTATACATAAAAGTAGAACTTTAAATTTGGTGAAATTCTTACTTGGAAATCTACTTCCAATCATTTGTCTGACAGGAATTTCAGCAAGTATATTACTGGAAAAAGGCATACCCAATCTGCATTTTCAGTGGCAAGAATGATGCTCTTGTCTCATAAATAACAGAAATATAAAAATCTGTCAGTTCACATCAATTTTGCCTAGCAATCAACCAATGATATGTGTAATCTGTGTATCACACAAAAGAAAGCAATTTTCAATTTTAAAAATATATGATCCTGCATGACATAGCATAATTAATGAAGGATGTGCCTATGCATTTGCTTTTGGGAACCACAAATAATTCATGGTGCTGACAAAGTGTGTTTTCAATGAATTTGCTGTAACATTTTATCCAGATATGTTTCAATAGAATGATTAGCTAGCCAAAGTAAAGATGGCGGCTTCTGTCATCTAAGTTGTCCAAGCACAAACACTTGATAAAGGCCAGTGTCAGTGGCGTAACTAGGGGGTCTCGAGCGGGGGGGACACCTGGGAGGCCACGCGATTCTCTGGGGGGCACCCTCATTACTAAATGCATATTTTAGCCAGAGTTGGAAAGTTCATATGGAGGGGGCACCTGGAGCCGAAGGTCCAATATGGCAGGGGGGGGGGCACGTGTCCCCCGTGCCCCCACATAGAGATGCCATTGGCCAGTGTAACAGATGTTATATGACAGCAGAACAATTGATCATCAAGACTAACTCTAATTATCTTCAATTCTAATAGATGACAAAATAAATTAGATAACTAAAAACAAAGTAAAAAGCATTTATGATAGTTGATTTTAATAATAAGAAACAAGCTTACCATTAAAGAGAATTATTATAACAGAGTCAGAAAAGTTTAAAGAACTGGAGATCGAATGCTTAACTTAAGTTGATTTACTTTGATCAGAATGCACGCCATCTGCCTATGTTTATCTATAAGAGCATGAATCTAAACATTAAGGAGTGATGGCGATAAACCTTCTTTTGTGATAACATCGGCTACTTAATCAAGTGCATTTTTTCCTTTCGATAGAGCTGAAAAATTCTAAAAGCATCAAGCTCAGATTCATGCAAACAGCCGTTAATTATAACTAGCCTTGTTCAATCTAAAGATTACTTCTTTAGCTTGAATTCAATCAGAGTGGCTGGGTAACCCTTGGTGAAGGAAGTGGAATAATGGAAAAATAAAATAAAATGATCAGGTCTTCAAAACGAAAAGCCAATTTCCCCCAAAAAAGGTATGACTATGCATGGCTTGCAAATCTCTACTATTGATGAATATATGTTAAATCTTAACCAATACACATACAACAACTGATTGAATATGAACTACATAATAGAAATATCATTATTATGATATTATTCATTATGTCTTACATTGTGTGGCTTAGTTTTACCTGTTAATGGAAACATAAGAAATGCAGGTTACTTCAAAAATGATTGAAAAAAAGAAATTTGCAAGAATTCTATTTCAGTTTTCTTTTCATCAAACATCTTCAAACAGAATTCAGATCCTTTTTTCAAAGAAAATCACCAAATTGTAATGAACATAATATGCATAACCAGCGATTGAACATAGAAGAGACAGGAGTTTCCACTTTAAAGATATGTGTATGGGCATGAAGAAGCAATGTCATGGCATAATTAATGGAGGATGTTGCTGTACATTTTGTTTTGAAGACCATAAATAATTCATAGTGTTGAAAGATTGGGGTTTGCTAAATGCATATTTCTCATCATGCAGTCTTCATGCCAATTTTGACATCATATTTAAAATCATACGGATTGTATCAATTTATGAAAGTTATGGTGTCTTGCTGTTTACTTGAATTAATACAGTTATGATGTTGTTTTAGTTCCATACATATTTCCAGGGATTGTAGCTTAGAGGAATGACCACATGTCTTCTAAATGGAACTATTGGTGAGATCAGTCAGCAAACACATTTTCAGGTGCCTTCTTTCCCCTTTCTTAAGAAATATCTTGCCTTCCTTCTATGCCAGCGAATAATTATGAGCTATATTGCACCCATTGCAAAGACAATCGCTGTCTCAAATGCCTAATATCAATCATAAAAGATTCATCATGGTTTATAGAACATTAATGAATTGTATTGCTAACACACAAGTCCAATCTGAAAGTTGAAACACTAGTTGCAGTTAAAGAACCATTTATCATTGTGGATTCTAAGAACCAAATAACAGATTTCCACATTAGAGAGAACTATGATTGCATGAGTTACTGTTACATGTCTCCAGAGTTAAAGACCTGGAGATAGAAAGCTTAACTTAAGTTGATTTACTTTGATCAGAATGCATGCTAATCTGTTGATGTTGTTTCCACTGAGGCATGAATCTAAACATCAAGAAAAGATAATATTTTAGATGTGCTGCTGTGGCTACAGCATTTATTCTACATGAAGTCATAAATCACCTTTCGGTGATAACATCTGCTTCTTAATCAAGTGTATTTTCCTCCAGATAGAGCTGAACAATTGGAAAAGCATCAAGCTCTGATTCAAGCAAACAGCCTGTTCATTTTTACTAGCCCTGTTTAATCTATCAATTATTTCTTCAGCTTGAATTTAATCTGAGTTGTCGAGCTGCACTTGATGAGGGAAATGGAATAATGGTACTCAAAACGATCCTGGTCCTCAAAACAAAATGCATGGCTGGCAAATCTCTCTAATTGGAGAACATGAATATTGCAAATGCTCCATGGCACAACGCACAGATCAGCTAACCAACTGATGAAAACTGTGCAAAGAAAGCTGGGACATCCTGACAATCTTATCTAAATCATTTATCTCCATCAGCCGATCACTGCCTAACTTTTGAATGAATGAAAGTTTGAATATAAAATCAGAAAATCCAGATGAATTATTTTAATGAGGTGAACCTAAGAAAACTAGAACAGGCTTGGAATTTTGAGACCCTTTTTTTAGCAAAATGACAATGATTTTACATTATGCAAATTTTAAACTGTAAAATCAGCTGTGTTACTTCAACAACAATGACTGACTGACTGTTAAAGCTTTAAAAAAACACCAGTCTCACCATAAAATCACCAGTCTTCTATTTTAAAATTACCATTTTTCCTACATATTCAAAATGTTATTTTCCTTAAAATTGATGCAGCTGAATTTGCTGCGTACAGTGTACACTGTACATGAATCTGTGGGTCTTAACAATCAACTAAACACATTGTGAATTAATGCCTTCTGTTTGAAAAATAGATAATATAATTTGAAAAATTATGTTGAATATATCTTGTATTGAATGACTTCTTTGAATAACGGCCTGCTCTGAAAGCATGAATATTTCAATTCTACCATGAAAAGTTTACATACAAATGCACAGGAACAATTCAAAATGTTTTATTATGCCATGCGTTATAATTTGTTTATCAAAGCCTGGCGTCACAATGACAGGCTCGGATGACAGGAATAGGAGAATTGGAGGCACATGAAGTGTTCCTTTGTTGAGAATGTAGGTCAGCATTTGTATAGAATGTTGGGAGCTAAGGTGGCTCCCTGAGGTCACTCACAATAGGGTAATCGAAGCTTTGCTTTCCTGTGTCATGTCAAATATCAAAGGAGCTCAGAGATGTGTAAAACCGTGCAGATAATCCATTGTATGTGTGTCTCAAAGCACAGATGCAACAAACACTTTCACCACCATGAATCGAGTTAAGATTACTTCAGGCAAAAACAAAATTCTGAATCTTTTTTGGCATCCTCTCTGTCTATTCATTTTGACTTTTTCATACTGTATATTTGAGGTCACTGAATATCTACTTGCTGGCCACCCTAAAAAATCTCCCAACAGACAGCCAGTGATTTCTGCTGTCCAGTCTATATATATGTAACAATGCAGAGTCAGTATCTCAATCTTATTCTTATACTTTTATTGAACAGTGTTCATTGTAAATTAACGGTGTTTGTCTCAAGAAATTAAAATAATATTTTTCTGTTCTGTGTGAGTGAAGGCAAGCTAAATCAACCCTTCTTTCTTACTTGGTTTACCCCTTAGAGCCTTTCTTATACGATATCCCTGCTTCTTCCCCTGTTTTTGGAACAGCACCAATTTTATTGGTAAAATTCCCCTGGCCAACAACCACCCCCTCCCCTCGAGCCCCATGCCCTGTGCAGCAATGTGCTGCTTAACCTTGGAAAATCTTCAGGGGTTTCATACTCCCCGAGTGCATCTAAATCTTACATGAAGAATGCTTTTATAATGCTTACTTGCCCTCCTGCATCTGGCTGTATCTTTATAGCCATTATTCTTCCCAACCAGACAAAATCCAAACAACTACAGCATGCCTTTTTTTAGCCTTTTGGGGCTTTTTCGGAACCTTTTGGGCTATAGAAACAGTTAAGGTGGCCTCAAAGAAACTCAGGCAAAGTAGTTTATCTCATTGATATAATTGATGATGAGAGTTCTTTTACTTCGCGAAAATAACTGCTTACAGAGATATTAATGCCCGAGAATGTTTTAGCTGAGGCGATGCAACAATACCCCTTGATTAACTTTCTGAAAAGCCTTTTTCTCAATTTGTAACAAATAAATTCTGCGAGAAAGGTTCAATAGAGTATATATAATGTATGATGTTACCATCAAACAATTAAAATACAATGCCAGTTCTTGCAACATATCATATATTTCCTAAAACTAATATGGAGGACAAACCTTTGCTTTCTTTTGGCAAACATATTTTACATTTTTATGTTACAAACCTTTTTGTTCTGGTCATATAAAGCAATGTTGCAGATGCCTTCAATGAGGTTGATCTTAAAGCTAGACCAACACCAGCTTAGTGTACTTAAGTGAATGTCAGGTGCAGTACAAGATTGCCATAGCCTCAAAGGGCCAAGGACAGAGATGTTAGCACCTGCTCTGGTCAGCCTGGTCAGCCAGGTCATCCTATGGCCATATATCAACTGACCAAAGAACTTACATATTGCATAGCTGGTTAGGGGGTCAGGCTGAGGTACTCAGAATGGCAGTGTTGCTTTTAAAGTAGGGTTGGTGTGGTATTGAAAGTAGAGTGTAGAGTGTAGACTATTGAACGTCCTGTATTTCTACACATGACTGAGAAATGCACACAATACTACACACATGTGCACAATGATGCATGACATTGTTCTCTATCAATTTTATATCTTTGAGTAGATTTCTGTCCATAATTTCAAATAAGAATGCATGTACACTGAAGTACAATTGAACTACTCCCTGCATTATACACCCAGGAGTAGAGACAATTAAATGAATGAGTTTTAAATGGTCATCTATTCCGATACCTTGTTTTAATCAAATAAGTGACTTAGCGGACATCAAACGAATGACTTTCTTTTCGACAGACAGATAATTCAGTCACACTTAAACGCATCTAGTTCACTTTTCTTGGTCAAATCACCAAATCACACTGAAGGCGTTGTAAGCAGCCCAGTGTCACCAGGGACCTGTCTTCATCCTTTCTTCTCGGTGGTGTGGGTGTCCTCACAGTGTTTGGTAACAGATGACCAGTGTTGTCCCAGAATACTAAACAGTGGTCATCATAGCTTCTTCTTGTGTCTTCCTGCCCCCAGCTTGATTTTCTGGCCTCCTGACACTTCCCTGAACTTTCTCACTCGCGACACTGTCCAGATTGCTATTGCGTAACCTGATGCTTCATTGTCATGGTAACTGGACCTACTTCCGGTTTGAAAGAGGTTAATCCAAGCTGTTGATGCCGCTGGCATGGAAGTGGGAGTTCGTTCAATGGTCTTGCTTTGTGCTTGAAGCGTCTGATGTGATAGAGTCAGGGTTTTTCTGTTTCTGGTCCAATATGGGTTCAAATCTGTGACACCTTCAAAGACTTACCAAACATAGATGACTACTAGATGTGAAGTATGATTTAGAAGTACTCGTTGAAATCAAGTGCCATATCATGAAAAAAAGACGAGGACGGATGGATGGATGATTGGGGCTTTACGTCCTGTGTAAAAAAAGACGAGGAGTCAAAAACATTTACATTACAGTTATGGAATGGACAGTTGGAAATGAATGACTATTCGATTTGAATGGAAGCGCAGAATGATGACGCCTGCCGTCTGTATTCATTTGAATTTCACTGGGATCTCCTCCGTCTGTTTTGTCAACCTTTCCTCTTATGCTAATAGGCAACGGTATGACATTTGCTGCAAATATGACAGCCGAATGCAATATTCATCGAGCAGCTCAAAAGGCGTGTTAAATCATGTTAATATGTGCACCCCATCGCCTGCCTATTGCTATAGCCAATGCCTCCTCGTGTGAAAACAGCACGTTCTGTGAGCCTAATACGAAAGACCCAATTGTCAAGTCTACATGGGGCTGCTAATGACAATGTCGCTGTCCCTCCAAATATGCGTGAAAATGCATGAAAGATGTCCTGTATGTAGCCAGCTAGGACACATTTCATGCTGCACTTGGCCTTTTCTGCATGCCACATTCTGCCAAGCTGCTTCAATTTGATTAATCCCTGCGAATAGCCAACCAAATGGCCCAACCCAAAGGCCCAAGCGAATAGGTTCAGGCGTTCAAGGGCATACAACGCTACTCGGGTTGCCTGTCAAAGAGCCATTACATGGCCGAGATTTTTTAATACATGTACTAAATCCTATGGATATTGGCCGTAATGTAAATATGGCAACCTGGCCCAATATCAGCCTGACTGAAAACAAAATGTAGTTTTTTGTCCCTGTTTTCAGATAATTTGATCGTGTTTTGATCAATATGCGGCATTCACAAGTGTGATTCCACTGATTTCTGGTTGACGACGGCACATACGTAGACTCAACATACTAGATAGTAGGCGCTATAGTATCTGGTCCATTACATAAAGCTTCTACACCCTTACCAGTACAAAATACTAGCCAGAATGTCCTCAGAAGAGAGACAAGACAAGTCCCACTTGTTGGCATTGCTCCATGTTTTCCCTCTGAAGATACTGCTGGCTCCCTTCCAAACACTCAGACACTAACGACGCCAATATGGTGACCCTTGGCTCCAAGGGACAATTAAAACAACCAGATCATTTCTCCAGCTCAAATGAGACATGAAACAAGATGATGAACACTGCAACTCCAATGAAAATACCTTTACTACTTTCCTTTTAACTGTCCTTTAAAGCTCTTTTTTTCTGTCCACTTTAAAAGTTTTTCATTTGCTTACAAAACTGATTAATGATGCCACTTACTTTGAAGCTATCAACTTCATATCTCAAAGGATTAATAGAAAAAGAAGAAAAGTTTGGATCCTGGGAATAAGAGGAAAATCACAGACTATACAGGGAGTGGTGAACTGGTATAAGTCATGCAGTAACCAAAGGAGTGGACTGGCTCCTTGGTGTTGCAGCAAAATGATTAAGCCCAAGGGTTTAGCTTATACAACCTCGTTAAAATGACTTGTCACTGCTCACAAGATATATGGCTCCAGTTTATGTCTTCCTCCTCCTTTAAAACTCTATTTAAATCCTGCGGGAAGCACCATAACTTAGTTTCCAAGAAACAGCCTTGCCATCAATTAAGACAATAAAAAGATCAGTAAACAGATATGATAGATAGACAGATATGCATCTATTGACATATAATAGACATCCCCTTTAAGACTGACGTATATCACAAAGATATTAGGTGATAGGAAAGACAGACAAAACACAAGATAGATACATATACCCTGTAACTGTTTATCAAATATGACAGCAGATGCTTTAATTTTCGTTTGAAAACAACCAGCCAAGAAACAACCAGCCATGCCATTTTCAGTGGTTCAAGTGCAGTATCATTCACAGCCCAGCCTTGGTGCCTGTCACAAAGAACCTTCAGAAGTGTCTCGATGTGGTGCACCTGAGACAGAGGTCCACGAGATAGCCTTGAAGGTTCCTTAGAGGTTCCTCAAGGTCAACCGGGGTCACATGACAACAGCCAAACCACAGCCATCTTCTCGACTGAGAGTCGCATCTGTCAAGCTGGTCTCCTCAGATCCGTGCTATCATATTTCTATTTAATCTTTCTCCCATTTCTTCAATCACTTCACTTTTTCCCTTTCTTCCAACCCTTTTTCACTTCATGTGGTTTCAAATTGAATGTGGTAGGAATCAGATGAGACAGGCTGACGGAGTCAAGAAAAAAAAACAGTAGTGACTCCTGCTTCCTCAGAACAAGAAATAACGCCGGCTACTCAAGACTCAACCAAACCTGTCATGCCCAGACTCATGCCTTCTGATACCGTAAATATCAATTCAAAGTTTTTGTCTTCAATTAATTCCATTAAAATCACTGACACAATGGCATATGCCTTAATCAAATATGGCTGGAGAAGCCGACTGGAATTCCTCTTGCCACACTTTGAAACAACAGAATCTAAACCAAAACAGTTTGCTTTTCAAAATATTGTTGAAAGTGCTGCTCCTTTTGGAAGTCTTTTCACACATTAAATTCACATTAAAACAGACATAATGCTGTTATCTCTATGCTCTATTGGCTTTACCCAAAAATCTAAATCAAAGCCGGACTTTGAAAAAGCCCAAAATACCTTGTTTTTGTTGAATTGCTTGAAAGGAAAAAAACTTTGTTTTAACTGGAATAATCTCAGTGACAGAAGTGCAGAAATCTAAGTGCATTGCTGCTTGATCCAAATAAATTCATCTGAATCTGAAACTTTCAGTATTTCTGTGCCTCAAAATTATATATTCAGAAAATTCCACTTGGAACTCATTCCACTTCCTGTATAGTCAAGAGTATTAAAACTGGAAAAGAGGAACAACAGATAGGATAGCAACATACATGTGCAAAAAAGAAATCACAGTTTAACTGAACTCTACCACAAATAAAAGAAGTGAATGTACTTAGTACTAAGCACGCTTGGGTCTGCCACAGCAGGACAGTACAGTGTCTAGCTTCCCCTGCAGGCACATGTGCACACTGAGCGGTAATGGGGGACTTGGCTCTGTCGTCTTGGGGCATCGTGTCAGGAAGTAATCCCCGCCATGTGACTTCATGCTTCTTCAGGCTGTGAGGTCATATGATGACTTCATAGAACTGAATACCCCAGATTGCTTCATGTATGCGGGCCGTTGAATAAAGTGAGTTGAAAAGAATACAATTGCGAATAATTTGAGAGATTAAGGCTGTATGATCTTTGAAGATGATCTGACACATTAATTTTCAAACAATCTTTTTTCAAGTGACCAATGCTTGCATGTTTAAACAAATTTAACCGTATCATATGCAAAATAACTTCACCATCAGTATTTTTTGTATCACAAGGTAGTCTTACCTACAATGTACCTTTGACAATGTTGTCAAGATAAAAAGGCTGACAAAAAGCAGACAAAATTGATTTTCAGTCAGTTTTTATGATGTAATCAGTCTTTGTGATCACACAGGTGTCTATCTTTCAGGCACAGGTATGTTACACCATTTCATATCTTTATAACATACACAGCAAGGACACCAGTGAACAACAAGACAGTTTAGTATTGGAGGTTGAAGACAGGTTGTGAAGCATCGACTATACAATTTTTACAAATTTATTTCCCAAAATGCATTTTCCAAACATATCTGTATATGAACAGCAAGATGTGTGTATGAACAGCAAGTCTATTTATACACTGGCTCCGGTAAAATATATCATATTACATCAATAGATCCAGGCAATGATGGTGTCTCGGACTTGCATGAATAGGCAGTAGTTAGCTAAATGACACTCTTGCTGGCATTTGATCATCTTCAGGAAGCGCACCTGCGCCTTTTTTTGTTAGTTTTTTTCACTCGCTTATGTCCATTCCGTTTTATTCTAAATCCTGTGCAGACAGGGAAAATAAGATGTTAGGTATTATATATAGAGAATCATTAAGGGAACTTGTCAGTCTGCCAGTCAAATAGATAGATTTTAGAAAGATAAAGATATAAAGAGCTGTCAATAGTCAATCATACAGCGTACAAACTGTACATAATTATTATAGCTGAATACTTCTTGTCATTCACTTCTAGTGCATAAAGTCATGCATTGGTATTAAAGACAACCATTGGCACTTTGGGGAAATTAAACAATCAGTGATACAGTCATGCTTCTTTAACATTTAAGTGCAGCAGTTCGTGGACCACAGTTTGTCAGAGAACCTTAAAAAATGCCTTGATGTGGTGAATGGTGAACCTGAGACAGCAATCCCAGAAAAGTTGCAAAGGTTCATGAAGGTTAACTGGGGTCACATGACAACTAAACCACAGTCATCTTCTCAACTAAGAGTCGCATCTGTCAAGCTGGTGTCCTCAGATCCATGCTATCATATTTCTATTTTTTTCTCTCATTTCTTTGTTTACTTCACTTTTTCCCTTTCTTTTGAACAACCCTACATCTCTTCAGTCTTCATGTGGTTTCAAACTAAATATGGTCAGATTCACATTAAATAGGCAGTGCCTCCTGCTTCCTTGGTACATGAACTGTTGCTAGCTGCTCAAATATCAACCAAGCAGCCAACTCAAGAGACTGAAGTCTGCCCAATTTCAGACCTAGAACAAAGAAAAGGCGTGTGTCTTGGTGGTACCAAGCCTAACATAATAAGTCCTTTTTGCAGTCAGATTGTTTCATCAGGCTAAACTGATAGGAGACAAATCTTTGATTTTGCATAATTTTATCAAACACAAAAATATCATTATGTGGTATTCTAGTAACTCAATCTTGCTTCAAACAAACTTGATGAAAGCTACATCGAAGAAGTCTCTCCTCAATCACTTCATTATATGAAAAGGATACAATGTTGGCTGAAATGTTTCCATAATACTGCAAAATATCTAACTTTAATTTCTCTTCCAGATGCACAAAGGCCATGCTTTCTTTGATAAATGACAAAATCCATGCCTTGGAAAAGAAAAGCCTACCATTTTTCAAACAGTTGGACCTTCAGATTTAAGTGGGGCAGTTGTTTAATTTGACACATTGTGTCACAGAATAACAGCTATATATGCATCAATGAAACAACAAGAAAAGGTAAATGTACTAAGTACTAAGCATGCTTGGGTCTGCCACAGCAGGACAGTACAGTGTCTAGCTTCCCCTGCAGGCACATGTGCACACTGAGCGGTAATGGGGGAAATGGCTCTGTCGTCTTGGGGCATCGTGTCAGGAAGTAATCCCCACCACGTGACATCATGCTTCTTCGGTCTGTGAGGTCATACTAACGTCACAAAGTCAAATGCCATGGGTAGCCCTCAGCATGCTGGCCACTGCATAACATGAGGTCATGCAAAGACTGAAGTGGCATTAGCACCCTAGTGAGTTAATGGCAAGAGCAATGTTGGTGGATTTACTAAAAAATAATCACACCTCCGTAAATGAATTTTTCTTTTATTCTTACGTTTATTTTTACCACATGTGGTGTGTATCCCATGCCATGACTATATTTTAAGTCATGTTCAAAACTGTGCAAAACTTCAGGACTACAAACCTAATCGTTAACCTACCTGTTGATGCACATTGTACAAAAACAAAGCCAGGATGTTTTGGATGGTACCCGCCACATCCGGCACTACTATACTACTACGGCTCTTGCTACTGCAGGCAAATATGTCTTCATCACCATAAATTTTACAACCTACAATAGCGCAATCTTCTTTGTTGCAGCCACAAAAGCACCAATGTGTTTCAAATGATCCTTTTATTAGGCAGACCATTATCCCAATGCCTGTTGCTATTCAGGCTGTCTTCACCTTGCGTCGTCTGTGATACATAAATTTCAAAGACACAACTTGGCCTCCACCTTTCCGTTCCTTCTGTTTAGGTTTGTCCTTCGCTTGCTTTATAAAGATAGCGAATGTGCAAGCAGATACATTGTATAGTGCCTACTTGTCACAATGTATCAGACATTAGCTATTATGGTTGTTTGATTGTGACACTAGTTTCTCATTTACATAGAAAAAAAAAGCTTAGGTATGTCTACAGTTAAGAGTCTTCATAAATGTCCACCATGGCTTGCACCGGTAAGCAGATTCATCTGAAATGGGCACCGTATATAATCATACTATACCTTTGTTTTAAATACTGCAGAAAAATGGCAATAATCAGTGATTTTGTTAGTGGCATGATGGTGCTGGACGAGTCAACATCGTTATCTTACCACCTCATTGGAATGCAGGAGGTACAACAATAATTTAAGTTTAAACTGGTTCTGAGTATGTTTTTCTGTGGAATCACTTACTGAATTAACCAATGACAAAGCAGGTCACAACTCAAATGGCTGGATGATTTCTCACAGTGGCCTTGACCACTTTTGAGCAAGTTCTATTTGAAATGGAGAAGAAAATATTAAACGCTATTTGCTGAGGTGTCCCAATGCGCAGATAACAGCTATATTAATTTTGCAATTTTGAAGATACCTATCCGCCATAGAAGACTTTTTAGAAGTCTATGCGTGTACTACGTGTAGTTAGTCAGCAGTTCAGTTGATAAAACTGGCATACTGATGAATACACCGACTTGATGTGAGGTTTGTACGTTGAAAGCTATTGAGGCCATTTTCTTCAAATTCAGTCTTATGTATACATTGTATAAACACCAAGCCAGCTGATTCGCCAATGAACTGCAGTTGGATGCTATAGCCTTTGCAAAATATATCATGTTACAAAAAAAGACTTACGCAATCATGGATTCTTGGATTTGCATGAATAGGTAGCAGTCAGCTGAGATGACACTCTTGTTGGAAGCAGAGAATCTACAGGAAGCGCACCTGCGCCCTTTTTTTCATCTTTTATTTTTTCGCTTGCTAATTTGCATTCTTCTTATACTGGTTAGAACAAGTGTTTTCAAGCAGTGAGTGTTTCAGTCTGTTTACTGGTAAGAAAGATAGGGTAAGAAAGATAGGCGACCCGAGGCCGAGGCATTATTGTGGCTTTTCAATTATATACTTCTGCGCAGTCTGCCTGACCGATATGGAGATAGACAGAGGAATACATCATACTGCCAACTAGAAACAATTATATTGGCCGTATGTATTGTCTGTGATGGGCACTGCACTTGAGAGACTTCTGATTTATGAGATCAACAATTGGATTGCCCGTCCTGTCTGAGATGCTTCTCTGATACAAATCTCTCATAACACCGAGCTGACCCAGGTCATAAATTGATTAGAGGTCAAGGGGTGAGGGGTCACACCATGGTTTGCCCTTTCTAGCCTTTCTGTCATGAAGGATATGATGTCCTGCCATTTGCTGCTGGCCTGATTACTTAAGAAATTGCACTGACATTCGCAGCAACTTACAGCGGAGAAGGACGCATGGAGGACGGGGGATGCAACGCCCGCCCACACCAGATGAAATTTTATATATATTTTTACGTGTTAGTTTTTTTTAAGATGCAGTCTCGTTATGTGGAGAGTTATGTGTTGCGGGAAACAGCCCAATGGACCCCCACCAGAATTTTCTGGATGGACTCACAGTTCTACTATACCTATATATAAACAGGCCTAAATGTTAGGATGATTTATAAGATAAAATACCAACAACCTCAAGCCAGGCAGCTGCTACACACTTTTAACAAGGAGTTCAATTAGGGAACATGGTAGGATTATATCGATAATGATTAATTACAATCTGGAATGTAGTTGTAAAGGCATGGTTCTGAAACGCTGAGTTGGCAAGCAGACCCTGTTTACTGGATTTCTGCCAAAGAGACTTTCAGATTTCTTTGACAAGAAGTTACAGTCTTTGGCATCAAGTGAAGTGCACTGGAACTGCCAAGATGCAGCTTTTTTCGACTTATGATTTCTCTCTATATTTATAAACTTGGCACATCAAATTGGTATAGCAATTAAGTCAACTGGTCCGTGAAGTGGAGCTGACAAATGAAAGTAACACATTTATACTTTTATGTCCCTTTTCCATTGATGGTGTGGTGAAGTTGTTTGTAAATAGAACAGCTGAGTTTTATTAGTTTTATATATCTAAAATAAGTATCCTGATTATTTTCTACACAGATATACAGCTCAAACAAAACTTCCTGCTCTCTGAGTGAAATGCATTGAGCATGCTACTCAGCAATATGTCTCGACCTACTTCTTTTGATGAGGCAGAGAAGACTTCTCAGCAAATCATCATGACCCAGCTGTATCAATCAAGGTATAGAAACTACCCACCTAGATTACTATCTGAACCAGTGTACAACATTACTTGCTACAATCTTGTTAAGATAATTACATAAAGCTGGCATGAAGCTGGCAGTAAGCTGGGATTACAGGCTCTTGGTGCACTCAGGACCTGGACTGCTCTTACCCTGCTGAACTTCCAGTGAAGTCTTGCATTTGTACTTGACTACATGTATTAGTCTCTTTACATGTTAGCATTAGGCTTCTGTTTAAAGAGACTAATGCAAATTTTTGATAAACATGTCCCACATCAAAGGAGTGTCTCCTGCCAGCAAGTCGCTTACTTTGACTTTTCAAAAAATTAGTAGTGGTCCCATGTTGTTGTACACCTTGACAAGCATTGTACGTCCAAGAACAAAATGTACCCTCATGTATCGCTTAGGATGCTTGAATAATTCAGAATTACTTTTGACCCTTGCCTGCCATTTATAAGTAAAAAGATGGAGTGAGTGAGTGAGTTTGTGTTTTAAGGTTCCCACCTGCTCCCCTGAAGGTATTTACCCGCATGGGTTCGAACCCCAGGTGGGGACCCCAACATTTTCAGTGGTCCTTCCTGAGCAAAACCTCAGCAGGACGTCATACAGATGAGACCTTGAATTGTTGGCCACTTGTATCAGTGTCTATGCTGGGCAAGTAAAAGATCCCTCACATGGAGAAAAGGGGTAACATGTTGAGGACTTTCTCTTCCAGTGCATCAATCAATCCTCATGAGCACCCAGAACTGGGCTTAGAGGGCTGCATTTACCATATCTACCTATATATCCTTTACAAACCATCAGCACCGAATTGGAGACTGGTAAAAAAAGATTAAAAGGAAAATTGAACACAAAATAGAAGATTGTGCTTGATATATTACATTGAGACGGGTTATCGATTCTGAAGAGTCTCATATAATGTTACGTATACAAGGATCCTAAACGGATTTAAGGCCTTGGTATCGGGAATATTGGGATTAATCATCCCCATTTATCAAAGTATAAAATGAGCCTCACTGGGTGGAAGATAATTCCGACTGAACTTCTCTGTTAGGCTCTTTTTAAAAAATGGCTTTAAGATAGAAAGGATTACCAAACTGAGAAATCGGATAGTTTTTGCAAAAATATGATTGGAAAGTGATACGATGACCTTATGTGTGTGGCGGATATAAGTCGTAACATATCAATCTGACCAACCCCAGACTCCAATAACTTTCTGACTAGATGCAGCTGCAGCTCATCTTCTTGCATCCTCAATTCATTCTGCATCACCGCCACCATCATCATCACCAGAGCCCGCCTCAGCGGCAATTAGATCTGCGAGTGGATCTCCAATCGCCGGTGAGATCACGTCTAATTCCTTGCGCACCTGAGCAGGACTGAGAAGGACTGAGCAAGAGTGAGCAGCAAGAGGCAATTGCACATCACCCTAATCTCATGTGGAGAGGGATGCAAGGGGCCTCAAGATTTCCACAGGGGAAGCTCAATTCTTGGAAGCTCAATTCTAAGAACTTGCCAAGAAGAAGAACCATTCTGGTCAGTGCACACAGGGGATTCATTACAGCACAATCTGGATAGATGGGATGGTTGGATGGATGGATGGAGCCCAGGATGAGGGGGGAATCATGCAAAGTGCAGCCCTCTCAGGCTCAATCTTGTTTCTCACAAGATTAAACTGAGGATAATACATGTTACATATTTACCTCACTTATAACATCTTCGAAGGTTTGAAGGTACAGTTCTGGGCACCGCGTAACTACACTGTACTCCTCTACTGCGGACATTGAGGGATTTCTTACAAGGTGTATATTGTATTGTAAAATGTAACCTGTGGAAGGTTGCAAATTGCAAAGAGGCAGGCAGGATGTCGCAGGGAGTGTGCTCATTGTAGGGACCGTTGTTTGCACATGAAGAAGGAATCTTTTATGAAGAACCACCCATCCAGGACAAACCTTCGCCTCTCAGATAGGGCGAACAAACATGAGTGCTAAAATGGCATGTGCATAAATAACTGAGCCACAATTTTGTCATTAAAAGGAATAAGGTTTTAAAATTTTCCTGACAAACAAAAGGAATAATTCATCCAGTTATTGCAAAAGGATGAAATGCTGCATATCGTCGTTGTTAATATTCCTCAATTCCATAAATTTCATAAATGTCTAGGAAGCAGCTAAAATCTTTAATGTTGGTCTGAACGTGATCTCACAGTTGGAAATGGTTTCAGCATTAATCATCTTTGCTGTAAAATTAATAACTAGAAAGAGATTGCGAGGGGTAAGAAGACAAACTTCAAAAGCCCACATCAATATGCAAGCTGTGGAGTGAAATCGATGATAGTGGTTGGCCAGAAGTGCACTCCTGAGGAGTAAATTGCATTTAGTATATCCTACGTTGCATGCATAATTCTGCTCAAGCATGAGGCCTGTCTTGTATGGGCAGCATATAAACACTCCACAAGGTTCACTGGAATGAGATGGTAGCTGATTACAGCCCTGAAGTGGGCCTTCTATTCCTTGTAGAGACGTTGATCTGGAACAAGAGCAATAGGCCCATTGGGAGTGGACTCCTCTGATAAGCCTTTTATCGCCCACAGTGCATATTTGAATATCTGCAGACTTCGATATCTCCAGTTCTGTGTCATTCAACTGCACATCATTAAGCGCTTGTCACAGGCAATTCAGGCATAAACGCAGATGCTAGAAAAGTCAGCCTCATTAGTCATCTGCTCCTAATCCATTATATTTGTCAAATGGTTTGAGTGAGTATGTTATCAAGCCCCTGTAATAAGCCTTTATGACATGGTATGCCTAGATTGCCTGCTTCACATCCTCTTCTCATCCTGTTATCCCGTCCATCCACATTTGCAGGGCATTCTGTGTGTTTTAGCAAAAGCAACAATTTGCATCAAGAAGTAGATCAGGAGAGACATCCATCACTCTAAAAAATATCGGGACAAAATTGGTTTTTTAGATTCAAAATGGTTTTTTGAAAAACCAAATTTCAATGCAAAACCAACATGGATTTTTAAAAAAATCCATGTTGGTTTTTTGCATTGAAATTTGGTTTTTCAAAAAACCACTTTGAATCTAAAAAACCAATTTTGTCTGAATTTTTTTAGAGTGCAGCTCTGAACATCCTTTGAAAGCTGTGTGCAGCTAAATGGTTGTTGGAGGGAGGCCTTTCATATTTTATACACTGGACAGCTTTATGACATTCTCTGCACATTCCTCTCAAGTATTGCAAAGCTTTGGATGTTCCATGATGGAAGTACATCTTACGAACATTATGGGATGTTGGGTGCTTGGGGAATCCCCTTCTGGGTGTTTTCCAGGCTGGCTGCCTTTGCTCTCTTGGGTTCAGCATCTTAGAAAGATGGCCAATCTTCAGCCTGCATAATTCGTGTTCAGAGGGGTGCTCCAAGGATCTGCTTATCTCCATTAATTTCTAACCAGCAGTCCATGTTGGTGAAAGGGTATGCTGTTAGAGGTCAAGTGCTGTCCATTCAGGGAAATATTAAAGTAAGGCATTAAGTGGACTTCAGTCTACATGTACCGCTTTTACTCAAGAACCGGTCTTCAAAATGGGCTTCCCTGTGCAATGTATCCTCCGGTCACAAGACATACACCAAAATCCATAACACCGAAAAGAAGACATGAACGTATATCACTTTATCCCTCGATTAACTTGTACCTTTAATTGGCAGGCATGATTTGCCTCGGTGCCGGAATATACACCAGGAAACTGAGTCTAGCCATTGGCAAATACCTGTTTATAGATCTTGGTGGAGTCAGGTTCTGCACTGTCCTGGCATGTCATAATACGGAATCGAACCGCAGACTCCTGCGGGTAGCAGGCGAATACCTATTGCCTAACCCCTTTGGTTGTGGCATTCATTGTAATTTTAATCTTAGAAGAACCCAACGGCTGGCTTGTAACTGAGCCAGTTCGGTTGCAGGATACCGCTAATGCAAGATTCAGCAGTGACCCACACTGGTGGCGGCTTTTCTCTTCCTCTCCCTTTTTTAAGTTATTTAACAAGGTTAGGCCATCAAGATGCATCAGTGCGACTGGCATCACTCTATGCATTTTGCATCCCTCTGTTCTGCGGAGTCCCATCGCCGGTCTGCAACATCCCCGTCTCTGCCCCCCAAGCCCCCCTCCTTTTCCTCTTTGTTTCAGCATGATTAAACCGCTTGGTTTAATGGTCACTGGGGACATATTGAAGCGAGCCAATCACCCTAATGTGATGAGACAGCCATTATTCTGCACAGGAGCAACTCCCCAACCTCTCTTTGCCTCATTTCAATTTGTATGTCATTGTCAACTACAACTGTGATATCATAGACTACATTGACCTTGGCCTTTAACTGCTTGTGGTGCAGCCTGATTTTATTGCCAGTCACCAATAATAGGCACATACTAAAAATCAACATAAACTGCAGGATGCATAATTGCCCAGGGCACAATAGATGTCAAAGAGAAAGTAACATACCTGGGACACTACATATTTAATTTCTAATATACCTCTGCCCTACCTACATCGCATAATGCTCAGCTTAGATGCAGAAAACTATTTTATCTCATGTTAGTTTGAGTCTGTCTCTTTTAAAACATTTTATTTGACATTTCTCGGATAACAGAATAAAAATAAAATCATAAATTTGCATGTGGATTGTGGAACTTTCAAAATTTCTTAGAATTCATTAAATTGTGACAACTAGGATAATAAAAGCATCATGTCTGTTCATATAGGCTTCGAAACATCATGGCATATTTCTGTAAAATGATATAATAACTTGTTTCTTCATAGAAGCTGAAAATAACAGAATTAGAGGCAAGCAGTTGTTAGCACATTGGGCAAGAATTGAGCTCTGTTGTTTTGTGGACACATTATTCTGCTTCAAAAGACCTTAATGTTTTTCAGAGACACTGGAGCAAAGTTGATTTTCAATCTCTCCATTTGGATAGGATTGGATTTCTCCTTTGTTTGGGTATATTTTAAATTCAGTAGTTGTCATACACGCCATTTGATTTGGAAGCATGTGTTTGTTTGTTTGTTTGTTTGTGTTTTACGCCTCTGCAGCACCTTAGTGGGCTATATCGAGGCAGGCGATGGCCGTATGATGATAAGATGAGAAGACTGTGAGTCTGGTACATACCCTATTAATTCAGGGATGCCCAGGGTCTTTCAGTTGCCCCAGCATAGAACACTGGATACAACCCGCCTCCATTTAATGTCCCATGGGCTCAGACTAAAGTGAGTTCCCGGGGTGAGATTTGAACCCACGCCCTCAATTGGAAGCATGTGAAGAATTCTTTAAAATAGATATAGGAAGAGGAACTCCCAATGAGGTTAGTGTGGTTGATTAGTCCTGCCTTTTTTTCTTTCTTGCAAATACAGTTGTGGATGCAGAGCGAGTTGTGGATTTAGATCATGATCAGCATAAGCCAAGAGAGTGAGCAGTCATAAACAATTCCCAGATGGACTAGTCCGGTGGTAAGGAAGATCACGGATGATTCTCAGGAGGTGTGCTTCCTCACAGCCAGCTAAGAGAGATCCAGGGGGTGATCCGGAATGGCCAATCCCTTGGATCAATGGGGTATGGAAGCTGCCCCTGATACCCCAGCTCAGCCATGGCTGGCTTGACCCCACAGATGACCCACGCTGCTTGTCCAAGTCACCAAAGTAATTGGGCTTGAGTTGCAGGGGAGTCTGCAGGGAAGTCTGCAGGAACCTCTATTGATCGACCTGTCCAGAGAAGTCCAGAGAGAAGTCCAGAAAATGCCAGGGAAGTGGAGAGGAGTGCAAAGGAGTGGGGCATTGGTTGCAACTGAATAGCCTAAAGTGACCACGATTAGAAGCTGTTATCACAAGCCTAGCACTGAAGCAGAGGCCCGATGAATGAAGCTGTTGGCCCAGCTCCCCGTGTCTGTAACTGAACTGGCCTTCCATTCACCCCATGTCTCCATTAGTTAGGTCTCCTTGCAAAGGCCTTCCTGGTCCTCTTAGGGCTTCTGCTTTTCAGACATTTTTGGGTTCACAGAGATGACATTGCCTGGCTTGTTACAGCCAACTGGTACATTCAATTTATCAAGCCCTATTGCAATGCCATCTCCACTTAATGCACTTTGTAATGAATGAGTCTGCAATGGCTTGATAAAAAGGCTATAGGCAATACGGTCTCTCTGTAGTTACTTGGTGTTTTCTTTTAGGATATTGTATGTCAGAGAGCCATGAATATGGTCTCTGGTAGAACGCATGCTATGGGGCTTTCAATTAAAAGTGCATTTGGGAATGGTTGGCGTGGTGAGTTATGGCTCGAAGAAAGCCCAAATAGTTGCTGTCAGCAGCAAGGCCTGAGACACTTGGCTGCTGGAATGCCCCTGGGGAGGGCTTTGTGTTGGCTGACAGCCTAAAATGCCAAAAGTGAGGCAGGTGACAGAATACTGACTGAGGTCAGAGCAACTGTTAGGTCTGTCAGTGGTCAGCTATGTTGCAGTCCGAAAGACTGGCTGAATGGGTGCTTATGGGAATGGTAATAAATGGCTGAATTACAGAGTATATAGTTACTGTTGAACTTGCCACAAAATTAATGCAGGTTTTTTTTGGGGGGGCGGGGGGTATTTTGTTGTGGAGGTCAAGAATCATTGGTTCCATTTGTGAACTCCCTCCGGCTAGTCATACTATCGAGCATAACCTCCAAATACTTCCCCAAATTCTCTCTTCTGTCCTGCTCAACAATCCCCCAACCCCACAGCCCCCAACTGGCCCTTGGTCTGCTGCTGGCCACGTAGAGAGCGAATGTTTATCACAATGAGTCCTTTGCCGAGCGGAATGTCACGAGCAGGTCTTGTAAAAGCCCCCAAGATCCTGCAACAAAGTAGCAACAAAGTGGCAGGGGAGCCACACAAAAGCATAATCTGCCAGAGACATAGAATGATGAGAGGGCACGCATGAGGTGCAGGCTTTTCAATGGCTGCTTTGCTCTCCACAGCCGCAGGTGTTACTTTCTATTCTTGCATTCATAGGACCTGCTTATACATCCTCTTTTCAACAAGCCCTCTCTTCAAAACTCTGATCCTTTGCCCTTGTAGCCCACTGATTTTGCCTTCAGCCTCCTCTTCTATGTACACTCTCAGCATCCTTTGAAAAAAGGCATTAGTTCAACATCAGTTTCAACTGCACTCATTCACACACCCTAGGGACTCCGAAGTGTTCGCACTGTTTAATCAACATTTTACATAGAGAGCTCCAACTTCCATTTTTCCAAATTTCAAGCTTATCTAATTTTCCAATCCTTTGTTTTTTCACACTTAGTCTGCCTTTACTCCTTCCTTTACATTTACTAATTGAGGCTTGCAATCCTTTGCATTCTGCATTTGTGCACAATTTTTATCTGGATGCTCTTTTTTTTCTTATTTCCTCTTTTTTGCCTTTTCAAAGTGACAGCATTAGATTTAAGCCTTCCTTCCAGCACTCTTACTGTGTCTTTATTCCTTAAAAGATTTTCGGAGATATTGGGATATTTCAAAATGCACACCGCTGCGTATTCCGTGAGAATGTATCTTCCCCAGACACGTTCGCAATGCCAGGCGGATAAAGCAACCACTCTCTAGATTCAAGAAGGTTTAAGAAAAATGCAATAACAAAAAAGCTATACATACAATGCAAGCTGTAGTGTAGACTCGGATAATGCAAGGGCTATATGATATGGAGCTCCAAAGACTGTTTTCGGTGGAAAACAACACTCCGTTTTTCACTGTTTTTACTACAAAATGTATTTTAATTAAGAAAATGTATTTTGTTGTGTGTGTTTAGCATTAACACAATATACCTATCGTACAAAGTAGCAGGCAGTCCTTATGTGGACCAGGAATCTATGCAGAATTGGATTGTGAAAACTATTGAGGAAATAAATGTACAGAACCTCTTCCTCCTACTCCCTATAACTGGTTTTAAATAACTGGATTTAAATAATATTAATATCCTCCCTTCCATTTAGAGACCTGTGCATGGCTTTTCAAGTTTTCATAAGCTATGCTAAGTGTGCCTTATAGCATCAAAGCATTCTGATTCAACAGTTGTGTGATGTTTGATTGAGAACTTAGCACTTTTGTGAACCTTACAAAACTGCTGAAGTGCTGGTCTTTATACCTGATACACCATGCACTTCACTGTGAAATATACCACTTGCTTTAATCTCCTGGTGGATAGCATCAAAGAAGAGCTAGTCATATGAAAATCACTTCAAAAAGACTAAAAAAATATTCAGTGCATCTTTGGTATATGTAACAAGTGGCATTTGGTGCATGCCCAGTGCAGGACTACCGGTTGGAAAAAAGTCAATTGCAGTGCACTGAGCTGATTTTCCGTTTAAATACATGATGTCTCTCTAACCACCAGTTTACATGTAATTGGTGTTCTTTTAGATCGTAATTGGTAGGTATTTGTAACTTACTGCCTGAGGCAACAAATTGACAAAGTAAATGGCAAGTCTTTCTTGTGTAGAACATAGCTTGGCAAGTACCAGTGATTACAGTTGGCTGTTTGATAATGTGACTGAATATCAGTGATGTCACTGTCACTGCAATCTCCATCTTTGAAGCTAGTAGAACTGTGACATCATTGAAGGAGTGATATGATTCATTCACTGACATCTGCTTATATAACTGAAGTCAATGCAGGACATGACTCTCTTTCAGAATATAAGTCATCAAATTATCAGTTTCACATGGAAAGTACATTTAGTAATATAGAAAAATCGGCATTACAATATCACAGTATGCAAACATTTTAATTAGATATTAAAAAATTATGTTTAGACCTATACAACATGCTGTACATTTAAAATAATCTCTAAAGACTAAAAAGACACTATGGTATAGGAGTGTCTGTATGTCTTTAACATAGGATAGATGACATCACTGAGTCTCTGAGAACTTAGGTAATCACTTGTATATCCCCAACAGTAAATGCTTAATGCACACACTTTCTATTTAAAGGAAACTGCTTTTATATAACAAAAGGCTGACACCCAAGATAAGTACGTGCTGAATACAAACATACAGCAACCGTATAAACAACTTATATTAACCGAGGAAGCGACCAGTGCTTTTCAGTTTGTGTAACCATGAGCTGTTGCGGTTGTATAGTTTCACGTTGGGCCAGCTGAGGACTCGGGAGTGCTTGTGGTGCACAAAAAAAGAACAGAAGCTGTATTGTTGTGGCTGTTTCCACAGGGACAGCTAATGTGTTGGTCTGAATATACACAGTCTGTAAGGAATCCTATAGCACCAGTTGCATAGTGAAGAATGTTGAAGGAATAAAAATAGACTCTATTGAGTCTATTGTGGTGCTTAGTACAGGGCTAATGCACTAGCCAAGGTAGTGACTAGGTTTTTAGCACCAATGACAGGTCCTGTGGTGCCTTGGGAATGTAAAGGTGTGATTCACAGCTAATCTCATTGTTTATACAAAGTATTATCTTGTCAATTTTGTGGTTGGTCTCCTTCCTCATATAAGACCTTGCCACAATATGAATGTAAGTATTTTAAAACAATGGCTTGGTACATCATGGAGTTAATGTTAGAAGCACAGCAAAGGTCAATGGACAATCAGCTTCTTTTTTTTTCTTCAGATTTTCACGTGAAAGAGGACATGCACTGCATCACCTTTTAGTAACTGTCTGATTTTTTGTAGGGACCATCTCAGATCTGTGTTATAAGCTCCAAATGAGGAAAGATTTTACAGTGGAGGTCCCTAACTAAAGGGACAAAAAGAATCAGCCAAGTGCTATTTGTCATCAATTTATGTGTACTGCAGTGGTGGAGCTTTTTGATTTTCTGGGGGGGGGGCCACTAGGAAGTTGGCCTTGCAGATATACTTTCTCTATAGCAGGAGTACCCTCCAAATTTACCTCCAATATTAGGAGGGTACTCATGCTACAGCGAAGGTAACTGTGACTACAATTTACAAATCAAGTATATATTTGCCCCTCTTTATGCTCAGTAGCTCCTTCACTGCATGACCTTGGGAGCCACTCAACCATGACTGGACTGTCATGGTTGAGTGATTGGGGACCATATCCAAAGCACACCTGGAGCATAATATTATCCCATAGAGATTTCCTTCAAAAAATTATATAGCCTAAGTGTATAAAGATTTGAGATGATATAAAACAAGTGATAAAAGAAAACACTGTATGAGAACATTAGATATTCAACTTCTCACAAAATGACCAGTCTAAAAGTGTAATAATCCAAATATTATGCAAGCCACAATTAGTTTGTTGTAATGGAAATAGAAATTTCATGTTCATGACAAAGAATATAAAAGGGCTTCTCATTGCTTCGTTTGCTGTCTATGTTAATAACACCTGTAATTAGGCATGCCTAATCATGAGGTAACATGTATTAGGTTTGTTAAATCACACTCACAGTGGTACATTGGAGGTATAGATGTAACTACACATACATAAAACATTATTTGAATATTTGGAAAATAAAATATGTGTTTGAAGAAACCTCAGGTCCCCACAATTCTTTTTTTAAAGAATTTCTTGTTTACACATTGTGTACAGACGGCCATACAGTTCAGTACATTACATGCCATGACATTGAGTTGGGTGGAGGTAGTGGCAGTAAAACATGTACATTTATTGGGAACCCAGCTGCACAGCCGGTGCACAGGATGCAATATAAAAGGGCCGAGGTATCAGGAGGATTGTCTGGGAATCATTTTGCCAGGAGAATTTACAAAGAGAGAGTTTTCAGGGATCATGTGGATCTGTGACACACCATTCATCAGTGGTCAGAAGCCATGCGATCAACCAGCCAGTGTTAATGACCCCAGAGATGCATACAGCACATGACCTAGGTGGCCCTCTACATAAATCTAGAATTCTGGCCAAATGCAGCTCAAATTCTGACCATTACAGACCTTTTGTGGTCACGCGGTGCATAAGGTGCCAGGAGGTCATTTGGAATATGGGAGGACGAAATCCCCGATGATGGCCAGCAAGCCCGGTACAATTGCATCACATTAGCCCCCAGTAGCACCTCATGAATGGCCCCTATACAATAGCAAAATCAATCCACAACTTCATCATGTTTCAATGTATCTAAGGACACATTAATAACACATAGGAGATCCATCACATTACGTTGTTGGTTAAATAAATAACCTAAATTAACTTACAATTAAACAAGCTAGCAAAGAACAATCATCTAAAAGAACAATTAGCTAATTTCATAATAAACAGTTTACAGCATTAATTCCTCCTTACAAAACTGCAATCATAAAGCCATATTTCATCGAATCAAGCAAATATGTCTTATAAAAGCTAAATATCGCTATAATGATGCAGGAAAACGAAATATGAAGTGGTTGGGTAAAAAAGACGTGATCAGGTTATTGAGGATTAAGTGATTTCCCCCCATTCAATTTGTGGCGTCCATCTGTGAAGACATGCAGCCCTGACTGCTGGTTGCCTGACGCGGCTTGTTAGAGCCTTGGACACCTTCTTCGCTTTCCATTTCCTTATCCAGTTGCCTTTCTGGGTCTCCTCCTGCAGCCTCCTGTCCATGAATCATATTAAATCAAGTGAGTTAGGCTTCTCCTGGGGGACCTAGGTCTCACAGTGGGTCTCACAGTGGGCGTTATGAAGCAGACCAAGCATATGAGTCATGCTTTATTCTCCCGGTCCATGGGAGTCTCCTCAACGGTCTCCGCAACGGTCGCAGCAGCATTCTCCGCAGTCTCCTCTCAGACTCCGTCTCCTTTTCTCAGTCTCATCCTCTTCAGTATTTTATTCACAAAGAGGATTCTCACTTCCTCCCTCTCAACATTTCCTCTCAGCATTTTTGCAATCTTCTGTTGCTTGGTTCTTCATGCTGGTGTCATTTCAACAAGAATTAATATGACAATGTGCTTCCTCTAACATGTTGAAGTAAACACCATGCTCTGGGCTTTCCTCTTTGGCTTTCTTTTTTGCTTTCTCTTTGCTTCCCTGAGCAAAACATCATGTTGATTTTCCTATTCATCACCCAACTTCCTTCCTGTTAGTGGAGTATTTAGCAAATATGGGTCATAATAAGCCATGTTCTAAAGTTCAAAATATGAAACCAGCAATTGGGCCACTTCACTAAACAGCATCCTCGAATGCCTAACAATAGGGCTTCAGTTTTGTAGGACATGTTAAGACGTTTGCCCGGAAGCTTTTGTTAGGCGGCTTCCGGAAGGTTGTTAGAAGGAAGCCATCCATTATATTTGCTCGGTCAGTGAAGATTTTTGGCATGCGCTCTTGTATTTGTCTTCGAGTGTTCGTGATTGCCATTATTATGCGATTCCAAGATGGAGCCCAGGACGGCTCACATGCTCCCTTGTCAGTCCTTGTCATGCAAACTCGATGTGCACAATCCCAGTGGTCTTAATGGCTGACCTACGTCTAAGTTAAGACTGGAGGCCAATGGAGGCCAGTGCAGGGCTAACCAAGGCTTATGAAGGGTCAAGGCAACCATGCAGGGAATGCTTTTCTGGTAACCAAGGCTTATTCTCTTCTCTAAGAATAGTTTCCTAAACCAGGATTGCTTGCAAAGAGTTAATCGAAATGGAGAATAGGTAACAACAGCTCATACTGGAAAGAAACATATCGTTGACTGGTGCCCGTACCAAATCTTTCATGAATCACAGGAAAATTGTTGTGCGATGCTTCCAACTAAATGCTCAACATTGACAAAATAAATATAATACGAAATTTGACAAACAATGTGTCTGATATGAACACAGCGTCCGACACATTTGCACAATGACTTGCATTACGCTCAGCTTCACATATATATGATTGTGAGGGATTCGCGAAGGACTTCATTTTTAGAATAATTGCGAAAATATTTCTACTTCAAGGGCATCATCAACTTCTGGATTGTCAATCAAGATGTTTTCGGGAACTTTTAAGCTTCAGAAGTGTCAACTGGAGCTTACCAGCCCTTGATTCTAAATGGCTTAGCTATGCTTGATGGGACGACTGAAAGGTCTACAAAAGCCAACCACTGATGTGTCAGTCAAAGGTTACTTCACACAAGTTCACAGTAACATGTTGACCATTACTGGTTTGTTCTGTTGCTAAAGTATTGGTTCGTGAAGCGTGCTTTGATAGTGTCCTCCACTTGCACCAGAAAAACACATTGCCATATCAAATTGAAGCCAGAAAAACAAGGCTCTCGTGAAAAGCATGAAAGGAGATCAGGCTTTGTATTGACCTTCGCGATAAACATCTTCAAACATTTCCCACTGAGGCAACCTTGTTTCTATTTGGTTACAAATTACTCAGATCAATAAATCAAGCTAATTCTCTTGAAGCATTCATGCAATTTGAGGTCACAACGTTTCCTGTTTAATAATCCTTTTGGTTTAAAGCAGGTTAGCTGATTATGAAACAGGAGGCTCAGGGCTTCAAACAATCAGAGAATCTCCTTGGGCGGGTCTTTTAGATTTGTGTTTGCAACCAACATCAGAGCAACAAATTCAAACACAAAGTCATGCCAAAGAATTAACAGAGGTCCTCTAATCAATAGTAATGCGATTTTCTTTGTGGTTTGGGGCTCTCTCGAATGTCCAGGAGATAGTCCTGCCAGGATCGATGCTGGGGGGCTGGTCTCCTGCTGGTCCCCTTCTGGTCTCCTGCTGGTCTGCTGCTTGTATTAGGCTGCTCTTTGGGATGCAGGACATGGTCATTTCTGGTCGGAGATCACATCAGTGGGTGTCTTATCAGGCTGTGTCAATGGGCCATTCACTATGTGCAGCCACTACACATGCCAGCCAATATAAGGGGCGTGTCCCTGCTGCAGGCAATACCCCTGATGGCAGGTTGGGCAGCAGTGCCCTTTTGACATGTACCCATGAATCATGAGCAAAAACAACCCTCTGCTCCACGACATACAAAAATACAATACCCAAGTGGTCTTGTAAGTCATCATACTTAGGAGGGACTCTTTCAGAGTTGCCTACACAAAATGGCAAAGAAATATAGACCAATTTAAGATAACACTGGCCCAGTAAAGCCTAGATGGGTTGTTGTTCGTTTATTGCTGAAGCAATCATCCAGTAATTCTTAGGCTTATTAGTTCCTGTGCTATTTATCACAACAAAATGGGTCAGTGCATGCGCGTAATGAAATCATCAGTCACGCGAAACCCTGAAAGGATTATGAGGCTTTTCATGGAGATAAATTAGACTGGGAGGGGTGAGGATGAATATTGAAAAGCTGGCAAGAGCAGACTGTTGAGATGCAGGTCAGGGGATGTGTGTCAGGGGGATGTGTCAGGGGGATGTGTCAGTTGGATGTGTCAGGAGTCGTTTGTTGCTGGCTTACATTCACACTTTGATCATGCAGGGCATTGCTGGTCTTAAACTGGTCTTAAGCCACATCAGCCAACATCAGGCAACATGAGGTAACACATGAGGCAAGACCAGGCCTGGGGGATGATGCATTGTGGCCCTTTTAGCTGTTAAGGCCGTCGGCAGGGGATGGCAGGATGCCATGAGAAGCCATGATCCCACAGACACCTTTTGTGACCTTGCTTGCTCATGTCAGCCCCTGCTTCTTGCCATGATCCACAGCCCATTAAACAGGCCATTAAAAACGGTCACGAATTTGAATTCAAGGCAAACGCAAGGCATTACTGGTAGCAAGCAGGTGAGCTGTTTGGCCCGCGGCTGCTGCTCGTGTTTACCATCAAATCAAACAATCATCGGCTGCTCCAGTGTTGCTTCCCCGTTCCAACCTCACTCCCGGAATCTTAAGTATGCTTTGATCCGGCACACGTGATTGGCAAACCAAACTGTTGCGGCTGGAAATTTGATGCAAAGCTATGCCCAGTCACCTGCGAGCGGCAACCAGCACTTGCCTGCAAACACCAACAAGCAAAACAGGAGAGGAAAATACAACAGAAGAGAAAACCTACCATGTACATGCCTTTAGTAGCTTTAACCTGTCGTGAAATATAAGTATAGGTTATTCACCGCGGGAGAGGGAATATATGATTTATCAACAGGGGGCTGAGCCTGAGGTTTGATAAACACACATTCTCGATCCCATGGTGAATAACCGGCTTATACCATGAGTTAAACACTCAAACAGTCAAACATGTGAAAATAAGTGGACGACAAAGAATATAAGAATTATCGCCGTGAAATAGTGACATGTGATTGGCTGACAGAGGTGTCAAATGGTATCATTTTAGGAATGCCTTTTAGAAATAATTTTCCAATTGTTCAATAATCCCGATGAGGGTCCTATACAGCACCAGTCTGAGTTATCTGAGACTCAGATTTTATTTCAACAATGACAATATGATGGTCTGTTCAGTCACAAAAAGCCTCTGATATATATTATAAATGACAAGCAATGCATTAACTGGATTTAATCTTGTTATTCAGAATATAAGTTATCATATATATTATACAGGTCTATGTATTATGGAGAAGGCGGTTATCAGAAATAGAGTGATAAAAATCAGGATCATGACATGTGGAAATATTACTATAGGTCCTTTTTTCAAAATATGACAAAAGAACCAAAAGGATATTTCTTTTACCAAGCTACGACAGAAAGAATATACACGTATTTCTTTACATATAATAGAACACGTGTTGAAAAACCTACGTCTAAAAAGAAGCTGCAAAGGAATTCGTCCAGATGAAAGGGCCTGTTCTGGATTACCACACTAAATGGATTAGTGCGTGGAAATGCATAGTGAAATTCAGTGACACGCATTAAATCCATCATATCCCTGCATGACTTCATGAGACGGCATGCTCCTAATCCAATTGCATCCATAATGGACTTCTGGGACTGTCCTAAGCCTGCCCACCTATTATGCCTGGCCTGGAATTTGTATTGTCATCATGGGAGGCAGTGCTGAGCCCTGTAACACCCCCATGGAGCAGTGCATTGGAAATACTGAATCTATTACTTTAAGACTAATTCACACTGCAATTCAGGGGTCTGCACTTACATGTTTGCCTCCAGCATGTGTTGTTTTTAAGAACATTTTAAATGTCGCCAAAGTTACAATATGGAAATGAAGGACATATCAGCACTTTCCGACGAAAAGGAGTAAACAATACTCTTTTGAAGGTGTGGAAGTAGCAGATGAAATTCCAATTATGTATCTCATCCAAATGAGATCTGGGTTGCTGCTCATGGAGGTAGACCTATCAGAACAGAGAGTCCAAGCTGGGACATTCAGCAGAGGTAGCACAAACACTTTTAGATAGCACTATTACCAGCACCATATAAACACAACACATCTCATAGCCATTATATCACCTTTACAACCAACAACTCTTCCAAGAAGCCCTTCCATTATTATTCCTATTACAAATGTGTTTGCAGAAGTCGGTTTTAGGGGCAATACCTTGTGCCGATGGGCTCAGAATAAGCACATTGCCATAGGTGTGCATACAACATATCACTACCTAATGTTCTTTCGGCAGTCTTGCCTGATGCGGTTCTTACAGAAAACAACCCAAGCATGTGTTCGGTCTCCAGTTTAGAGACAGCTTCTTTCCAACATAATACTACGTCTATGATTATTATTATGCTATATATTTAATGTGACATTCCAAACCTGCATCAGTCTTGCTATACGATACATTTTTTGTATGGTCTTCTAGAATATAGTGCATAAACCGAACATACAGGCAAAGGCAGACCGATGACTTACTGAAAAAAAAGGAAGATGATCAATGCTCATTGGCAGCTTCAAAACTAGGAAGGAAAAGAATTAGGTCTTAGGCCGCTAAGAAATAGAAGAAGTAAATCCCAAAGTAAGATTTAACGCAAAGTAACTAAGATACTCTACAGGAACCTTGCGAAGGTCAAGCGGCTTTTGAGAAAGCCATCTATATTTAATGGGACAAGCAAAAGGTGATGTCACATGTCTATGTCAGCTGTCATGGACACCAGTTAGCATTTAAGCGGCTTGTTTCTCATAATGGGCTGCTCAAATATACGGGTCACCTGTTGAAGGTTCCACTTAGCACCTCTTCCAAGGTGAAGACATGCAAGATATCTTCATTTCCAATTCTGCTTCTGTAGTTATTTCTACCAGCAGTTCAGAGGTTCTGCTTGGTGCATTTGTGCCCTGCATAAAAGTTATACAAAGCAGAGAAAATCATCATTTGTCTCTGTACAAAGAAGATGTGTATCCAGCAACATACACAGCCTTATTTTTTTCAGTGTTGGTTTTTATCTGTTGCCTTTGTTTTCGTTATTTTTGTTACATATGAACTATTGCTTCTTCCACTTAAAATATATTGCTGTCCTGTCTCTGTTCCCACCATCAAATTTTCCATGACACTTTTTCAATTACTGCCCTCGACCTTCGTGCATTATTCTTACCAACCTGGATTTGTGCGGCCTGTTTCAGCCTCCATTAAAATCCCCATATCATGTGACAGGAGAGTCTAGGTTGGAGCACCCTGCCAGCCACAAATGCATCCAGCATCAAACTGTGGCCTCCAAGACCCCAGCAAGAAGCATGCTTGATACCTTAATACAGGAGCATCGATCAAAATGCCTCAAATGTCCATCATACTGGATTGGAAGAGGCACTAGCATTAAGCAGATGACAGAGAAATATAAGGGTAACTCCACTGGATGCCATTGGACGCCAGTGGATGCCAGTGGATGGCTTGGCTTGAAGTGGATGGGTCAGCATTAACCTCTCCTTTTCCACTCCAGGCTACAAACAATTTTCCTTTTGGACAGCACTCATCCGCCCATGTGCTGTGCCTGGAGACGCAACTGCCTGTCCAGTATTTACTGGGCTTCCTCAAGAAGTGCCCTGGGGCTGATGGGCTGTATTCTCAGGAGGTTCACCGTGAAGGAACCGTGCCATGAGGGAGAAGGAGGAAAGCTACCTTCAGGGCCACTGTGGGGGAGGAAAGCCACCATTATGGAGCTACAGCATGTTCAGTGAAGGAGGGCCCTAATCTCTGAGAGTGAGCATGCTGCACGGGCAAGTATAAGAGGACAAAGACAGAACTGGGAGCTACTACTGTGCATGTATGTGGAGCTGCATGGAGAGCAAAATCACTAGGACGAGGCATGTTACATGAAGTATGGGCATGCCCAAGAGGTCCACCCCAGCCCTTATGAAAAGGGTCAAGCCAAGCCAGGGTCCAACCTACCATAAGGGCACTATGAAAGGACCTCTATGGGCCAAACAGGAGCTTGATGGTCGTTTTCCTCAATCCTCATTAAGCCCAGCAAATGGTTGTCCTTGGGATAGCTCTAAAGTGGAACAAGGCTGACAGAGGCTGGAGACATCTAATGAATGAGTGTTATTGGGGCATGAGACGTGCTTGCCTTTACAGCCCCACTCACCTTGTCTCTTTATCAACCTTACTGCTCTCAAGTGCATCCATACATTTCCCAACATCAGAACTATATAGACTGTCCCTGCTAAATGGCATGTATATGGACTGCAATCAACATTAATTCTAGACTCGAAGCACATCTGCAGTACTCTCCAAGTACTTTCACAGACTAAAGTGACCCTTACTAAGACATAAATCTGAATTATATGCAACACAGATTTCAGATTAGGGAGATGGTCCTCAACGATAGAAAGATATTCGAACAATTTCCTACAGTCACATGTTACTAAATCATTGTTATCATAGTTTTTAATCTCCCACCATATAATTATTCACATTAAATAACCCAAAGATTTGAAACAACTTTGGAACCATAGGCAATATCCTGATGTCATGTAGTTTATTCTGAATTCTGAAGTGTATGGTAAAGTTGCTAGACCTCGCCCCCATGACCCTGCCACACTGCATCCAACTTATAAATATTGTACATCATGGTTAAAAGATGTTTTTGTCATACACCAGTGGCCTTGCGTTCAAACCAAGACTCGCATTGAGGAACATCTTCCTCAGAAGAACCGTTCCATTCCACCGGGTATCATGGTAATTGTAGAATGCTTAAAGGAGCATACTAAATCGCATGATTTACATGCTCTTTAAAGTTGGGATGAGAAAGGTCAAAGCTTGATCAGGGATTCCGAAGTTTACATCAAGCTCTTGACCGAGTTTGTGTCTCGATCATCGACAAAACCAAACTGGTTTACACTTCATATTGCAGAAATAACCCAGACCCCGTACATAAACATGCAAATGTATATATGGAATCGGCTTTGCTTGAACACTGACAAATACCAGCTGGTGATGTATTAACGCCTAGATAATCACGGTCCAAACTGCCATGCTGTAAATATGCCATGTTGACAAGTGCTAATGAAGAAGGCAGAGACAGTTCAAATATTGTTCGTGTCAACTTGTGGTCCAATTATGGGGCAAATTATGCGCTTGTTAAGCGGAGGGCTGAATGGGGCTGAAGGACCTGTCCCCAAGGATCAGAAGCAGGGCCGGGCTAACCCGGGTCAGTGCCAAGAATATTTGCTATCTCATTAGGCTTCAAATATTAACAATTAGATTTTGACAGAGCAATCATCAATCATTCTTTAAGCACATGGAGTCTTCTGTCCACAGATTGGATCAATTTTCTAACAGAAATCCAATTTCGGTTATTGGCATAACAGGTTACATTCAAGGGTAATCCCATTCCCCACAAACCAAACAAGTCTCCTTCCAATCTGGTTTGCTCAAGTCTTGTTTGTTTTTTAATTTCCTTCCCTCACATTATTTAACTTTCCAATCTAACCAGAAGCTCCTGTGCTTAGGATCCTTTATGACTAGTTCCTGGTGAAATTTCACATAAAACTGTTTCAATGATCTGACAGAAATGTCATTTGTGCTCTAGAAATCACATTTATAACTTGTTGCCTTCCTTCAGCCACAGAACTCTTGTTGTTATTTATATCCTCATAATTCCACAAAGACGTTCATGATAAACATGATAAACAACCACAAAGGCTCAGAAGTAACAATACATAATTAACGCAAAATAGGATCTTAGTTTGATGTTCCATGAGCTGAGATAGGCCAAGAAATTGCAAGCAAACCAGGTGACATGCTAATACACTGTGTTGTTAGTTTCAGTTGTTTTGCTGCTTTTACTTGGCTCCGAAATGATATCACGTCAAAGATGTTGCAAATAACCAAATATTTATAATAACACAATGCTGTTTAGGAAGAAGATGAATTTTATTCTTGACTTTCTTGTGCTGTTTTGTCACACAAAGATTCCAATATAGAACAAGTTAAATGTCTTCAGCAAGAAAGGCATGCCAACAACAGGCATTGTACTGAATTTTGTGGGTTTGTCTAAAATCTGTTTGGCAAAACCACAGCTTGTATACTGCACAGACAGCAGTCCCAAAATCCTGGACATTCGGCAGTCAAGTGAGTTGTAGCTTCGTCCTGACTACCACCATCAGTTGCGGCCAACCTGTTTTATGGCCTGCTCGATTTGGCAAACTTTAAAGCCCCCAAAACAAGATACAGAGTTTGTGAAGTTTCCTGGACAGGCTGGGAAAAGTGAAGATACAATCTTAACATGGCCACCTGATGGCTTGATCAATGTCATTATTCAAATGAACTCATGCATAAGTTCTAAGATCCAGGGTGGTCAGTCCTTTAATCGAACCATCTCCAAAGCTTTCTTCAGTCCCCTTGGAGATGGCCCACTCCTCTATACAATTATCTTCGTTTGATGAATGTCCATGTAAAGTTATAAAAGACTATGTAAAAGAAACTTCTGATATTGACGGTGGCATTGTCATTTATTTCTTATAGCATTACATGTATATTTGTTTGTGCCAATGACAAGTAAAATTCAACATCAGAGATCATAATACATAACTTATCAACATATATTATATTAAGTTTTCCGATAGGGAAAACCCACAAATGATACATCTATATCGACAAGTTATTGCGTAACATGACTAATATCAGGAAAGAAATTTTGACTCGCGTATTTGTATGGTGATATCTGTGAAGGATGAAGTATTCACCTTATCTTTTTATTCAATTTCAAAAGTATGTAGCGGCCTAACTAAAAACAATTACAGCAAAATTACCTTTTTGGCCATTAAATGTCCTATTAAAAAGGTCCCAGACATTTTTTTAATGTAGACCCTACTGCAAGTTTCAGTTAGGACTAACTCTGACATCAGTGAATGGTGAACAACAATTCGTGTCCCTGTCATTGTAGATGAGCCTAGCAATTTGTCAGGGCCCATGGGGTGCTTCCTGCCCGTTTTATCTTCTTTGCTGATTAAATGTCATAGCATTTGAGAAGTTGACAACTGACCTGGACAGTGTGGTGTCATGCACTCTATCTCAGACACCTCCACCTGCTTTCCCAAGATTCTGAAACCATACAAATGTGTTAAGATGTGATATAGCAGAATATTTGTATCCTGTTGCATCTTGTTATGTGTATCATGTATGTAAGTACTTGGTCTAAATACTCCCCCATAGTGTTCACCCTCCTCTGTGATAATTAATAAAAGGTTTATACAATTACATTTTACAAGGTCGTCAACTGGCCGAACTCCAAACAAGTTCAATATCTACGGAACCAAGTAGCATTTCACGTATTATCCCAAGAGAGCTTCGGATCTTATCCGAAGAGTCACGTATCGGCCCTGATGGTCACACATTAACTCGAAGATAGGATGTCAGTCCTGATGACCAATACGTGGCTCCGGGGCATGATACTACAGCCAATATGTGAAATATCACACTGGTCGGATATGTGGTTTATCAGCTCTATCAAAGCATAAATATATATGATATCTCCTTCTAACAATAAAACCAATAATTTTTCAACATTGATCATCATTGCTGTATTATTTATATTCATAGTGTACAATTTGTGAACTGGCTCGATATAGCCATCTTCTACTAGAAAATTCATAGCTATCGATGTCTGTCTGAATCCGTACTCGGATTCCTCTTTACCTCTTTTTTTTTTAGCATGGTACAAACATGGGCATTGGGAATACATTGGCATATAAGGAGCTAATAACTGATGCACGGTATTTAAAGTATTTGTATAGGTTTTTTGACAAAAGATGACTTTGAGCCAATTTCGCTCCATTGAAGATTGTATCTCAATAGTTTCTATTTATATATGGACATTCTGTGTCCTTCGCCTGCTGTTACACTGTGCTATTCAGTGGTGTCTATGTCTCTGTGTCCTGATGAAATATCGAGCCTTGCTCAAATTCGGTTAAGTAAGTAAGTAAGTAAAGTATATTTATTGCAACAGTTACAACAAACAAAAGCTTTGAAGCCAAAAGCACAATGTTTGAAGATGGCACAAACTACAAGCCATTCCCTTTGGATAAAGGCAGAATATTGGGGGTCAAATTCATCTATTATTTCCATTCAATTCTTTTCTCTTTGATATGAAGTCAGCCTGGTGTGTTTTGCACCCTTTGTGTTATTTCCAGTTTGCTCTTCCACTTCAAGAGGACATTAAAGATTCCGGGACATTAAAGATTCCATTTGCCCCAGATGAATGAGTGTATGTAGGCACAGCTGTACCTTAGTGAATGCAAAATTAATTAGGAAGCAAGCTGTGTTGCATTTCAGCTGGAGCAACCTACATGTACAGCTCATGAAGCATGTGCAAATGAGGAGGCCATCCCATTGGAAATTCAATCAAAAGGTGTCCCGTTTCAGGTACTAAGATTCTTAGGTTGTCTTTGGTGGATCTAGTTACAGACCAGGCAATTGGCTGGGGCATGACATTTATTGCAAATGTCTAATGGGTAGGGTGGCCTGGGATTTCATGGCGAATTTCCGGGCAAAATGAATCTTGATGAATCAATAGAAGTAGTATCGCTGCTACAAATTGATAGGAACGATTTAATGACACATTTATAAGTGGTAATATTTCCAAAATTTTGTCATTCACGATTTATTAATCAAATATTGAAATTAATAAAGTTTTCTGAAGGTATTAAATTTTATACGAATCACAACATATGACGATACCTGACAACTCCTGGAGTAGGGGAGAGCGGGGCCAGTGAGACACTTTTTTTATTTTCAAGCGTTCCAAAATGATGGCAATAACGAGTTAAATGAGATCAGGTCCATATTATAGATAATGACGTTGGGTATATTGTCAAGCAGTTTCAGGTTCCTACCTTTTACAGGTTTGGAGAAACTTTGAGTTATGTCCGTGCTCGTTAAGTGTCTCACTGTGCCCCGTGGGCGGGGCACAGTGAGACAGCAGGCGGGGCAAAGTGAGAAAGGACATCTGCTGCCATAACTGCCAATCATCAGGACCTGCGGAATTGTTCTATCAACTGTTGTTACAGAAAGTACTGTACTTTTATAAAAGCAGCTAGCTAGGTGATTTGTTGGGTTATTTTTTTAGGATGTTTCAAAACTTCATTGCACAGGACACATGCACAACTTATTTAACCTGCCGCACATGTTACATACTAATCAAAAACACTTTTGATGCTTCCCTTTGGATATGACTCGCTAAAATCAGTAGTTTTTAGCCAGCATTTTGTTTTTCATAGTGAATTGTGGCTATGCATTACATTCAGGTCGTTTCGAGATTATTTTGTGATGTCTGACTGTGCCTCGCCTCAAACTGTCATAAAATATTTGAATTCTGCGGACCGGATGCCTGTATCGTGGTTCATAATCTCACTAAACTAAGACAAATAATCAAGGTTTGAATCCCTGGCAATTGATTTGCATTATACCATTTTTCTTGGGAATTATAACAAAAAGTCGTTTAGCTAAATTATTTACTTTTACAGGCTAAAAATTAAAATATTGAAATTCCACTCTCGATATGCTGTGTAGGCAATCAGGATGTAGGACAGTCTCTCACTTACTTACTTTTCGTACTATACAAAAGAGGGTTACCCTGTAAACATTACCAGCTAGACGCTACGGGCTTTGTCTCACTGTGTCTGCCGTCTCACTGTGCCCCGCTCTCCCCTATGTATGTACTTAAGCATAAGTTGGGCCTTCAGACTCCAGTGTTCTTACAAACAGTGAGGTTGACCAGGCAGGCATGGAAAAGCTGTAAATCATGTTTGAGACTGAATTAGTGTCTCAATCATCGACATAAACCAAACTACCAATAAATTTACACTTCATATTGCAGAAATAACCCGGACCCCGTTTATACACATGCAAATGTATATATGGAACCGGCTTTGATTGAACACTGACATATACCAGCCGGTGATATATTAACACCTAGATAATCATGGTCCAAACTGCCATGCTGTAAATATGCCATTTTGACAAGTGCTAATGAAGAAGGCAGAGACAGTTCAAATATTGTTCTTGTCAACTTGTGGTCCAATTATGGGGCAAATTATGCGCTTGTTAAGCGGAGGGCTGAATGGGGCTGAAGGACCTGTCCCCAAGGATCAGAAGCAGGGCCGGGCTAACCCGGGTCAGTGCCAAGAATATTTGCTATCTCATTAGGCTTCAAATATTAACAATTAGATTTTGACAGAACAATCATCAATCATTCTTTAAGCACATGGAGTCTTCTGTCCACAGATTGGATCAATTTTCTAACAGAAATCCAATTTCGGTTATTGGCATAACAGGTTACATTCAAGGGTAATCCCATTCCCCACAAACCAAACAAGTCTCCTTCCAATCTGGTTTGCTCAAGTCTTGTTTGTTTTTTAATTTCCTTCCCTCACATTATTTAACTTTCCAATCTAACCAGAAGCTCCTGTGCTTAGGATCCTTTATGACTAGTTCCTGGTGAAATTTCACATAAAACTGTTTCAATGATCTGACAGAAATGTCATTTGTGCTCTAGAAATCACATTTATAACTTGTTGCCTTCCTTCAGCCACAGAACTCTTGTTGTTATTTATATCCTCATAATTCCACAAAGACGTTCATGATAAACATGATAAACAACCACAAAGGCTCAGAAGTAACAATACATAATTAGTGCAAAATAGGATCTTTGTTTGATGTTCCACGAGCTGAGATAGGCCAAGAAATTGCAAGCAAACCAGGTGACATGCTAATACACTGTGTTGTTAGTTTCAGTTGTTTTGCTGCTTTTACTTGGCTCCGAAATGATATCACGTCAAAGATGTTGCAAATAACCAAATATTTATAATAACACAATGCTGTTTAGGAAGAAGATGAATTTTATTCTTGACTTTCTTGTGCTGTTTTGTCACACAAAGATTCCAATATAGAACAAGTTAAATGTCTTCAGCAAGAAAGGCATACCAACAACAGGCATTGTACTGAATTTTGTGGGGTTGTCTAAAATCTGTTTGGCAAAACCACAGCTTGTATACTGCACAGACAGCAGTCCCAAAATCCTGGACATTCGGCAGCCAAGTGAGTTGTAGCTTCGTCCTGACTACCACCATCAGTTGCGGCCAACCTGTTTTATGGCCTGCTCGATTTGGCAAACTTTAAAGCCCCCAAAACAAGATACAGAGTTTGTGAAGTTTCCTGGACAGGCTGGGAAAAGTGAAGATACAATCTTAACATGGCCACCTGATGGCTTGATCAATGTCATTATTCAAATGAACTCATGCATAAGTTCTAAGATCCAGGGTGGTCAGTCCTTTAATCGAACCATCTCCAAAGCTTTCTTCAGTCCCCTTGGAGATGGCCCACTCCTCTATACAATTATCTTCGTTTGATGAATGTCCATGTAAAGTTATAAAAGACTATGTAAAAGAAACTTCTGATATTGACGGTGGCATTGTCATTTATTTCTTATAGCATTACATGTATATTTGTTTGTGCCAATGACAAGTAAAATTCAACATCAGAGATCATAATACATAACTTATCAACATATATTATATTAAGTTTTCCGATAGGGAAAACCCACAAATAATACATCTATATCGACAAGTTATTGCGTAACATGACTAATATCAGGAAAGAAATTTTGACTCGCGTATTTGTATGGTGATATCTGTGAAGGATGAAGTATTCACCTTATCTTTTTATTCAATTTCAAAAGTATGTAGCGGCCTAACTAAAAACAATTACAGCAAAATTACCTTTTTGGCCATGAAATGTCCTATAAAAAAGGTCCCAGACATTTTTTTAATGTAGACCCTACTGCAAGTTTCAGTTAGGACTAACTCTGACATCAGTGAATGGTGAACAACAATTCGTGTCCCTGTCATTGTAGATGAGCCTAGCAATTTGTCAGGGCCCATGGGGTGCTTCCTGCCCGTTTTATCTTCTTTGCTGATTAAATGTCATAGCATTTGAGAAGTTGACAACTGACCTGGACAGTGTGGTGTCATGCACTCTATCTCAGACACCTCCACCTGCTTTCCCAAGATTCTGAAACCATACAAATGTGTTAAGATGTGATATAGCAGAATATTTGTATCCTGTTGCATCTTGTTATGTGTATCATGTATGTAAGTACTTGGTCTAAACACTCCCCCATAGTGTTCACCCTCCTCTGTGATAATTAATAAAAGGTCCATACAATTACATTTTACAAGGTCGTCAACTGGCCAAACTCCAAACAAGTTCAATATCTACGGAACCAAGTAGCATTTCACGTATTTCACGTATTATCCCAAGAGAGCTTCGGATCTTATCCGAAGAGTCACGTATCGGCCCTGATGGTCACACATTAACTCGAAGATAGGATGTCAGTCCTGATGACCAATACGTGGCTCCGGGGCATGATACTACAGCCAATATGTGAAATATCACACTGGTCGGATATGTGGTTTATCAGCTCTATCAAAGCATAAATATATATGATATCTCCTTCTAACAATAAAACCAATAATTTTTCAACATTGATCATCATTGCTGTATTATTTATATTCATAGTGTACAATTTGTGAACTGGCTCGATATAGCCATCTTCTACTAGAAAATTCATAGCTATCGATGTCTGTCTGAATCCGTACTCGGATTCCTCTTTACCTCTTTTTTTTTTAGCATGGTACAAACATGGGCATTGGGAATACATTGGCATATAAGGAGCTAATAACTGATGCACGGTATTTAAAGTATTTGTATAGGTTTTTTGACAAAAGATGACTTTGAGCCAATTTCGCTCCATTGAGGATTGTATCTCAATAGTTTCTATTTATATATGGACATTCTGTGTCCTTCGCCTGCTGTTACACTGTGCTATTCAGTGGTGTCTATGTCTCTGCATCCTGATGAAATATCGAGCCTTGCTCAAATTCGGTTAAGTAAGTAAGTAAGTAAAGTATATTTATTGCAACAGTTACAACAAACAAAAGCTTTGAAGCCAAAAGCACAATGTTTGAAGATGGCACAAACTACAAGCCATTCCCTTTGGATAAAGGCAGAATATTGGGGGTCAAATTCATCTATTATTTCCATTCAATTCTTTTCTCTTTGATATGAAGTCAGCCTGGTGTGTTTTGCACCCTTTGTGTTATTTCCAGTTTGCTCTTCCACTTCAAGAGGACATTAAAGATTCCGGGACATTAAAGATTCCATTTGCCCCAGATGAATGAGTGTATGTAGGCACAGCTGTACCTTAGTGAATGCAAAATTAATTAGGAAGCAAGCTGTGTTGCATTTCAGCTGGAGCAACCTACATGTACAGCTCATGAAGCATGTGCAAATGAGGAGGCCATCCCATTGGAAATTCAATCAAAAGGTGTCCCGTTTCAGGTACTAAGATTCTTAGGTTGTCTTTGGTGGATCTAGTTACAGACCAGGCAATTGGCTGGGGCATGACATTTATTGCAAATGTCTAATGGGTAGGGTGGCCTGGGATTTCATGGCGAATTTCCGGGCAAAATGAATCTTGATGAATCAATACAAGTAGTATCGCTGCTACAAATTGATAGGAACGATTTAATGACACATTTATAAGTGGTAATATTTCCAAAATTTTGTCATTCACGATTTATTAATCAAATATTGAAATTAATAAAGTTTTCTGAAGGTATTAAATTTTATACGAATCACAACATATGACGATACCTGACAACTCCTGGAGTAGGGGAGAGCGGGGCCAGTGAGACACTTTTTTTATTTTCAAGCGTTCCAAAATGATGGCAATAACGAGTTAAATGAGATCAGGTCCATATTATAGATAATGACATTGGGTATATTGTCAAGCAGTTTCAGGTTCCTACCTTTTACAGGTTTGGAGAAACTTTGAGTTATGTCCGTGCTCGTTAAGTGTCTCACTGTGCCCCGTGGGCGGGGCACAGTGACACAGCAGGCAGGGCACAATGAGACAGGACATCTGCTGCCATAACTGCCAATCATCAGGACCTGCGGAATTGTTCTATCAACTGTTGCTACAGAAACTACTGTACTTTTATAAAAGCAGCTAGCTAGGTGATTTGTTGGGTTATTTTTTTAGGATGTTTCAAAACTTCATTGCACAGGACACATGCACAACTTATTTAACCTGCCGCACATGTTACATACTAATCAAAAACACTTTTGATGCTTCCCTTTGGATATGACTCGCTAAAATCAGTAGATTTTAGCCGGCATTTTGTTTTTCATAGTGAATTGTGAGCTAGGCATTACATTCAGGTCGTTTCGAGTTTATTTTGTGATGTCTCACTGTGCCCCGCCTCAAACTGTCATAAAATATTTGAATTCTGCGGACCGGATGCCTGTATCGTGGTTCATAATCTCACTAAACTAAGACAAATAATCAAGGTTTGAATCCCTGGCAATTGATTTGCATTATACCATTTTTCTTGGGAATTATAACAAAAGGTCGTTTAGCAAAATTATTTACTTTTACAGGCTAAAAATTAAAATATTGAAATTCCACTCTCGATATGCTGTGTAGGCAATCAGGATGTAGGACAGTCTCTCACTTACTTACTTTTCGTACTATACAAAAGAGGGTTACCCTGTAAACATTACCAGCTAGACGCTACGGGCTTTGTCTCACTGTGCCTGCCGTCTCACTGTGCCCCGCTCTCCCCTATGTATGTACTTAAGCATAAGTTGGGCCTTCAGACTCCAGTGTTCTTACAAACAATGAGGTTGACCAGGCAGGCATGGCAAAGCTGTAAATCATGTTTGAGACTGAATTAGTGTCTCAATCATCGACATAAACCAAACTACCAATAAATTTACACTTCATATTGCAGACATAACCCGGACCCCGTTTATACACATGCAAATGTATATATGGAACCGGCTTTGATTGAACACTGACATATACCAGCCGGTGATATATTAACACCTAGATAATCATGGTCCAAACTGCCATGCTGTAAATATGCCATGTTGACAAGTGCTAATGAAGAAGGCAGAGACAGTTCAAATATTGTTCTTGTCAACTTGTGGTCCAATTATGGGGCAAATTATGCGCTTGTTAAGCGGAGGGCTGAATGGGGCTGAAGGACCTGTCCCCAAGGATCAGAAGCAGGGCCGGGCTAACCCGGGTCAGTGCCAAGAATATTTGCTATCTCATTAGGCTTCAAATATTAACAATTAGATTTTGACAGAACAATCATCAATCATTCTTTAAGCACATGGAGTCTTCTGTCCACAGATTGGATCAATTTTCTAACAGAAATCCAATTTCGGTTATTGGCATAACAGGTTACATTCAAGGGTAATCCCATTCCCCACAAACCAAACAAGTCTCCTTCCAATCTGGTTTGCTCAAGTCTTGTTTGTTTTTTAATTTCCTTCCCTCACATTATTTAACTTTCCAATCTAACCAGAAGCTCCTGTGCTTAGGGGCCTTTATGACTAGTTTCTGGTGACATTTCACTTAAGACAGTTTCAATGATCTGACAGAAATGTTATTTGTGCTCTAGAAATCACATTTATAACTTGTTGCCTTCCTTCTAGCCACAGAAGTCTTGTTGTTATTTATATCCTCATAATTCCACAAAGACGTTCATGATAAACATGATAAACAACCACAAAGGCTCAGAAGTAACAATGCATAATTAATGCAAAATAGGATCTTCGTTTGATGTTCCATGAGCTGAGATAGGCCAAAGAAATCGTAAGCAAACCAGATGACATGCTAATACACTGTATTGTTAGTTTCACTTGTTTTGCTGCTTTTACTTGGCTCCGAAAAGATTTAGTGTCAAAGATGTTGCAAATAACCAAATATTTATAACAAGCCTATGATCTTTAGGAAGAAGATGAATTTCATGCTTGATTTTCTTGTGCTGTTTGTCACACAAAGAATCCAATAATATAGAAGTTAAATGTCTTCAGCAAGAAAGGCATGCCATCCAAAGGCATTGTAGTGAATTTTGTCGCGTTGTCTAAAATCTGCTTGGCAAAACCAAAAGTTGTATACTGCACAGACAGCAGTCCCAAAATCCTGGACATTCCGTAGGCAAGTGAGTTGTAGCTTCGTCCTGACTACCACCATCAGTTTGGCCAACCTGTTTTATGGCCTGCTCGATTTGGCAAACTTTAAAGCCCCCAAAACAAGATACAGAGTTTGTGAAGTTTCCTGGACAGGCTGGGAAAAGTGAAGATACAATCTTAACATGGCCACCTGATGGCTTGATCAATGTCATTATTCAAATGAACTCATGCATAAGTTCTAAGATCCAGGGTGGTCAGTCCTAATCTAACCATCTCCAAAGCTTTCTTCAGTCCCCTTGGAGATTGCCTGTCTCCTCAATATATCTTCGCTTGATGAATGTCCACTTAAAGGTGTATACATATTACATACAATGAATGAAAAAAAGAACTCCCCGAATAATTGTAATTTATAAATTTGATGAAATTCTCATCTTTTTTTTTTTTCCATCGCAATAACAAGTAGAATTACTATTAGAGTTCAAATGTAACTGATAAAAATAATAGCATAAATATATAAACATAAAAGCATAAATATGATATTCAGTTTTACCAAACGCTCTTGTTGCAGTCTCGCAGCATGTTTGGTAATGCCTGTGAAAGATAAAGCTTTCATCTCATCTTACCTGTCCAATTTCAAACTATTATATAAAAAATACAGCATGCATAAAGACCTTTTTGGCCATGAATGTTTATTTTTTTGCAAAAAAAGTCCAGGACAGTCTTTCATGCACTGAAAGTCTCACTGACTACTAACTCTGACATCAGTGAATGGTGAACAACAATTCGTGTCCCTGTCATTTTGGATGAGCCTAGCAATTTGCCAGAGCCCATGGGTTGCTTCCTGCCCGTTTTATCTTCTTTGCTGATTAAATGTCATAGCATTTGAGAAGTTGACAACTGACCTGGACAGTGTGGTGTCATGCACTCTATCTCAGACACCTCCACCTGCTTTCCCAAGATTCTGAAACCATACAAATGTGTTAAGATGTGATATAGCAGTATTATATGTATCCTTATTGCATCTTGTTATGTGTATCGTGTATGTAAGTACTTGGTCTACCTACTCCCTCATAGTGTTCAACCGCCTCTGTGATCGTAAATAAAAGGTCTTTAAATAATATTTTACAATGTCGTGAACTGGTAGAACTCCAAACAAGTTCAATATCTACGGAACCAGGTAGCATTTCACGTATCATCCCAAGAGAGCCTCGTATCTTATCCGAAGAGTCACGTATCAGCCCCGAAGGTCACATATTAACACGATGATAGGATGTAAGTCCTGATGACCAATACAAGGCTATGGGGCATGATACGAGGGCCAATACGTGAAATATCACACTGATTGGATATGCAGTTTATCAGCTCTATCAAAGCATAAATATATATGATATATAACAATGAAACAAATAATTTTTCAACATTGATCATCATTGTTGTATATTCATAGTGTACAAATTTGTGAAGTGGCTCGATATAGCCATCTTCTACTAGAAAATTCATAGCTATCGATGTCTGTCTGAATCCGTACTCGGATTTCTATTTTCCTCTTTTTTTAAGCATGGTACATCATGGGCATTGGGACTACATGAGCATATATCATAACATGGAGCTAATAACTGATGCACAGTATTTAAAGTATTTGTGTAGGCCTTTTGACAAGAGATGACTTTGAGACAATTTCGCTCCATTGAGCATTGTATCCCAATAGTTTCTATTTATATGTGGACATTCTGTGTCCTTCGCCTGCTGTTACACTGTGCTATTCAGTGGTGTCTATGTCTCCGCAGCCTGATGAAATATCGAGCCTTGCTCAAATTCGGTTACAACAAACAAAAGCTTTGAAGCCAAAAGCACAACGTTTGAAGATGGCACAAACTACAAGCCATTTCCTTTGGATAAAGGCAGAATATTGGGGGCCAAATTCATCTATTATTTCCATTCAATTCTTTTCTCTTTGATATGAAGTCAGCCTGGTGTGTTTTGCACCCTTTGTGTCATTTCCAGTTTGCTCTTCCACTTCAAGAGGACATTAAAGATTCCGGGACATTAAAGATTCCATTTGCCCGGATGAATGAGTGTATGTAGGCACAGCTGTACCTTAGTGAATGCAAAATTAATTAGGAAGCAAGCTGTGTAGCATTTCAGCTGGAGCAACCTACATGTACAGCTCATGAAGCATGTGCAAATGAGGAGGCTATCCCATTGGAAATTCAATCAAAAGGTGTCCTGTTTCAGGTACTAAGATTCTTAGGTTGTCTTTGGTGGATCTGGTTACAGGACAGGCAATTGGCTGGGGCATGACATTTATTGCAAATGTCTAATGGGGAGGGTACCCTGGGATTTCAAGGCGAATTTCCGGGCAAAATGAATCTTGATGAATCAATACAAGCAGTATCGATGCTGCAAATTGATAGGAACGATTTAATGACACATTTATAAGTGGTAATATTTCCACATTTTTGTCATTCGTGCCACGATTCATTAATCAAATATTGAAATTAAAAATGTTTTCTGAAGGTATTAAATTCTATATGTGTCACAATATATGATGATACCTGACAACTCCCAGAGTATGTTTGTACTTAAGGAAAAGTTGGCCCTTCAGACTTCAGTGTTCTTACAAACAGTGGGCAAAAAAGGGATGATTTCATTCTCAAGCGGAATATAAACCCTGCCACCAGTTCAATGTGGAGGCCCAAAACCCTTCTCTTAATAAAAGGGGCTTCTTCATGCTGTATTTGAGTCAATATGGTAATGCATGGGTATGGAAAAGCTGACCGGCCATGGCCTTGCATGAACACATGCATGAGCACATGACAGTTGTGTTCGACTTTCTTGCCTGGTTAAAAGGCTGTCTGGTCAATGAGAGATAGGCACTGGCACAGTACAACTCCCTTGGCACATGTCTTGATTAAGAGAGAGCACCATGTTCGATCGCAAATCAAATTGTCACAAAGTCTAATTGGGGGTTGCAGGAAGGGTCAAACAGGGAGGTCATCTTGGCCCATTGAGGTTTGCCTTAATGGCTCCCATGGACAGGGCCTGGGACAGGGCAAGACCCAGCCTGACTGAATTTGCTCCGAATTTGTCTGGAATCAAAGGAATGCCTCACAAAGGAAGATCACACGGTTACCGTCATCACCCACTTCATGTCTTTATCATCTGTTCGGCTTTGACTAATGTCGAGGATATTAACCAGAAGGACTTCTGGGTGCAACGAGTGCAAGAGTTCCCTACCATCTTGCAAGTCATGATTTTAGGGTCGTATTTCAGTGTTGTAGAGGAAATTTTAAACCATTCACATTTTGTGCACAATCGTAGCCAGTGACTGGTTGTCTTTTGTTGCTTTTTTATCAATGAAGAAACCATTATTAGTTCAGCAAGAGCTCACTTTCAGCAAAATGTTATATTCTAGCAGGCCTTATAAATTCAGCTGTTCCTAAATTGTTGTTATGAGTGATCTGAATTGATATGACGTGTAAAGGATATCGAAACAATAACCGCAGTACTTAATTGATAACCACTATACTGTAGAAGTTATGCTAGTCGAGTTCCCTGCATCATTATCATGATATATATTGTGCTTATTTCAACAATTCTAGCTGAGCCTCCATCTTTCAAACTTGACAACACAAAAAGTTTGTTTTGCCTATCGATCTTATTGTTCATAGCATTTTTTGTTCCTCTTCTGCAGACTCAAGCTGAATGGTAGATGCACTGTGTATGTTGTTGTTCGGTATACAGGGAATACAATTTATGGCAAATATTTGTTGCTGGAAAACACCGAGACAGATGCACAAAGCATATGATGCATTGGTGTGGTGACTGTCCATAAACAACCAGAGAACAGCAATGACTTTGTGGTTTATGTTCAGTTTATGCTCAATGCATAAAAGGTGCTCACGGGTCACTAAATGGAACATGGATTGTAACGCGTCATATAATGTGTCACATTGGACCAGTCCAGACACATTCCGGACGATGCTCACATTATTTGGTAAGATGGTTCATTCTTCAAACAACATGTTTTCCTTATGTTTTTGCTTGACTTTGAAATAAATTTTACTAACCTGAAGTTTTAGCCATTTACGAGACCTTCATAAGTATTCCTCTCTTCCAAAAATAATCCTTATGCAAAACATGTGTCTATAGTAAAACCAAATTGAAATTTTCAGTACAGTGCTAGCCCTGAATGCCCTGATGGAAGGTAATTTTGACATGAATTCCCATTTATGCCATCAACCGGGTCCTTGGAATGATGACAGTAATGGATGGATGGATGGATGAATTGGGCTTTACCTCCTGTATTGATGCACTTGGTAGGCTAATTAGGACAGGAGGAGGACACGGCAATGAGGGGAAGGATGATTGAAAGAGCCATCCAACATAGACCCAGGTGACCCGGCAAGAGCTGGATTCGAACCCTGGACCCAGCGATTGGCAGCACGGCACGCTACTTCTAGACCAACCCTCCCCCCCCCCATGAAAGTAATGGAAAATAGATCATGGGACTTTATTGCACTTCTATGGCTGTAGGCCTTTCTTAATTGTGTCCAGTTGTATTTATATTCATCAAAGGACAAGGTTGCTGCAAAGCAAAAGGATTGATTGTGTTCAAAGAACATCAAATGTTTTGTGTATATACCAGGATAAAAGTGTGGAAGTAATTCTGCTGTGCAAGATTGTTGCAATGATAGAACAAGCCAAAAGCAATCAAAAAGTGTCTTGCATGTACATTAGCTCAATGAATGCAGCTTCATTTTCCAAGCCATAACGAAGCTTATCTGATTACCGGATTGCAAGGTGTTTTTTAAGATACAGATGTTGTAGCAGAATGTTCAATTCACGAAAGTATACAATATATGTACAGACAGGGACGACACACTCGATTTTCAAGGACATAGCAGCAATTAAAGGATGATTAAATGCTCTACAACAGAATGTTCCACAGAATGGACCACAGAATGAACCAGAGAAATGACTTATTATGGAGCTCTGAGTTAAGTGTTGGACTTCCCAATGCCACCTTTGCAGAATACATCATGGGAAGCTTATCACTTGTTGTATTTACAAACACACATTGAAGGTTGAGATAGCACCTTATCTGTGATGTGCAGCACATATTATCCCACATCCCCTAAGCATAGAGGCATCAGATGCATAAATGTGTGTGTTTTGTGTAAACCTACATATGCAAGAGCCTTGAGGTCCCAGCAGACTATTACTCTTCTCTACCAGAGAAAGCTTTTACTAGAGGGAGAGTCAAACGGAGTTATGAAAAATAGATCTTGCAACTTTATTGCACTTGTATGGCTGTAGGTCTTGCTTAATTGGGTTCATTTGTATTCATATTCATCCAAGGACCGGGTTGATGGCATAAATGGGAATTCAAGTGAAAATTCCCTTCCATCGGGGTATTCGGGGTTAACGCTGTATTGGTTTTATACGCCCCGCTAATCCCAGAAAGGCCGCTGACATCAGCCCAGGAGTGAAAAGAAAGCAATAATGAAAACACCAGCACCAGAGAACTGGCTGCAGTCTCACCTATCATTATCCACATTGAGAAACACCGAGCAGCATCTATGAGCATTTATATATTCACCGACGAAGCTGCAGTCGGCAGCTATTCAATAAGCAATTGCCATGCTATAGCAGAATCATGGCAACACTTCCATTGCCTACCACAACTAGCTTAACTGTTTTCCATATTTTCCATATGATGAGATTGTCTTTCCCAACAATTCGATCATGGTTGGCAATCATAAATATTCTATGTCTCTAACATGTTTACCAATCGAAACAAGCGAAAGAGTGATGAACAATAGATATAGCATTCTTACCCTGAATCTTGTTTCGCTTTGCCTCAGGCAACTGATTTTATGGTGAAAAAAGTCATTTCATTCCATATTAAAAACACAAATTTTCAGCAGCATAAAACCAGCCTGCAACACAATAACTTGACAGAAAAAAGACTCTAACTTGTCAACCTGTCCATATTTCATGAATGGAATGGAAAATGTGATTTTTAAGGAGCTGGATTTGGTGGCTGTGAATTTGAAACTACTGCAAGCAAAGTTGTTGGAAACTCCAAGGTAGTTTCAGATTCATGAGTTAGAATTCAGGGGCATAGATTCCAGAGGTCGACCTCCTGATACCAATTGCAGTAAGCTGATCGCCAATTGCACTGGACTTAGTTTGGTAATGGTCCCCAGATTGGACCTGAACCATGAGATATGGCAAAGGACAAACTAAGCCCAACTCATTTGAGGCATCTCGTCATCCTCCTCGCCTACACACATTACAGAAACTTAGACATCTAGAAACAATTTTCAGTAATTCTCGTCAATCCATTAAGTGTGTCATCTGAGCTGCCACTATGTGCACCAGCATGACATGTACCAAAACTGCACTCAGCAACTAATTAAAGATTAACAAAATAGGTTAGCACGCAAACCTTTGCTAAAAAGGTCGATGATGCGTTCATTCCAGAAATCTGTGAAATGCGGTATGAAATGTGGAGTGAAATATGGCGTGAAATGGTGAATTCCACTGTGAATATGCCTACACAAATATATTGGCCTCCATGTATGTGGACTGCAGGGAAAGGTACCTTATTGTGTTAGTACACTGTGTGTGAAAAGCGGGCTAACAGAATATGAGAATAACACAAAAGGCCCAGCGATCAATCTGGCTAATCTAATTTGGCCAGACCTAATAGAGACTGGCCTGGAAGCACCAACAGACTCTTTTTATCTGGCCTAATACAGTCCTGGGGCAAGTGTCCATGTGTTTGCTGGAGGGCAGTAACTAGAGCCACTGGAGTGCTTACATAGGAATCTGTCTGCCATGGAGGTCATTTCAAACAAGCTATGTTTTATGACAGCTGACCAGCCAGACAGGTTATGAGTGACCATCACTCACAAGGCTTGCAAGCCAATGCCACCACGACCCAGCGCTGCCCGGTGAGCCGCTGGTGCCAATTATCGGTCCTCTGGGGAATAAATGACTCTGCGCAGAGTGGCTGCCTTATGCCTCTCTCATGTGGCCACATCTAGCATATGTGCCAGTTAGGCTTCTCCCATGAAAGGGAATATCTGAGAGGAAGCACCGACACAAAAGACCAGCCTGTCGCTCCAGTACGGTATATCTTGTTCGCCCAGTGACTGACTTCATTAGTTGGAGAGATCTGTTGGTCCACTAAAAGCAGACCTGTTGCCCGGCTACTTCTAAAAGTCCTGAAGCAGGCCATAAACCTGTTCATAACGATCCTTATTCTATATTCTTTGGTTTCCAAGCTACAAGACGATGGATAGAGCTAAATTTGAGATGTCGGTATGGAAGGAGGCATGTAGACCTATACCTCTCTCGGAACAACAAGGTTATGTTTGTCACAAGAATCTCAAACAACTTCTTAAAGACCTATCAGACTGTGTATGCACTTTTTGATCGCCTTTCAGTCTGGTAGCTTTCATGCCTTGATTAACACTGAATGTGAAAACAAAACTTTGCACTCAAATTACGTCTAGTCATATGATGATATAATAATTACACGCAGCAGCACCTGAATTGAAAGAACAGAGCAACTTCTAAGATGCCGCGATGTCTGCCAGGTGAACCATCTTCACTGTAACATTTGCTTCAGTTGCCAGCAATTTGTATGCCAGGCAATTCCCTGCTTGTTTGGTGATACCTTGCTTCACACTTGGAGTTTGTTAGTTTCTAGGTCGTTTAGTTCAAAAAGTCTCATTACATGCTGTCAGCCATTCCATTACACCAAGACGCAGTTTGGGACAAGTGATGTATCTTTCAGCTGCTAGAGTGGGCACTGTGAAAAAGGTGGCTGTAACATCTACAAAAACTGGGGTTTTTTTTTAATGTCACAGGATGTTGTCGACTGTCTTGCGACCTGAGACATCGCAGCGATAGCAGACATTTCACTTTTGATGTGGGTGGTATATTCTACCAGAAACTGTACAAAGCACAACCACATTTTCCAGTGTCTCTCTGCCGTATGGAAGCCAGGCAAGAGCTAGTTGAGAAATAGGAGGTCGATAGCACCAGGCTTTTTAGGAGCATGTTTTAAACGCGTGAAGCACATTTTGACATTGACGTATGCAAGGCCTGTGGGAAAGTGTCACCTGGGGTAATGGTAAAAGTGAGGATCATGTTTAATATGCATCTTGTGGCAGGGCGGGATGACTGCTTGGGCCCCTGCTCTTCTGCCCTATCCATTTTACTTCAAGCTAATTCTACTAAGGCGCATTTCGTGTCGCTTCAGCTAAGGCCAATAGTGTCTTGTCAAATCCACCCTGAAGAATTTGTGCTCAGATTTACCAGGGGACCCATTTAACACAACTTTTATTGCTACTGGAATTATGATGCCTTACGATATCGGTTAGAAGATTTTTGGAATAGGGAAAAGCAAATATCAAGAAAGGGTAGATCATGGTTACGAAAACCATGTCATCCGCCAATGGGTAGCATTTGTTTGATTCACAATTAGCACAGTTGGTCTACTATATTTTGTAGGGTTCGAAGATGATTCGAAGATAGTATGAAATATGTCATTGATATTATCATCTTGCAAACAAAATTTGTAAGGAATACAAAGCAGAGCAAGGTGATAGTGTTCTCTAAACTTAAACAGTATAATTATAGTTTATACCCACTTGATGAGACAATCAGGGCACAGTCCATCGAGTTTACAATTAGATTATCATCTTGCAAGTCATCAAAGAAATTGCAAAATGATAGTTGCTCCTTGTTGTATATATATGTGTATATTCACCTTCTAGTTGTATATATGTATATTCACCTTCTAACTCCAGTATCTTTTTCTTACAGAAGGGAAGCTTCTACCAAGTGTCTGGACCAGCAGTCTAGTGTTGCAAAGGACATAATTCTACACTGCTTCCTCCTAACAAGATTGGTGGCTGCCAGGTGTCAGGCTCATTACAGAAACACACGACAGTCCTCCACTTATCACCGCCTCAACGTAAGTTTCCATTTGTGCACCTTCTCATTGTCCACGTGTCTCCCCTATATATACATCAGTGGAGCATTTCACACAGAAATGAACACATAGCCAAAACCGAGCTAGAAAGGAGCCAGAGAGCCTGAGAGAGGATGCATCATAACTGTTATGTAAAATTGTGTTAAATGTACCAAGAGGTTCATGTACATTATGTATGTCTTACGACGCAGACTGATTACATTTAAATTCACAGAAGGGTGGTTCGCTTGCTCAAATTGTTTGGTGTTGCCCCCGAATAACAATAAAACCATATAACAATAAAGCCGTCTGCTTTCAACTTGCATCAGTTAACACGACTGGTTGTAGCAAAGTTATAGAATATTTATGTCTTGTAGAAAATATAGAAACTGTTATATGTGTGTACAGTGATAATACATTACCGGGTAATAACAATATGAAATAGCCTTGTTTAAATTTTGATGTGAAGGACTAGAGATTGACATGAAAAAGGACAGGTAGTGGGTTAAAATTACCAGAACTACTGATTGTCGTCATCATACACCCAAGGACTGATGTAGTATTTAGATATATTAACAACAGAAATTAATTTAACATTTTCACATACAAAATACTGGAAGTGTTATCAATTTGTTTGAATCAATTGCATCAGAAATAATTCATTCACAATAAATGAATAATTCATTATTCCATGATGCGTTTGTTATACAATCGCTGTAAAATGAGGTTTTTTTTGTTATCCAGATTCACCTTTGAGCCGTAAATTGACCTTTACATCTCTTGGTACACCCACATTCTTGATCCACCATACAAACATCACACACTCATATACACCCACTGTACACCCACTTGTGATCTAATTTTCATAACTTCAAGAGACACGGACGTCTAAAATTTTCACCGCCTCGTTATAAAGGCTTCACAAAACATAACCATTCAGTTTTGTAATGGATGTGGAAAACAATGATAGCCAACAATGCTGGCTGAATATAGAGAGAGAGCGTAGGTAATGAGAGTAAACTTGCTAAGGTTGGCCATTGCGGGTCGTTGTTGGTGGTGGGTACACATTTTGACTCAAGAGGGCAGGAGACAAAGGCCTCCTCTCAAGCCATTAAGTTGCAGTAATGGGTCTTTCCCATTTGGAACAGCCCTTGATTGCCGTTCACGGTTTACTAGCATCAAAGTCGAGCATCAAAGACCACACAGCTAACTTCATTGGCTTGATGCATGCAATAACAGTATATGTAGTATTTTATACAGCCTCAAATCCCTTTCTTCTTTCCCTTTCTGATATTTTTGATCCTTTTTTGCCTCTGTTTTGTTCCAGTTTTTCCAAGTTACAATTGCTTCCTGTTATCATTAGCAACACAGGAGACAGTTATCATCACCAATGGTATTTCTAATAAAATAATCAACCCCAGATATACGCAGTTATTTTTTACGTATTTCTGTACAATATGATGAAAGGAATCGATACACTTACTGGTGACATTGAACCAGGTGTGTTTTTAGACTATTTTCACTATTTGTTATGTATTAAATTGGAATCTGTAACAATATTCAAGTTACAAGCAACAGGAAACCATGTTTGGTTCAAAGAAGGATTCAACATGATTTAGATTTTGAGATGCCTAGGATTACTTGATGGAAATGCATTTGCAGATGGTGGTGAGTTATTAACCTAATCTGTGCTATCTGCAAGTCATCTGTATTGAGATACACGATGGTACTGATATACTTGATTGCAGGCATTTGCAAGGGGATTCAAGGATGCCTGCTTCACGGGATGGAACGCTCTAGCTCACTCTTGCCCAGCTTATCCTAGAAAGTCAGTCCATTCAGGGTTCTGATTAATTCACCCACATGGCTACATCCCCCTAGGAATAGGAGAGTCTGCATCATTATTGAAAGACTTACACTCAATACAAAAGATGGAGTCTATGATTCTCTGTTTATCTACAGTCTCTTAATACTGTCATTCATGATTATAAGCCTTCTTTATTCAATAATTTATAATTTGTTGGAAAAGATTGTTGTTGCTCGCTTTACATGCAGTTTCTCAAGGGTGGCAACCACTTGATATGATTTAAACAATCCTATCAGCCTGTAAGTCTGCATTAACATACAAATGTCTCCTTGGATTAACACTGCATGGTGGCTAATGATTGGTAAGTGGTCCCAACATGACAGATCTTGTTGGCTTATTACCATCATTTGCATATTGGTATTGAGGTATTGATAACTCATCTTCAAGAAGGCTAAACTTGTGAATGCAGGAATATTTGTAGGACTATTCATATCAGTTTTCAGATCTATATCAATTCTTTGAAGGTCTATTCAGTCACATTGCTCCCACAGGACCCAGAAGTACATTGTTAATGTTTTGGACCTTTGTAGCTTGTATAGGACTAAGTGTCCGGAGGCCTATATGTAACCATACGAAGTACCCATTGACTTACAGACCACTGAAAGGCGCAGTGAGTTGCCTGGATGGCAATGTATTGGCCCAATATATTGGTGGACAAAATTATGGTATCAGAATATTTATGCTAAAAGCTCTTGGAGCTTTCTTCGGGCAAGTAGCGCAGAGATTGATGTGTGCCACAGGGCTGGTGGAATGGGACAGACAGAGTCTTGCAGATTGGGATGGTCGGTCTGAATGTAACTGACACAGATGATCCCATTGCAGCCCAGGACACCAGTGGGACACAGATGCAGGGCTGACATGCAGCAGACTGGGGCTGGTATGATGGGCAATGTGGTAGGTATGATGGTGCCACAGAAGTTGTTCAATTCCAAGACGCAGGATGCGCTAGTTTTGGAGAATGGTACTGAAATGGCTGGGAGAGTACGGCCAGGGCAGCACATTGTGGCAGACACTCAAATCACAGACATCACCAAGGTGAATCATGGTATATTTGTATAAATAGAATAGAGACTTTTATAGCAGAAAAAATTGCCACTGGTCCAGTGCCGTGAGTTGGTATTTTAAAATTTCAGTTTTGGGCAAATATGCACTTACATTTTAGGTCATATCTCAGCCCCATAAAGGAATTTATGCCGGTATGATGGTTCGAATGATAGGCAAAAATATCTTCTTTGATGTAAATAGCAGCAATTGCACCCATATGTCACTGGTCTTGAGATAATGAGTGATCAATGATTGCAGTTAGGGAAATTTTTGGTGTCCCGCCTGGACACTGCATGTAAAATTTTTGCATACAACTTTCAAATACAGGAAAAGGGATAAATTTAGGATCAAAATTGCAATGCATTACTGTTCCCTGATTAGGTGGGCATCTTGTGAATCCAGAAAAATGGCAATTGGATGTTTCTATATTTTTTTAATACACCTTTTGTAATCCTCAGTTGGTGTGTCCCGGGTGAGGCTTAAAAGTGCAATGTGATTTTTGATGCCACAGACAAACCACTGATCGAAACATTTTCGGAAAATTTGATATATCAATGCATTGCTCATGAACTTGTCTGTCAGGAATATATCACTTAAAGTGGCTGAGGCTGTTGTGCCAGGAGCTGTGATGGCTTGAGTAAGACTGACAACAGCGCGACGCTCTTATATTCTGCAAACATTCTGTGGGACTTCTCTTGTTCGGGTACTTCCTGATGAAGGCTTGTTGCTGGAATTCTTGCATTCTTAGTATTATTGTCATGCTCATGAGCCTGGCTTTGTATTAGTGTATAGAATAGGGAAGAAAGTCCAACCCATCATGGCATTAGACCCCTTTCTTTGAGACTGACAAAAAATGCGACGCTCTCACATTTTGTAATATTTATGAGGACCTTTCTTCTTCACACGCTTCATGATGAAGGCTAGTGGAAGGAAAGTTACCTTTTCTGATATGATTTTGTTGCTCATGAGCCCAGGTTTCTATTGGTCTGTAGAACGCGGTTGTAAATGTAACCTATCATGGTATTAGTGGCCTGTCTTTGTTACCGACAACAAATGTGGCACTCTTACACCTTGTAAAAATGTGTGTTCAGACATGTCTTGTTCAAATGCTTTGTGATAAAGACTCTTTGCTGGAATTTTCACGTGTTTGATATTGTGTTGCTACACTTGAGCTTGGCTTTCCATTGGTATATACAATATGGTTTTTAGTCAAACCTATCATGGTATAATGGGCCTGTGTTTATGGCTGACAAAAAGTGCAAAGCTTGCTTTCGGCATTACCTGCTAATTACACCATAGAAGGTATGAGAAGGCAAATAATGAAAAATCTGTTTTTTGTTTGTTTTAAGAATATTATTCTACAAAATGTGTGCAAGTTTCATAGTGATATCTTAAAAATTCTTTGCTGCAGAGGTATTTGAAGAAACAAAGTTTTGTTTTGAATAAACTGCATTTCAAGTTAGTATTTTCTTCACATTCATGTTTAAATTTACTAGCATAATGTGGCATAGACGTCACAAAAACGCATATACAACCTCAAATTTTTGGATTTGGAATCTAATAACACATAGAAAGCATATCAGTGATTATTGATTTTTTGGTCAATTTCACCAGAAGCTCCAAATTTTACCAACTTGTGGCATTGGTCCCACTGTGAGGCTGAGAAGCTGATGTAGCATCAAAAGATACAGGAACAATGCAAGCAGTTGTGACACCTCGGAAAGAGAATCACAAAGCATTTCAAACATCAGAAAGATCAGAAACAATAGTGCTGCATAATGGAGATTAAATCTCAGCAGTCCTAAAATATATGTAATACATATTATGTATACGTTTCTGTTGCCCTGGTTGGTGATACTCTCGATGGTCCTTTGCTGCAGTTTCAGATACTTTGATTCATATTCATAACTGCAACAAAACACCACAGAAGCACCCGAGCCATTTTATTTTGCATTGAGGTATCAAGGCGTTACAGATGGTAGAATATCAGAAACAGCAGCTATGAGACTTCTGAAGTGTCAAAAACAGCAGTGTTTCACAGTACCAAATGTATCGAAGCATCAAAAACAGCAGCCACAGGGGCTTCAATGGAGCATAGACAGGACTCCTAGATCTTCTTTGGGAAAGCCTGCATAGGATGCCATCCATCCTCGGTCCCAGGCTTGCGAGGGTGGATGCCATCATGGGATGCAGTCACACTCACCCTACACTCTAAAAAATTTTGGATATTAGTGGTATTGTGCAAAACCAGTGTGTACAATAAAAAACCAGTTTGGTATTTTTCAACTAAATTTGGTTTTCTTCAGAGCAAGTGGTATTTTTCATGAAAATTGGTTTTGGTCATGGGGAATTATGGTATTTATAAAAACCAAACTTCTAAAAAAGCACCTTCATTATCATGCATTTTTAATATACTTGTGGAACAATGATTTGAGATGTTTAACATGTTAATGTTGTGGTTCATGTTTTTAAAATTCATGCATGTTACTTTCTTTAGAAGTTTTAAGAGAGAGGACCAACTATGCTGTATATCATTCATGGCTACTGGAATATCCAATTAGGTATTTTAATAATCTCTCAGGACTAACTCACTGGTTGACCTCATCTAAGAACACAAAACTGTGAATATGTTGCCAGACAAGAAAAGCTGTTTGTTTATCAATCAAGACTTAAGAAGGTTTAAGGCAGAGTTTATTAGTCTCAACACTGCAGTGGAAGAGTGTGCATGTCAGTGTACATAAGATTGAGAAGAACTTCGTAAGTTTTTTTTCTTAAATTCCTTAATTAAACTCCGAGGAATAAGCATTCTGAATGCAACTCTGTTTATTTGGGTAAGGTGTACACAATGTCTGTTTCATATATATGACATTATACATAAATCAAACACATGGATAGTGTTCTGATATATAACAATGACCCAAGGCATTCAATACTATGAATATTGCATACTACCTAAAAGGATTCATGATAATTTAAGGCAGCATGAAATTTTTGTTTGGCATATGGAATACCCAGTTCCATAATTTTCACCAGTGTTCTGCTGTAGGGGAGACCGGGGTATTGTGCCACCAACTGCAGGGTTGAATTGAAGAACCATCACAATTATGAACAAAACAACTGCCAAATATATAATGTGAAAAAGTGTCTATCAGAAATTTAGTATTTTTGGTTGAATGTACTCTGAACACCAGCATTATTGTTCTTCTATTGCTAGGCTGGGGTTCACCTCGTTGGAAGGTACATTGAAATTCTGTATTTTACAATGCCCAAGGGGGTCACCTCAGAGGGTCACCTCAGGGGGGGTACTCGCAGGGGGTCTCGTAAAAAATTATTAGTTTTTTTGCTAATTACATTGCTAGGCTGGGGGTCACCTTGGGGAAGGTACATTGAAATTCTATATTTTACAATGCCCAAGGGGGTCACCTCAGAGGGTCAACTCAGGGGGGGTACTCGCAGGGGGTCTCATAAAAAAATTTTTTTTTTCTAATTAGATTGCTTGGCTGGGGGGTCACCTTGGGGAAGGTACATTGAAATTCTATATTTTACAAGGCCCAAGGGGGTCACCTCGGGGGAGAGGAGGTACTCGCGGGGGGTCTCATAAAAAAACTTTTCTTGCTAATTACATTGCTAGGCTGGAGGTCACCTTGGGGGAAGGACAAGGCCCAAGGGGGTCACCTCGGGGGGGGGGGGGGGGGTACTCGCAAATAACATTTTTTTTTTGCTAATTATATTGCTAGGCTGGGGGTCACCTCAGGGATCAGGGAATCGAAAATTTTATATTTTGCAAGGCCAGAGGGCGTCACCTCGGGGGAGGGGAGTTCTTGCAAAAAAAAATTTTTTTTAGCTAATTTTATTGCTAGGCTGGGGGTCACCTCATGGGGAAGTATATTAAAAATTCTATATTTTGCAAGGCCTGAGGTTGTCACCTCGGTCAGGGGGTACTGGCAAAAAAAAAATTTTTTTTGCTAATTATATTGCTCAGAGGGAGGTAGATTGAAAATTCTATATTTTACAAGGCCCGAGGGGGTCACTTTGGGGGGAGGGTACTCGCAAATAAATTTTATTTTTGCCAATTGTATTGCTAGGCTGGGGGTCACCTCAGGGGGAGGTATATTGAAAATTCTATATTTTAAAAAGCCGGAGAGGGTCAACGGGGGGGGGCAGTCGTTAGAAAAAAATCTTTTTTGCTAGTTGTATTTCTAGGCTGGGGTCATCTCGGGGAGTACTTATCAAATTATATATTTTACAAGGCCCGAGAGGGTCACCTCGGAAAGGGGGTGCTTGCAAAAAATTTTTTTTTTTGCTAGTTATATTGCAAGGCTGGGGGTCACATCGGGTGAGTACCACAAAATTGCATATTTTACAAGGCCTAAGGGGGTCACCTAGGCGGGGGGGGGACACTTTGCCAGATATATTGCTAGGTTCATGGTCATCTCAGGGGAGTACTTTTAAAATTTTTTATTTTACATGGCCCGAGCGGGTCACCTTGGGGAAGTGTACTCACAAAAAAAACATTTCCTAGGATTTACTCAAGTACAGAAAATATGGTTCCTTTTTACTGCACATGTCCTTTCACAACATCTGTATCCAGTAAATTATACTAATACTCTTAATATTTACCTACATCTTGACTTCCTGTCACTGCCAAAATACTTCATATGTTCCATGTAACACAGTGGCCAAATGGCAAAGGTTCTCTCATAACAGAAATTCATTTCTCACTTCTTCTTCATACAAGCTTACCATTTACATTACCCCCACCAAGTCAATTTTCAAAAGTTATTTCAGCTCCGATCGAAGAACATTTTAGCACCGCACCGGTTCTAGTTATTATTTTCATATCTGATATTCACGTTTTTCTGACAAAGGTACAGTCACCCACAAATTTTTACCCCACATTGGGTTGGGTTGTATAGTGTTTCTAATGTGCTTTACTATTCTTGGGGTGAAATGTGTTACATATGCCTGTGAATTATGCAAAATTACCTACAGTACTTTTACTGGTAAGTTGACATTTAAAAAGATAGTTTTTTACTTTCTGTTTCAGATGAAGAATGGTATGTTCATACAGAAGCCCTTAATACAAAAAACTACATTTGGAAGAAGTATGTGCCATAAAGCAATTTGGGAAAAATATAGACAACGCTTCTCAAGGTACGTAAGTTGAATAACAGCTCTTCCTTATCTTTTTCAATTGATAAATACTTATTGTATAGTATTCTGATAAAATGAGCTTGTTTTGACCAATCTTCAGTCAAATAATGAGTGAACAGGGGATGTTGCACAACCAAGGCATGGATTTAATTGAATAAAGTTTTGATATATTTTTTTGCATTATCCTCCTCATGGATGTATCTACCTGCTATTTCAGGTCTCACCAGGAAATGTTTACCTTGCCCCACCAAGAGTACCAAAGAAAAATGTCTACTTCCTTTTTGCAATATTGAGGTGAGTGCAAACAGTATGAGATCTTTTATTGGTAAAGCACAAAGTGACAAGACAAGAATTCAGAATTCATATTCTGCCAGATTGTAGGGAAACTTAAAAAAATAATGAATTTTTTGTAAATGTTAGTCAGTAATGAAATGTGGAGTTTTAACACCAAAAGTTCCATTGAAGGTTTTGCAGATAAAGTATTAGATTTGTATATAATGACAACCTTGACTGAGTAATTTTCTTTTTTTGCATAAAAGAGATATTTGGATACCAATGCTTATCCACTTTCCACTTTCAGGGATCCCAATGATGTACACCGTCAAGGTTCGATTCAAGAACAGTTGTTCATCTTTCATTCAACCGAATTGATCTAAAAGTGCATAAATAGTGATACGAGAAGGAAAACTTCAACCAACAATCATACCATCACAGTGCTGTGCATTAATAATGACAAAAAATATCCTCTTCGCAACAGAGAGGGTAGGGTTGGACTCGTGATAGCGTGCTGGACTACCAATCGCTGAGTCTGGGGTTCGAATCCCGCTCTAGCCGGACTCATTGCTTTGTCCACCTACTGTCCTAGTTAGGCTACCAAGTACACTAATACAGGACGTAAAGCCCCAATCATCCATCCATCCATCCATCCATCCTCAAGATTGGCTAATGAAGAATTTTGATACAAACTAATGATACTGACATTTCGATTGGCATTGCCACCCTGGCTTGCCGCTTTTGGATTAACAATATAACGTTTTCTTCATGTAATGTGTCTTTATTTCAACCAATTCATACTTTTGTTACAGTTCCCCTGTGGCCTAATTGGTAAGTGTGCTTGTCAACTGGCTTTGAGTGCGTGGGTTCAAATCTCACCCCGGGAACTCACTTTAGTCCGAGCCCATGGGACATTAAATGGATGCGGGTTGTATCCAGTATTCTATGCTGACTGCTGTGATGTTTTCATTTCATGTGTTTGATTACCAATGACTGCTGTGATGTTTTCATTTCGTGTGTTTGATTACCAATGACTGCTGTGATGTTTTCATTTCGTGTGTTTGATTACCAATGACTGCTGTGATGTTTTCATTTCGTGTGTTTGATTACCATTATGACTGCTGTGACATTTTTTATTTCCAAGGCCAAACTGTGTGATAATTGAGTGTCAATATCGGTTTTTAGATAAATTTTAATCTTGTAAAATCAATATTTACAATTATTATGAATGTATGCGAATGTGTATTTGTAAAAATAAAAATTGAAATCAGATCCATTGAATCATTATTGTTTTTATTTACTTTTAACTACATAATATTTTAAGAGAAACATGAAAAAAAAAAAGATTTATTGATACTAATGCTGAAATACTGGTAAACCAGCATTCGGATCATAATACATCAAATTTGGGATTTTCCATACCGCAAAATTTTTAAAATGGTCTTATAAAATACCCACCGATGCATAATGGCAGAATCAATTTTGATATTTTTAGTGACATACTGGTTGTCATAAGTGCAGGAAATGGTTTAATTTTCAATTGATTATAAATCCCAAATATTTCAAATTTCAAGGAATAAAAAACCCATTGTGTTTTCTATTGTATGCATGTAGGTATAAATGGATTTCTATGATGGAATTACATTATCTGCAATTTGAAACATTAATATTCACTACTGACTTCCTGCAATTAAACAAAAAACCAATACTGATTTTTTCTTGTACAAATGCGAGTGGTTTTTGAAAATATCAATTGTTAATGGTTTTTTAAATAATCAAAAGGTGTTCAAAATACGGGACAAGCTTAAATACCAATATTGGTATCTTATTAGAACTTTAGTTTTTAGAGTGTACGTATCCCCATCATCTGATTTTGCTTAAAAAGGTGAGATGATGCCATGGTCCCTCAATCCCACTTATCTGGCACATGGCCAGGCTGAGCCAGACTGAAGCATCGATGACCACAGTGCAATGGCCTACTCACTGACAGTGAAGTCTCAGACAACCCAACACTTTTGAGCCAAACATTTAAGTTTACCCTTTGCTTGTACACCTGCTTTATTCGTCCACCATCAAACCCCACACATTCTTATTCACCCACTCCATGCCAACATATGATTTTAATTTGCACAACTTCAAGAGAGAGAGACATCTAACATTTCCACCTTTCCATTTCAAAACCTTGAAGGGAACTTTAAACGGAAATAACCATTTGGTTTTGTAAAGGTTGTAGAAAACAATAGCCAACAATGCTGGCTGTGTATAGAGAGAGAGTGTAGGTGATGAGAGTAAACTGGCTAAGGTTGGAAACCGTTGTTGGTGGTGAGTACACATTTTGACTCAAGAGGGCAGGAGACAAAGGCCTTCTTGCAAGCCATTAAGTTGCAGTAATGGGTCTTCCCCATTTGGAACAGCCCTTGATTGCCGTTCACGGTTTACTAGCACCAAAGTCGAGCATCAAAGACTACACAGCAAACTTCATTGCCTTGATGCATGAAATGACAGTATAATGTCGTATTTTATACAGCATTAAATCCCTTTTTTTCCCTTTTTGTCATTTCATCCATTTTTGTTTCTGTTTTGTTCCCAATTTTTGCAAGTTTCAGTTGCTACCTATATCATTTGCGACACAGTTGATTGTTGTATTGTCAACAGTAGTTCTTCTAAAAAAATTACAAAATATCCTCTGGAACGTATTTCTGTACAATAGGATGGAAAGGAGATTATTACTGGTGACACTGTACCAGGTGTTTTTGATATTACTTTAGCAGTTTGTGCAAGAAATTGCATCTGGAATCTGCAAAATTTCCAAGTAACAGCAGCAAGTTACAAGTTAGAAGCCGAGCAAACCATATTTGGTTCAAAGATGGATTCAATACGATTTAGATTTTGAGATACAAAGGGCCTAGGATTACTTGATCAAAATGCTTTTGTAGATAGTGGTGATAGGAGTTGAGTTATTAACCTTATCTGTGCTATCTGCAAGTCATCTGTGTTGGGATGCACGATGGCACTGATATACTTGATTGCAGGCATTTGCAAGGGGATTCAAGGATGCCTGCTTCATGGAATGGAACGCTCTAGCTCACTCTTGCCCAGCTTATCCAAGAAAGCTAGTCCATTCAGGATTCTGATTAATTCATCCACATGGCTACATCCCCTGTGGAAAAGGAGAGTCTGTGTCATTATGGGAAAGACTTACATTCAATACAAAAGGTGGGGTCTATGAATCTGTTCATCTGGAGTCTCTATGTTCATTAATACTGCCATTAATGATTATAAGCCATTTTTATTCAATAATTTGTAAGAAATTGATGAAGTTTTGTTGCTCACTTTACATGCATGCAGTTTCTAAAGGATGGCAACCACTTGATATGATTTCTTATCGGCCTGTAAGTCTGCATTAACATACAAATGTCTCCTTGGATTAACACTACAAGATGGCTCATGATAGTAGTCCTAACATGGGTGTCTTGTTGCATTGTTACCATCATTTTCATGTTTTTGATATTAAGGTGTTGATAATTTAGTTTTTGATATTAAGGTATTGATAATTCATCTTCAAAAAGACTAAACCATGGAATATAGGACAATTTGTAGTTTATTCAGTTTTCAGAACTATATCAATTCTTTGAAGGTCTATTCATGTTACATTCTCCTAATGGACTGAATAGTGAGTACATTGTAAATATTTGGACCATCATAGCTAAAAAAGGACTAGGTGTTAGTAGGGCAATAAATTGTACTTTTAGTACATGAAGTACACATTGACTTACAGATCGCTGAAAAGGCAATGAGTTGCCTGGATGGCAATGTATTGGCCCAATATATTGGTGGACAAAATTATGGTATGCCAATATTTATGCTAAAAGCTCTTGGAGCTTTCTTGGGGCAAGTAGCACAGAGATTGATGTGTGCCACAGGGCTGGTGGAATGGGACAGACCGAGTCTTGCAGATTGGGATGGTTGGTTGGAATGGAACTGACACAGATGATCCTATTGCAGCCCAGGACACTGTGGGACAGAGATGCAGGGCTGACATGCAGCAGACTGGGGCTGGTATGATGGGCATTGGGCAATGTGATGGGTATGATGGAGGCATAGAAGTTGTACATTTTTATGATGCAGGATGGGCTGGTTGGGGAAGTAAGGCACTGGAAGGGATAGATGACAGATTTTGGCTGGGACATTGTGGCAGACACAGGATTCACAGATATCACTAGCATGGGAGATCATGGTATATATGGAATAGGGACTTGCATAGTATCAGGAACAGCAGCAGAGAATGGGTCCAGAAACAAAGAAAGATAAACAGGAACAATACTGCAGTGCACACCTGTATAATTGTGCTATTTACTGTTGGTGAGATTCTTGGCTTTCCATTGCTGCTGTCTGAGATGTTTTGATTAGTATTTGTTGCTGTAAGAATGAATTACAAAACCAGCAGAGCCTGTTGTATGTATCTTATCTAGGCATTGGAGATAGTGTAATATCGGAGACAGGAGCTTAGGCACTTCTGAAGTATCAGAAACAGCAGTGTTTCACAGCACCGATGTATCGAAGCATATACAACAGTTGCCACAGAAACCTCAGCAGAATTATAGGTAGAACTCATAGAGCTTCCAAGGGAAAGCCAGCATTGGATGCCATCACGAGATGCAGTCACACTCATCCTCTGTATCCCAATCATCTGATTGTGCCTAAAAAGGCGTGAGATGATGCCATGGTCCAAAATCCCACTTATCTGGCACATGGTCAGGCTGAGCCAGACTGAAGCATCAATGACCACAGCGCAATGGCCTGCACACAGACAGTGAAGTCTGACAGACCCAAGAGGACCCTTCTTGATATGTACCAACCTCAGGCAAGCAACTCCTGGAAATGAAGTTTGCTTTTTTTTTTCCTTATCCAGAAACACTTTTGAGCCAAACATTTAAGATTACCCTTTACTTGTATTCCTAGTTCATTCATCCACCATACAAACTTCACACATTCATATACACCCACTCTACGCCCACTTATGATTTAATTTGCAGAACATCAAGAGAGAAAGACATCTAACATTTCCACCTTTACAGTTTAAAACCTTGAAAGGAACGTTGAAGGAACATAACCATTCAGTTTTGTAAAGGATGCGGAAAACAATGATAGCCAACAATGCTGGCTGTGTATAGAGAGAGAGCATAGGTGATGAGAGAAGACTGGCTAAGGTTGGAAACTGTTGTTGGTTTTGGGTACACATTTTGACTCAAGAGGGCAGGAGACAAAGGCCTCCTCTCAAGCCATTAAGTTGCAGTAATGGGTCTTCCCCATTTGGAACAGCCCTTGATTGCCGTTTACAGTTTGCTAGCACCAAAGTCGAGCAACGAAGACTACACAGCTAACTTCATTGGCTTGATGAATGCTATAACAGTATATGTAGTATTTTATACAGCCTCAAATCCCTTTCTTCTTTCCCTTTTTGTCTTTTTTTATCCATTTTGTGTCATTTGTAACACACTATATTGTTGTTATGGTCAACAGTACTTCTTCTAACAAGCGAAATCAAAAACCTCAAGTATCATTTGGAACATATTCCTGAAAATCTGAATGGATGGGATTGGTAAAGCAACAGTTTACTATGTACAAGAAAGTAGACTGATAACTGATGACTCTTTTAAATTATAAACCAGGCACCTATTGTCGTCTGGAAGATTTGAACAATATTTTGAAATAACAGTTGTCAATTGAATCTGGAATCTAGGAACTGGGCAAGTTCCAGAACAGTAGCAGCAAGTTAAAAGCAGAGCAAGCGGTATTTGGTTCAAAGATGGATTCAATACAATTTAGATTTTGAGATGCAAAGGGCCCAGGATTACTTGATCAAAATGCATTTGTAGATGGTGATGATACGAGTTGAGTTATTAACCTTATCTGTGCCATCTGCAAGTCATCTGTATTGGGATGCATGATGGCACTGATATACTTGATTGCAGGCATTTGCAAGGGGCTTCAAGGATGCTTGCTTCATGGAATGGAACGCTCCAGCTCACTCTTGCCCAGCTTATCCAAGAAAGTCAGTCCATTCAGGGTTCTGATTAATTCACCCACATGGCTAGATCTCCTGAGGAATAGGAGAGTCTGTGTCATTATGGGAAAGACTTAGTCTCAATACAAAAAGGTGGGGTCTATGATTCTCTGTTCATCTACAGTCTCTTAATACATTCATGATTATAAGCCTTCTTTATTCAATAATTTGTTGGAAATGATTTTTAAAAAGTTGTTGTTGCTCGCTTTACATGCAGTTTCTCACAGATGGCAACCACTTGATATGATTTAAACAATCCTATCTGCCTGTAAGTCTGCATTAACATACAAATGTCTCCTCAGATTAACACTACAAGGTGGCTAATGATTGGTAAGTGGTCCCAACATGACGATCTTGTTGGCTTGTTACCATCATTTGCATGTTGATATTAAGGTATTGATAATTCAGCTTCAAGAAGGCTAAACCATGGAATGTAGGACTATTTGTAGTTTATTCAGTTTTCAGACCTACATTGTATATCAATTCTTTGAAGGTCTATTCAGTCACATTGCTCCCAATGGACCAACATTGGAGTATGTTGTAAATATTTTGGACCATCATAGCTAAAAAAAGGACTAAGTGTTAGGAGGGTAATATATAACCATAGTATATGAAGTACCCATTGACTTACAGACCACTGAAAGGGCAGTGAGTTGCCTGAATGGCAATGTATTGGCCCAATATATTGGTGGACAAAATTATGGTATCAGAATATTTATGCTAAAAGCTCTTGGAGCTTTCTTGGGGCAAGAGATTGATGTGCGCCACAGGGCTGGTGGAATGGGACAGACTGAGTCATGCAGATTGGGATGGTTGGTTGGAATAGAACTGACACAGATGATCCCATTGCAGCCCTGGACACCAGTGGGACACAGATGCAGGGCTGAAATGTAGCAGACTGGGGCTGGTATGATGGGCAATGTGGTGGGTATGATGGGACCACAGAAGTTGTACATTTCTAAGATGCAGGATGGGCTAGTTTGGGAAAAATGGCACTGGAAGAGGAATTTTGGCTGGGACATTGTGGCAGATACAGGATTCACAGACATCACTAACATGGGAAATTGTGGTATATATGGAATAGGGACATAGGATCAGAAACAGCAACAGAGAGCCGGTTCAGAAACATTAAAAGATATACAGGAGTACTTTGGCACCTAAAAAACACAATCACAAGTGAGTGAGTGAGTTTTTGTTTTACGCCCCATCAGCACCACACCGCTATTTAGAGGCAACAAACACAATCACAAAGAATCAGAAACATCAGAAATATATATGTATGACTGTGCACATTTACTGCTGGTGATATGCTTGGCTTTCCATTGCTGCTGTCTCAGAAGTTTTGATTAGTTTTCGTTGCTGTAACAAAGCACTAAAAAAACACCAGAGCCGGTTGTATGTTGTGTATCTAGCCATTGGAGATTGTTGAATATCAGAGACAGGAGCTTTACACTTCTGAAGTATCAAACAGCAGAGTTTCACAGCACCGATTATTGAAAGTATCAAAAACAGCAGCCACAGAAACCTCAGCAGAATCATAGGCAGAATCTTAGGCAGAACTCATAGAGCCTCCAAAGGAAAGCAAGCATTGGATGCCATCATAGGATGCAGTCACACTCAGCCTCTGTGTCCCCATCATCTGATTTTGCTTAAAAAGATGTGAGATGATGCCATGGTCCCTCAATCCCACTTATCTGGCACATGGTCAGGCTGAGCCAGACTGAAGCATCAATGACCACAGCGCAATGGCCTGCACACACACAGTGAAGTCTGACAGACCCAAGAGGACCCTTCTTGATATGTACCAACCTCAGGCAAGCAACTCCTGGAAATGAAGTTTGCTTTTTTTTTTCCTTATCCAGAAACACTTTTGAGCCAAACATTTAAGATTACCCTTTACTTGTATTCCTAGTTCATTCATCCACCATACAAACTTCACACATTCATATACACCCACTCTACGCCCACTTATGATTTAATTTGCAGAACATCAAGAGAGAAAGACATCTAACATTTCCACCTTTACAGTTTAAAACCTTGAAAGGAACGTTGAAGGAACATAACCATTCAGTTTTGTAAAGGATGCGGAAAACAATGATAGCCAACAATGCTGGCTGTGTATAGAGAGAGAGCATAGGTGATGAGAGAAGACTGGCTAAGGTTGGAAACTGTTGTTGGTTTTGGGTACACATTTTGACTCAAGAGGGCAGGAGACAAAGGCCTCCTCTCAAGCCATTAAGTTGCAGTAATGGGTCTTCCCCATTTGGAACAGCCCTTGATTGCCGTTTACAGTTTGCTAGCACCAAAGTCGAGCAACGAAGACTACACAGCTAACTTCATTGGCTTGATGAATGCTATAACAGTATATGTAGTATTTTATACAGCCTCAAATCCCTTTCTTCTTTCCCTTTTTGTCTTTTTTTAATCCATTTTGTGTCATTTGTAACACACTATATTGTTGTTATGGTCAACAGTACTTCTTCTAACAAGCGAAATCAAAAACCTCAAGTATCATTTGGAACATATTCCTGAAAATCTGAATGGATGGGATTGGTAAAGCAACAGTTTACTATGTACAAGAAAGTAGACTGATAACTGATGACTCTTTTAAATTATAAACCAGGCACCTATTGTCGTCTGGAAGATTTGAACAATATTTTGAAATAACAGTTGTCAATTGAATCTGGAATCTAGGAACTGGGCAAGTTCCAGAACAGTAGCAGCAAGTTAAAAGCAGAGCAAGCGGTATTTGGTTCAAAGATGGATTCAATACAATTTAGATTTTGAGATGCAAAGGGCCCAGGATTACTTGATCAAAATGCATTTGTAGATGGTGATGATACGAGTTGAGTTATTAACCTTATCTGTGCCATCTGCAAGTCATCTGTATTGGGATGCATGATGGCACTGATATACTTGATTGCAGGCATTTGCAAGGGGCTTCAAGGATGCTTGCTTCATGGAATGGAACGCTCCAGCTCACTCTTGCCCAGCTTATCCAAGAAAGTCAGTCCATTCAGGGTTCTGATTAATTCACCCACATGGCTAGATCTCCTGAGGAATAGGAGAGTCTGTGTCATTATGGGAAAGACTTAGTCTCAATACAAAAAGGTGGGGTCTATGATTCTCTGTTCATCTACAGTCTCTTAATACATTCATGATTATAAGCCTTCTTTATTCAATAATTTGTTGGAAATGATTTTTAAAAAGTTGTTGTTGCTCGCTTTACATGCAGTTTCTCACAGATGGCAACCACTTGATATGATTTAAACAATCCTATCTGCCTGTAAGTCTGCATTAACATACAAATGTCTCCTCAGATTAACACTACAAGGTGGCTAATGATTGGTAAGTGGTCCCAACATGACGATCTTGTTGGCTTGTTACCATCATTTGCATGTTGATATTAAGGTATTGATAATTCAGCTTCAAGAAGGCTAAACCATGGAATGTAGGACTATTTGTAGTTTATTCAGTTTTCAGACCTACATTGTATATCAATTCTTTGAAGGTCTATTCAGTCACATTGCTCCCAATGGACCAACATTGGAGTATGTTGTAAATATTTTGGACCATCATAGCTAAAAAAAGGACTAAGTGTTAGGAGGGTAATATATAACCATAGTATATGAAGTACCCATTGACTTACAGACCACTGAAAGGGCAGTGAGTTGCCTGAATGGCAATGTATTGGCCCAATATATTGGTGGACAAAATTATGGTATCAGAATATTTATGCTAAAAGCTCTTGGAGCTTTCTTGGGGCAAGAGATTGATGTGCGCCACAGGGCTGGTGGAATGGGACAGACCGAGTTATGCAGATTGGGATGGTTGGTTGGAATAGAACTGACACAGATGATCCCATTGCAGCCCTGGACACCAGTGGGACAAAGATGCAGGGCTGAAATGTAGCAGACTGGGGCTGGTATGATGGGCAATGTGGTGGGTATGATGGGACCACAGAAGTTGTACATTTCTAAGATGCAGGATGGGCTAGTTTGGGAAAAATGGCACTGGAAAAGGACTTTTGGCTGGGACATAGTGGCAGATACAGGATTCACAGACATCACTAACATGGGAAATTGTGGTATATATGGAATAGGGACATAGGATCAGAAACAGCAACAGAGAGCCGGTTCAGAAACATTAAAAGATATACAGGAGTACTTTGGCACCTAAAAAACACAATCACAAGTGAGTGAGTGAGTTTTTGTTTTACGCCCCATCAGCACCACACCGCTATTTAGAGGCAACAAACACAATCACAAAGAATCAGAAACATCAGAAATATATATGTATGACTGTGCACATTTACTGCTGGTGATATGCTTGGCTTTCCATTGCTGCTGTCTCAGAAGTTTTGATTAGTTTTCGTTGCTGTAACAAAGCACTAAAAAAACACCAGAGCCGGTTGTATGTTGTGTATCTAGCCATTGGAGATTGTTGAATATCAGAGACAGGAGCTTTGCACTTCTGAAGTATCAAACAGCAGAGTTTAACAGCACCGATTATTGAAAGTATCAAAAACAGCAGCCACAGAAACCTCAGCAGAATCATAGGCAGAATCTTAGGCAGAACTTATAGAGCCTCCAAAGGAAAGCAAGCATTGGATGCCATCATAGGATGCAGTCACACTCAGCCTCTGTGTCCCCATCATCTGATTGTGCTTAAAAAGGCGTGAGATGATGCCATGGTCCCTCAATCCCACTTATCTGGCACAAGGCCAGGCTGAGCCAGACTGAAGCATCAATGACCACAGCGCAATGGCCCGCACACAGACAGTGAAGCCTCAGACAACCCAAGAGGGCCCTTCTTGATATGTACCAACCTCAGGCAAGGCTTGTTTCAAAACAATCTTGATTTCTTGCGGCTTCTGTTTTCATTTTCATGGAATTAAACGTCATTAACTTCATAATGTAGCAGCGTAATCCTAAGCCTTTAATGTATGTGAAATCGCTGAGCGTGTTTTGATAAAAATCTTCAAGTCTAAGAGGTTTAGAGACATCATCCTTGTCAGGCAGCAGTTCTCTGCTCAAGATAATGATATAATGATAATGGGCCACTCGATAGCCTCGAGACACTCAGCCATTAACTTGATGATCCGATAATAGCTCTAGTCTCACAATGTGACTGCCGCTGGCTAGGATGCTTTTGCTCCAATCGTTACTTTAATGAGCCTTAACATTTTGTTAAAGCAGTTGGCTACGAGCTGCTGGTCCATCCTGCCCCATTCTGGCTATTCTGGTGGGGAGCACCTGAGACACACATCCTGTTATCATGCAGTCACTTGCATCCTTCCCACTTCCTCCTGTGTCAAGCACACCTCCGGTGCACTGCAATTTGTGGCCTGGTTCCTCGAGTCCTGACTTTATGCCCCTTTGCCAGCCTTAGCATGCTCTTAGCTATTCATAGCTATTCATTGGTGGTGCTTTGGCTTATAACATGGCTGTGCCTCGGCTGTTACACTCTTGAGTCTTGGTAGCATTGAACATCATGGATGTGTCCTTGTAACAACTTTCGGCTTATGCTACTGCTGCTTGCCGCTGTGCCTCTGTGTGAAAAAACATTTTTTCACTTGGTTGTATCTTAGCTTGACTTGAGATCCATGCCAGATGGTTGTGTTTTAGATAATAGGTGTATACCAAAGGACCATGCACATGCCAGCTACACTGAAATTTCATGTGCATCTCTCAAGTGATACTCTATATGAAGTTTTAATGCCCATTTTCTATTTCTTAGCCGCTGTGAGCTGCAAATCCTGCCAAGGCATGTACAGTGTAATGCTTTACTGTTTCTTATTCAGTGGTGTTCAATAAATTTCTTATTTTCTTTCGGCTGTCAACGTGAATTAGCCGCTTCTTCTGGCAATTTTTATCACGCTTGAGTGTTGCAGTGCACAAGGCTATCATCATCCTCATGTTGCACACAGAACGGACGTTGCATATTGTGTGTCTGAATCAAGTTTTGTTATTAATTGGTCCAATTAAACCCAACCAGGGATCTCTTTCCTGGTGCAAAATGCATAATGGTTATCCGAGATGTTTGCAAAGCAGCATTAGAATTTGCCATCATGGCTTGAAAATTGTATTAGGTTTAGCATCTGTTCGCTTTCAATTAGGCATATTCATTATGGCGGGGAGAGAGCTTGTCAAGGCGCATTGGGATAAGCTTTTTGCAGACACTCAATTCCAAATTAATATGCTACCCTTCTACGTTTCCTGACAACAGTCTATATTTTATAACTCAGACATGAATCCACAGAAGCTTTTTATCCCACAAACTCTTCTGAGTTGAAGTAATACTTGAAATTTGTGAGAACCGCCCATGCATTGGTGATGCCGTTCCTCCTATTCCAGAGGCTGAGTCAGTGAGTGCTCGCCTGTTGCATTGACAGTCGTGAGTTCAATTCTGGATTAGTAACAATCAACTGCCAATGAAATATTAGCAGAAATTAAAACTGTACATGTAGCTGATGCATCGGCCCACAATTAAGCGGGATGTTACAAACTCTAAAAAATGTCGGGACAAAATTGGTTTTTTAGATTCAAAATGGTTTTTTGAAAAACCAAATTTCAATGCAAAATCAACATGGATTTTTAAAAAAATCCATGTTGGTTTTTTGCATTGAAATTTGGTTTTTCAAAAAACCATTTTGAATCTAAAAAGCCAATTTTGTCTGAAATTTTTTAGAGTGCATCGAGTTGAGTTTTACAGAATCCGTTTTAAAAGCTCCAAACAAGGATTAAGTGAATGAAATACAGGATGATTTCATAGATGTATTACCTATACCAGACGTCACCAGAGTCATCGAAAAGAATCACAATGTCATGATGCTTGGTCACTGTGGCATTCTTGGATATAGCCAAGAGCTGGCTTCCACATCCTCAAGGGTATAAGATTAAGATAGAAACGCTAACCAGTGTGATTAATGTTGCATGTGTACTAAAAAATTAGCCACATCAACAACGTGACTGAAGAGCATATCCATCTGGATGATACACTTCCATTTCCATCCCAATGTGTCTTGCTATATATGTACTCAAACTACTACTAAAGTCACTCACTCGCCAAGGAAGATGAAAAACAACGACACCACATCACCACCGTGGAATCACAGCGGTACTTCGAAACCAGACAGCTAACGACCATTACTTGCGGAGAATTGCTGGATGGAGATAACAAATAGAGAGTAGCAACATAGCAGAGGCATACTCCATTCATCTACATGATGCACTAATGATGGCTGCACCGCATAATAGCTTTGCTCTATGGGAGGGTATATGGTGCACTGCGATATTGTCCCATATTTCCCAAGCCATCCCAAAGTATTCCATCTTGGCTTATTGCTCCGCCGTGCTTTATTTGCCAATATAAGGTGCATTATATAAGTTTCATGCATGATGCATATTAAGAGGGTATGCAAGTCCCATTTGTTTAATAAAGTGCCTGCAATCTCCTCACCATCTCTGTGCAATCTGTTTGAAATGTGCATGCAGTCTGCTGTACATTCATATATTCTGTTTGTACAACAATTATGTGCAGACCATAAAACTTTTTGAAAGAGAACTCAGGGTAAAATATGGAAAATGTTGAAAGAGAACAATAACTATAAGAGAAATGTGTCAAGCAGAAAGGATTATAATCCCCAACATCTCCCCTGTCATTCTTTAATTAATCCCCCATGAGACTATATGTGCTTGGTCTGAGTAATCTTAAAATCTTATTCAGACTTGGCAGCCAGATTGGCTCATGCAGGCACATCAATTCTTCTGTTGTAGCTCTCATTGCGGTCTTTTGTGTTGACTATTCTTTAGTTTTGGCGAAAGGCTTTTGTTGTAGTTGCTAGAAATCAGCTTTCAGGGGGCGTAGAGTAAATTTGTCTCACTCGGTCCTATGCTGAAACAGTTTTTCAAGTACAAAAAGACCAAGGTTGGGCAAACACGGTATCCTGCAATCGAGTGGCAATTTTTTGCTATGTTATTGCAACGGTGGGAGCACCTTTGTCCTAATACTGCCTGGGAGTGCCTAGTAGAAGAAAATCAAACCAAAAAAAGGAAAGAAAAATAAAAAGAGAAAGGAGAAACAACAACACAGAGTAGCACAAGGGTTGTATAATGGAAAGAGGTTGACAGCAAAGGTTCAGCAAAGTAAAGTGAAACAGCTGATGGAGAATTGCAATTGACTTGCAGAAAAAGACCAGAGGGCAGAGCAGGCAGTCAGGCAATGAGCTTGTTTCATGTCTTATTGAAGCTGTGCGGAGCTCTGAGAGTCCTTAGTCGCCTATTTATCAAAGTTCCAATAAACAGTCAGCATTGATCGAGCAAGCAGTAAAGAAGGGGGCTTGGTCAGTCAGCCATTACACTCAGTTTACCAACTCATTGATTCCATCAGGTTGGGCAAGTCCCCCTGTCATTTACAGACCATGGCCCTCACGATAAGAATGGCTTACCGGTGGCGCCTGAATATGGAGAGGTCGGCGGGGAGGTTAGCGGTACTTGCCACTATTTACCAAGTATTAAGGCGGAGTTAGTGGTTCCTTTTTGGAAATGGAACATGCTGGAATGACTGCAGGTCGCCTGCTTGCAATGATACAGGTTGACATATGACTTGGCTAATGTGAATCTTCTGCATGGCCACTCTGCTAAGTCACAACTGGTGGGCAGTGGTTGACCTCCCAGAGCCATTCATTACTGGCCAATATGTCTGGAGGCATCCTTTACAGTCTGTTGGATATGCGCGCATAATGGCATCTCCCTCCTATGATATGCATTCCACTCTGTGATATGTACTCCTATCGGAATCTGTGCAACTGAGCGCCACATGGAGATAAGGCTATCATCCCTTGACAGAAGTCTTATCCCCAGGCTCAAAGAGAATGGCCTGGTAACTGCATGGGGCTTGCAAGCTTGATGACTTGGAAGTTGGATGGGTAAATGTCTAAAACTCCATACAGAAACCAACACAGCACTGTTCAGGAACTTTAACCAAAAAAACAGGGTCTATATACAGGCTCACACTGCTTCGATTACCAAATTGCAGTGTAGTCTAGATTTGGAGCAATTAAATGAAATGCAATTATTTCGTTATTTCAAAATAAGTGGAAGATAACCCAATTTGAGATCTTTCTTTCATGGTGTGAGACTTGTGCATGAACGTTTGCTGTCAATTTTCTGGTGAAGATTATCGTAGCTCTTTGAGGAGAGCTGCAAATGTTTCCAGTTCAAGCAAAGACAGCTTTCCATTGAAAAAATATACAAATGAGACTTAGCTTCGTATAAAGTTATTTATAAACCAAAAGAATTGACAATGTACAGTATACGCTTAAAATATATAGTGGCCCGGACGTCAGGTCAGACATCCTCAACCAATGAAATTATCCAATATTTATTCTACATTTAGAAGTGCTGTTTGCTTGTAGAGGAGAAAAGCTATTAGTTGATGATAAAGGCACCGTTCTTCGTTCAGCAACAAACCATCCATGGCATGATACTTTATGTGCAGCTGTGAAATTCTTGAAGATAACATTTTCCATGTTACCATAAAATAAAAGTTAGCATCATAAATCTAATGTTTCTGAGACTTTTTGTTAAAGAAAACTTATTCGGAAGCCTAAACTAAGTTTGAAAAAGAAAGATCTGCAAAATTACAGCATCATGCATTCCAAAGTTTTTCCTCGATATGTTTAAATCATTGAGGAAAAAACTAATCTAATCCACTGTTTGCAGCTGGAGTGTGCATGGTTCACATGCAATTAGCTGAATTCAGCCAACATTTTGCAGGGTTTTAATGCGTAGTTTTTTTTTTCTTTTTCAAAAAGGTGAAAGCATTAAGCAAGCTGAGAGTCTAGGACCAGGAGTTTTAGAAGTAAATGTAGAGATATCGCATTTTTAAATCTCAAGGCAGAACGACGGTTATTGATATAATGATGTGAAAATGGAGTATGTTATTGCAGTATAAGTTATTATGAAATAATGATTCTAAATTCACATTCACGACCGGTGTAGGTGGTGTATGCCGAAACAATATGCCGTAAGTGGCTATCTGGTGATAAGGGGGTCTCGAGGAATGGAGGATATGTTCTGGTGCTGGTTCTTTAAGTTATGGTACACATCCATTGCAAGTAAAGCCTGTCTGTCCTTGTGTACAACATTCAGTTTAGTTGGTTACATTTCTATCCTGAATTCAGCTCCTGTACCATGTTGGCAATGTCATCAAGGCTTACTTGTTTGTGAATCAACTGGACTGGACAGCAGCTTACCAACTCAATATACTCACTTCATTTACTAAACACACTACTTTTTATTTTCTGTTGGCAATCAACTAAAAGTCCCGAGTGAGCTGTTGCGAGCTGTTGTGATCTGCATGCTGTTAGACGACAGATCAGAATGACAGATCAGAATGACAAATCAGGATAGTAGAGAGGGGGTATTCAGCAGACGGGGTGCCTCAAGGGTGCCTGATGGGCCCGCTTCTATGTGCCATCACGCGTTGTGGTGATTTAGGTGACAACTTCAAGTAAGACGGATTGTAAGAGTGGTGAACTGTCACCAGGGTGTGTCCTCACCTCATGCAAAATAACAAGAAAGTCGGAAAAAGGAGAATATACAGAAAGAAGTACAAGTGAAAGAAAAAAAACATTCAAGGGCATTTGAGTTTCTTGTATTGTCTCATCTGACTTCACATCAGATATGGTCATGAAATGTATTAAAGAAAAACTGAGAAAAACTGCTGACTGCAACAAGAAGGTATTCATGTACAAAGCAGCACATCCTCATGAAGAATTTATGAAATCAGGTTTGTTTCTGTTTATATTTGCATTAAACTTGCAGTACCAAAGCAGATTAGTTTAAGACATGGAAACTCGAAAATAAACCGAATGTTATACACGAGGACGTACAAGTCTTTACTTGCAATGAAGTGTATCATGACTTAAAGAACCAGCCCCACAACATCCTCGCAACTCCCTAATCACCAGACAGCCACTTAAGGCAGATTGTTTCGGCATCAGTTCCTAATTTCCTCCCACAAACTTTAATTGCAGCCGAGTGGAGATAGCCACCAAACTGCAATAGCCGTGCAGATAATCATGGCACTTGCACACTAATCCTCTTTTCTGATAGATTTTTTATGGTTGGTCTTCGCTTTTATGGAACAGCTGCATTGTTGGGAACTCGGGAAGCGTTGGTCTCCACAAGGCGCTCTGTGTTTAATTGTATGCGTGATACAATGATAATCTGATAAGGGAGACTCATCGAGAGTTCTGGGGAAATGGTCTCTTTCAGTCAGCCCCACAAGTCAGCTGCAGGGCTGCAGAGTGTTAAAGGGTTATGCAGTCAACACATGCAGCTGCCTCCTGTGACACGGCAAGTGGCAATTACCTGCAGCCCATCATGTCACGGAGTGGCATTTCACCAAGCTGCCCCGCTGCCACAGTCAAATCGCAATAAACTGGCAATAAGACATTATGGCAGACAGGTGGGTGACACTGCGTGAAAAGACAAGTCACTCCGCTCAGCAGTTATGGAGTTATAGAAATGTAGCATGAACTCTTCAGCTGCTGGAGTTTCAATGATGCCATTTTCAATGCCATCTTTGGCATATTGGACCAATCAAGAAGCCATTATGCAATGTCTGCTGCAGAAGTTCTTGGCAATGGTCTCAGAGCTTTATCATCTCTACATCACATATATCTATATATTATGTATATGCCATATTGCCATAAGGATATATGGTAGTCAATAATACTACTGTGCAGACTGTGTAGTCATACAAAGTGCTTTAGCTCCAGAAATATCACTAAGATTGTAACCAAATACGTAATCTGGTGATTTCCGATACAATAAACCCAATACTGTACTCGTTCAGCCTTCATTTAGAGACGATTATGCCCAACTGGCACCTGGCAGTCTAGTGTCACCTAGATTAAGCCAGAGATGCCATTCATCCCAAATCCTTGCATACGCCCTGTGTGCTCCGGTGTGCTCCATGCGCCTGTCCTCCAGTTATAAGCATGCCTTGCCTCTCATTTCCAAAGGGACCAAAAAAGGATGGATTTACCAGATGACTGATGGCACACAAAGATGGGTCAATGCTGGTGAAAGTGGTCTTTATTGCAGAAAGAGGCGCTTTGTTGTCCTCCATGGGCTCAGTCAAGCGGCGAATACCTGCTTCGCAAGCTGTATGATTACGGGAGACATCCAATACCCCACGAAATCCCTTTGCGGCATACATATCCCGAATATCTCCGCATCCACCAGCTGTATTTGAGATATTGTAAAACGTTTCTCTTGTTGTATCTGTAAAGATTTCATTTATAGGTATAAAGAAGTAGAGTAGTATACTCTCTGTTACAGAGGGACCTTCTCCGAACTATGTTTTGACATTGTACATAATATTTGCACAACAAAGTGGTCCCTCGCACAGGTGAACTTAGTGTAATCACTGCCCCCATCTTGGATATTTTACTCTAGACACACCGCTAAAATAACCTGTTCTGAGAGAAAGAATGAATCACATATGTTGAAGGCCCATATTTATCAACCATAGTCCCTAGTTAACTTACAAATATTGCCAGCAAACACCCACAAGGCTCCACATATCTAGGGCATATTTGAGGCATGCATAAGAATTTAGCCCACATTTGGCCCATTCACCCACAGTGGCTTATACTTAACCCCACATCCTTGGAGCATTGCTTATCTGAGGGGTTGACAGGGGGTCACTATACCCTTGGCATCCAGTCTTCATATCAAACACTCCAGAGCCAGTGTCAACAGAGACCTCTTTGAATTTGCATGTGACCTTCTGGCGCCAACAGCATGCTGTGTCTAGGCCTAATCCCTAAGCCATAGAGCTGATATCGTTTGCCAAAGCTCCAGGGATAGATATCATATGCTGGGTGTAGATATCATATGCAGTATGAACAGCACCAGCTGGAACAGTCCTACCTAACTATTCCTTGAAGGGTACACTCAGACTTCAAGGGGCCACGCCTATTTGTAACTTCAGAAGAGCATATATGCCTTCTCTATGGCAATATTAACTGAAAGCTCACAAGATATTATATGCTTAAGAGGGGAAATCAGAGAGAGTTAACCACCGATTGGCTCTCAGATAGATTTCCAGTTCCAATTCTGGATTTGGGTTTGGTTCTTGTCGCAGGAATTTTGTATGTTGGCCAGTGTTGCTATTTTCCTGGGTCTGATGACTTTCATAGACAGAAGCAATAACTTGAAATAATGCATTGACATTTGATAGATCACATTTCTTCGGTTTACTTCTTTGTATGTGCCATACAGATGTTGACAATCTGTTCTTCTGTGTTAATATTGGCTCAGGTCTTTCAAGATACCACATTTTGCTATACTGACAAAGATATTTATATATAAATAGCTGTAGGTAGTGCAACACCACCTACAGTAACTCTTGGTATAATGTAACAACATCAAAAAGTGTACCTCAAGGTACTTGTTTTCTCCACATATTTTGTCCGCCTCTTTTTCTGTTATGTACATATGATTATTCATACTTTGTGGTTTATGTTGTGCATCACAATAAGAATTTGTTATCCTTTGATTTCTGCTGCAGAAAAGAGACTTGCGTTTTCTGCTTGACAGCTGCTTCTTTCAGTTCTATTATCTTCTATTCCCTTGGGGCTTTTTACCAGAGGAACTGGAATTCAGTCTGTGACTAAGCTAATTCAGTAGAACAAGTAAAGTGTCCACCAAAGACAAATTCAAAGTGGAACCAGAAACCTTGGCAACAAAAACGTAATTAACTTCAAGGGACACTGTTTCACCCTCGTCTGACCTTGCAAATTTCTTGACCAAATGGCAATCGATGTTGTAAACAATGGTGTATAATACAGCATAAAATTTGCATATTGATGTTTTAGGAACCACCACACTCGTTAATGTGCAAATTTAGCTCATGGAACATGATATACAAGACCTCACAGAATTCCTGAATTGCTGATTCCCATTACTATCCTAGCTACATGACCTAGAATTCAAAAAGGTCAAAGTTCACAGGAAATGGGCTGAGGTCAAGGAAGAGCATCCGGGTCAGCTGAGCTGTTCAGGAGTGAATTTGCATGAATAGTGTTTTGTGTGGAGCATCAATGGGAAGAGCACATGCCAAAGAGAGTGATGAGCCCAACTTGTATAACAGTGTGCAGGTCATACAGCATCAGCAGTGAATTCATTGTATTTTGCATGTGATTTAATTCAATAACCCAGAAATAGGTTAAACGACGATCCATTTGTATAGAGCAACTATAATCTTTCAGTTTCAGACAAACATGTGAAGTACCTGAAACAGGTAGATCTTATGCCATCATGAAAGATAAAATTGAAATAAATGGGTATATTATGTGGTTTAAACAATATCAATCCCCAGTCCTGTTTTTGCATTTCCACTTGGCCATAGCTTGAAACAACACAACATAAACAGGAACTTGGAATCTGTTGCGACCCAAAAACCAGTGGCTTCCACAGAGAAGTAAACATTTTGTAGCAAATATTTGGGTCAATAAAATATTGGCGTTTAAGAAACATCCATCATAAATTCAGACTGTGGCCTCATCTGTGGAGAAAGTTGCAGAAGTTTGAGGAGAGAAAAAGTCAAGAAATTGTCAATACCAGGCAAAGTAGCTGCTATTGGTTGGGCTGCCAACATGGCTGAACTTCGCTTTAATTTGTTTGGCAAGTTTCTCTGGCCCGATGAATGGGATTGAGATTTACCTCTCAGTTTTCTAGAAGAAGTTTGAATTGATATTTTTTAAGTACAGAGCAATTCTACAAAGGCTCGTTTTAGCACAATATGTTTGAAAAACTGGTGAGCCTGAAGACATTTGACATTATAAATTTACAACCGAATTTCACAAAACTCATGTTCACCAGTCACCACTCCACCCCCCCTCCACACTCTCCCCCACACTTTTGCCCCACGTAATTCTCAGCTTGGTTCGTCTCATCTGCCCACATTACAAGCCTTCCTGTTGAATTAATTAGCATTGAGCACCGTCACGCACGTTGCCCCCTTGCAATCGTAATATACTTTTGATTTATCATCACCTTTTCTACCCGATCCTCCTCTTTATGCAAAGTTACAATGAATAACAAGCAAGGTTCATGGTTGGCAATGTCAATGTGCAGTTGCCAGTGGTGGTAAGGAACCTACATATTCTTTATTTTAAAAATTTGTGATCTATATAGTCTTGAACCAGAGTAAGATTGTCCTGGAGAAGCCTGGGACAAATCGCTGGATCTAAACTAAGCTGAACCAAACAGATTCAAGACTACCATCCTCAAGGGTATACCTGATGTATAACAAGAGGGATAATAAATATGCCACATCTTGTATTGGGAGGAAAGGTGGACTGACCAATAATATTAAAACTCAATTCCACTTGGAATGATCAAACTTAGATTTCAAATGTTGGGCATGATCCGTTTACCCTTTCACTAAAATAGAAGTTAAACCAATGATGCAGCAATGCCATATAAGTAGAGTGTACAAGTACCCTGTGGGTGGTTGGGGTGTTGTTTGCCTCTTCAGAGACATACCAATCAGTATCTTAGAAAATGGCACCCAAATGACAGGCTGTAACATGCTTTTAACAGAGACAAAATGTCATATATTCCCCTGACTGCTAATTTGGATACTTTGAAGGAAGAGAAGTGTCAGGATCAATAACCTAACACAAACCACAAGAGGAACGGAGCCAAGTTCCTTGATGATATTATAGCAAGGTCCCAATTGCCTTGCCCAACATCTGTAATCAAGCAGTGAAGATTAGAGTGGTGCTGCCGATTGGATAAGCTATCAGAGCAGCTGGGATTTATAGACTGCTCGCATAGTATTGCAGAGTAGAATAGTCCAAGGCAAAACCTTGGGCTTTCAGGAAGTAATACCAAGCCAGTTACAGGTGCAGTTGAGAGATTGCTTTTGTACGTTTGCACAGACTGCACTGTTGGGTTAATTTGGGCTCAAGGCTTTTCTTATTCTCAGAAAGATGTATGTTGTATCCCCGATGCATATTTCTCTGTTTGCCGATGTCAGATATATTACTGAAGGAAATACAATATATTTCAAGATTCCAGTTATAGATCCTATATTTTTGCCCGTGCATTATTGAAGAGATACCTGATATAGGACGATTGTCTGCCATCAAAATCAAACTAGAATGGTGAAAATAAAGAGGCCGTGCGCTTATTGCTCAGTGAATGAAAGAAAACAATTATTTGAGGAGGCTATATGGAGACTCATCTTACGAAAGATTGAATAATATACCTGAAGATCGATTTCGAATAAGAAATGAGACGATTTACAGTCTACTGAAAATTTCATTTATTTCCTTCCAAGCATAAATTGATTGTTGAATAGATTTCCTGTGTATGCACAGGTCTGTTGTATATATATTTGTCTGCTGAGCTGTGTACACCACCTGTCAGATCAGACTGTGTGTGATCTGTATCTGTTTCAATAGAACACCTGCATTGGGGCATTAAGATTGCTCAGATCAGAAGGGCAGAGATTTTCAATTGGTCGTGCAATTGACAGGTGAGAGTCTGCCTCAGGTGAATCTGCCTCAGGTGTAATGACAGGGACGGGGTAATGGGATGCTGTGGTGGGATGAGGCAGGATGCTAATGCAACACTCAGTTTGCAGCACCTGAAGCATCCCCAACATTAACAACAGCATTGACAGCAATAAAAACAAAACAGACCCAACATCTGACAAACAACCTGCCAAGCAATCTGACAAACACTGAAAACTTTAACAGAGACAACAGTTGAATGACAACCAAAATAGATTTCCAAACAAAACTGAAAGAACAAACACTCAACAATAAGTATCAACAACTTCCTAGCATCTGCTGCCTCAGCTATCAGCAGCCTGATTATCAACACTTTCAAGCGGATTATATACCATTTCTGCAACATTCAGTCATGTAAAATGTTCATATTGAGTCAAATTTTACATGGGCACTACCAACAACCTGAAGTAATAAGTTGAAAACAGTTAATAGCATCCATATAACCTCAACAGCACACCATTATTGACAATCATTCAACACTACAACATACAACAACTTCAATCCCATCATCACAAAAACATCACTAAGAGCATCACCACCCCAGGGCGTCTTTCCAGGCACACCAAGGCCACTGTCATCCCCCCCACCCCATTCTCCCCAACCTCCTCCCCCTCCCACCCTCCTTCAATTTCTTCCATTACTTCCCCCTCCCACCCTTCTTCAATTTCTTCTGTTGCTCGATCTGCAGTTAAGCATAATTCAATTAAACTCGTGTTAACCACGCAACACATTTTCCCATTCTTAATTTGATAATTTTAAGGACAAAAAATCACATGCAACTCTTAAGTGCTCTTGGGACAAACTTATCATGCAAAGGCTTCCTAATTAAATACAATTTACATTCAATTGAGCTTTACCAAAGGAACATCATTCTAACTGGACCTCTTTTTACCAGAATGTTTCAAGTAGTAGCCACTTCAGCAAAGCCTTCAGTGATTTAGTCAGACACGCCCACAAAGCTGACCAATGAACAGGCTTCCGAGCATGTTATGCAAATGAGGCCGATTTCGCTGTTGCGCACATTTCCGTAAGGACTAGAGGTGAGATTCTTATATGGGTAGATAGGTCTCTCTGAGACCTTCAAAATGATAGGTCATACGTCTCTGAGAAATTAATAGAAGCTTCGCAAATCGCCGGTAAAGTTTTGAACTGGAGAGAAATACTGCCCGCTGATTGGCTGTGACGCTCTGACGCAAAAAGTTATGATAATGTACGAAAATGAAAGGATTCGTCTAGGGTAGATTCTCTGGGTGGTAGTAGCATTTACTTATTTGCAAAAATATTGTTACAACGTCAATTTTGGATAAATGTTCATAAATTGTTAGCATAATCTTGAGGGTATACTGCCAAATCATGTTCCAGCATAATAACTGTTCAATTCGACTGAGCAGCCCATTGTGGTGTCTATCACAAATAATGTAAACCAATAGAAATACATGTGCTTTTCAGCTAACAGCACTTTTAGTGGGTAAAACAAAGTCCCAAGGACTCCTTTTGCTGTATAATTTCAGAAGCAGTTATGTGTGTCATTAATTTTGTTGAGAAGTTTCACTTACCAAGACTTTGATACTGAAAAATGTTTAGTCAAGAAGTTCATATCTGTGTTGATGGACATTTTTTGTAAATTTTCAGACTAGGCGGTGATCAATGAATAACTGCTGGTCAGGACTTTGTTTCTTCCACATCCACCAAGTGATTATTGCACCCCACTCAGCTGTAGCACAAAGTGTTTTGTTATATAGCCTTGTTGCATTGAGGACTTTCATTTCAGGCAAGAGTGACTATCATGTTGTGGCATGTATATGGATATTAATTCTAGATTCCATCTGGCGTAACACGTTGGGGAAGCTACCTCCATGTATTTCATTCCCTTGATATCAATTCCCTTCAAAATCAATCTGTTTGTATGGAACATGTTCTGTCTGATATTTTTTTGCTCCCCAGGCACCATTCGATTGTATGTACAAGCACTTCTGTTGCGCTATAACTTTGCTCTCGTTTTAATGGCATAAAGGGATATTTCAGAGTATCTACCATCTAGTTAGACACTCTGAACTTACAGTTAGCATGAAAGTTTAGCAGAGCATCAAAGGGCGGTAGAATTTTTGACGGCAAGCAATAATTTGACCTGCGGGCAAGCATTTTTAGCTGGTGACCAATTGAAAAATGCCAAACTTTACTATAAGTATTATCTTGAAATTTCGAGGGCACAAGCCATCTCAGTGTGACCTTACTTGCGCCAGTGAGAAGTAAATACAATGACATAGTAAATACAGTGCCGCCTGTAAATAAGTGAAACGCATGATATTGTGCCATTGCATTAATGTTAAACATCCTTAACCAAACTGCTTCTGCAAGCATGAATTCTCTTCCGATGAGAGGAAAACATATTGGGTCATAAAGGCCAATATGTCAGGCATGTGGGATAATAATGGCAACCAATTTTCTTTGCTGTAGTCGGAGTTAGGTATGGGTCAAAGTCTTTGATAAGTAAGTGAACCACCCTTCCCTATGTTTTAACATTGGGCCTGCGTTTCACTTACTTATCAAAGACTTTGACCCATACCTAACTCCGACTACAGCAAAGAAAATTAGCTGCCATTATTATCCCACATGCCTCACATATCGGCCTTTATGACCCCATATGTTTTCCTCTAATCGGATAAGAATTTGTGCTTCCACAAGCAGTTTGGCTGAAGATGTTTAGCATTGATGCAATGGCACAATATCATGCGTTTCACTTATTTACAGGCGGCACTGTAGATAACCTATCATAGTACTTTAGTGTGGATAGTTATCAGACATTTCTATGTGAAAAGTAGCAATATCTGAATGTTCCATTAAGGCTTTTCTGTGTACATTGGATTCAGTCTAGTTATAAGATTTGGACATTTTCCGCAGTAGTAATGGCAACTCAATTCTGAATAGAAGGAAATAAATGGGCCATAAAGGACCTGGACACATCGACAGACACCGTAGCCTTCAGTTTGGCTAATAATAGATGGAGTGGCCAAGACGATGATCTTACTGATTTGAACAGTGAAAAGAAGTATCTCTTCTCCAAAACTAATACACAGATCCACAAAGTAATGATATGACAACCCACAAAAAACTTTTTCAAGCATCATGCGTATAACTAAGCAAGAAGCCTGAGTTCATCTCAAAATCTCAAGTAAAAGGTTTCAAAATATTACCAATATTCCTAAGAACTAATTCAAACATCTTACTTTAATAATTATCTGAAATTTACGTGACATCTCACATATGTCTCCGGTTTCAATTGTTGTGCCGTGATAAGAAATCAATATGTCAAGTGGGTATGTAATTTCAGAGCAATCTTTATATTTTAATAGAAATTCCTGCCCTTTCTCATGACATGAGGGGCCGGGATTAAGGGCAAAAAAGTAAATTGTTATTTGTTACTTATTAGTTTGAAGCAAATTTCTTGACCAAACGGCAATTGATGTTGTAAACAATACTATTTAATCAATGGTGTATAATAAAGCATAAAATTTGCATATTGATGTTTTAGGAACCACCACACTCGTTAATGTGCAAATTTAGCTCATGGAACATGATGTACAAGACCTTACAGAATTCCTGAATTGCTGATTCCCATTACTATCCTGGCTACATGAACTAGAATTCTACAAAGTTCAAAGGTCACAGGAAATGGACCGAGTTCAAGGAAGAGCATCCGGGTCAGCTGAGCTGTTCAGGAGTGAATTTGCATGAATAGTGTTTTGTGTGGGGCATCAATGGGAAGAGCACATGCAAAAGAGAGTGATGAGCCCAACTTATATTTCCAGTGTGTAGGTCATACAGCGGTAGCAGTGAATTCATTGTATTTTGTATATGGTTTAATTCAAGAGCCCAGAAATAGGTTAAATAAACGACAATCCATTTTCATAGAGCAACTATAATCTTTCAGACATACATGTGAAGTAGACTACCAGGAACAGGTAGGTCGTATACCATCATGAAAGATGAAATTGAAATAAACGGGTATGCAATTAACAATGTGGTTTAAACAATATTAATCCCCAGTCCTGTTTTTGCATTTCCGGTTGGCCATAGCTGAGACAACACAACATAAACAGGAACTTGGAATCGGGTGCGATGCAAAAACCGGTGGCTTCCACAGAGAAGTAAACATTTTGTAGCAAATATTTGGGTCAATAAAATTTTGGCGTTTAAGAAACATCCATCATAAATTCAGACTGTGGCCTCATCTGTGGAGAAAGTTGCAGAAGTTTGAGGAGAGAAAAAGTCAAGAAATTGTCAATACCAGGCAAAGTAGCTGCACTTCGCTTTAATTTGTTTGGCAAGTTTCTCTGGCCCGATGAATGGGATTGAGATTTACCTCTTCAGTTTTCTGAAAGAAGTTCAAATTAATTTTTTTTAAGTACAGAGCCTTTTTAAAGGGCAATACAAAGACTCCTTTTTGCACAAAATGTTTGAAAACTGGTAAGCCTGTAGCCATTTGACCCTCCCCCCCCACCACAATGTCGCCCCTTCCCCCGATTTTGCCCCACGTAATTTTCAGCTTGACTCGTCTTATCTGCACACATTACAAGCATCCCAGTTGAATTAATTAGCATTTAGCACCGTCACACGTGTTGCTCCCTTGCATTTGTAATATACTTTGATTTATCTTCACCTTTTCTACTAGATCCTAGCTCCTCTATATGCAATGTATGTGTGGCAATCGCTGGTGGTCTAACTTTAAGAACCAATAGTAGTGGTAGTAGTAGTAGTAGTAGTAGTTTTATTATCTCAATTAATGCTGTGGAAAATTACAGATTGAAATGCACATGTATCAATAAAAAAATTTGAATATCTTGTGACACAGTTTTGAGGCATAGGCAACATCTTTGAAATGTTCATTTAGATTTATGTAATGTCTGACTCTGATAGTGTTTGTAAGTGGACAGTTTATTAGGACATGTTCCTCCGTTTGTACTGATCCACAAGGACATAGTCTGCGGTCATTGGGAAGACGGGACCAGCGGCCTGTCTCGATGGCTTGTCTGTGAGATGTCATGCGCATCCTAGTAAATGCGATTCGCAGGACTTCTACCATGTTTCTCGAAGTGTAGATGGGGCTGACTGATAGTTCTTCATTCATCGTCAAATAGGTCATCCTCTTTGTGGACACTGATGATCGAATTCTTTCCTTGGCTTGTTTAAGGGCCTTAGCTTTAAATCTGTAAATGACTCATCGAGGAACTGCCGAATAGGTCTGTCTCCATATGGGGATTACGACAGGTATTATCGGTAGGTGGCACTACGATAAGGGGGAGGGCTATTTTTGTCTTTGGGGAATCCCACCAAATGACATATTATCTGGTTTGTTTGCAAAGTAAGTGAAATCCTGTGACCAACCTGACTGAACAAAGTCTGCTGTTGAAGTAAGCGAGCTAGCGAGGCTGCAGACTGACGAAATTCACATCGAATTGGGTGTCGAATTGTAATCTAGGGCAGTGGGACTGCTGCCCCAAAGTCTGCGACGCTGCCTATCAGGTCCGCGTTCAGCAGAACTCAGCAGAACTTCACTAGGCTGCTTCAGAATTTCATGTGCGAGGACATGAAATACAATACCAATTCTGAAATGTTGTAGCATGCTCGCTAACGCTCGCAACTGAAGCAGGCTAATGTCGCCTGGCGTCCAACAGTTAATTACAATCTGGTAGTTAACACGTTACAATCCCCCAATCTGTTTGATAACAAAACCCTTTTTTGTGGAACTGCTGTCTGACCCAAACAATCAAACATTCAACAAACACACTCTTTAAGTTAGACTCCTTGGCTTGGTCAACAACACCAATCATCCTGTTGAAAGGCAAAGGGGATTCCATCAGAGAGCTCCTATCGCTAGGAGACACCACCTGTACATAAATTCAGAACTACGAATGGAGACAGACATAGCTCTGGCACCAGTTCGTTTCTCTATAGCCATAGAGATTGTCTTTTCAATGTAAATGTATGATTTGCACATTTTGTGGAAAACTAATGTCTATATTTTTAACTGTGCGGAAGATTGTTCTTGGAAAGTCCATACCAAGACAAACCTCCAAATGTATACTCAGCGAACCCAACAGATTCAAGACTACCATCCTCAAGGGTACACATGATGTTTAACAAGAGGAATTAAATAATGCATGTATGCATTTGGCATTGGGAAGAAAGGTGGACTGACCAATTGTGGCACTCAATTCCACTTGGAAAAGATTAAAACTTAGATTTCAAATGTTTGGCATGCTCCGTTTACCCTTTCACTAAAAACAGAAGTTAAACCAATGATGCAGCAATGACACATAAGATGAGTGTACAAGTACCCCGTGGGTGGTTGGGTTTTGTTTGCCACTTCGGAGACATACCAATTAGCATCTTAGAAAATGGCACCCAAATGACAGGCTGTAACATGCTTTTAACACAAGAAAAAATGTCATTTATTCCCCTGACTGCTAATTTGGATACTTTGAAGGAAGAGAAGTGTCAGGATCAATAACCTAACACAAACCACAAGAGGAACGGAGCCAAGTTCCTTGATGATATTATAGCAAGGTCCCAATTGCCTTGCCCGACATCTGTAATCAAGCAGTGAAGATTAGAGTGGTGCTGCCGATTGGATAAGCTATCAGAGCAGCTGGGATTTATAGACTGCTCGCATAGTATTGCAGAGTAGAATAGTCCAAGGCAAAACCTTGGGCTTTCAGGAAGTAATACCAAGCCAGTTACAGGTGCAGTTGAGAGATTGCTTTTGTATGTTTGCACAGACTGCACTGTTGGGTTAATTTGGGCTCAAGGCTTTTCTTATTCTAAGAAAGATGTATGTTGTATCCTCCATGCATATTTCTCTGTTTGCCGATGTCAGATATATTACTGAAGGAAATACAATATATTTCAAGATTCCAGTTATAGATCCTATATTTTTGCCCGTGCATTATTGAAGAGATACCTGATATAGGACGATTGTCTGCCATCAAAATCTAGAATGGTGAAAATAAAGAGGCCGTGCGCTTATTGCTCAGTGAATGAAATAAAACAATTATTTGAGGAGGCTATATGGAGACTCATCTTACGAAAGATTGAATAATATACCTGAAGATCGATTTCGAATAAGAAATGAGATGATTTACAGTCTACTGAAAATTTCATTTATTTCCTTCCAAGCATAAATTTATTGTTGAATAGATTTCCTGTGTATGCACAGGTCTGTTGTATATATATTTGTCTGCTGAGCTGTGTACACAACCTGTCAGATCAGACTGTGTGTGATCTGTATCTGTTTCAATAGAACACCTGCATTGGGGCATTAAGATTGCTCAGATCAGAAGGGCAGAGATTTTCAATTGGTCGTGCAATTGACAGGTGCAAGTCTGCCTCAGGTGAATCTGCCTCAGGTGAATCTGCCTCAGGTGTAATGACAGGGACGGGGTAATGGGAGGCTGTGGTGGGATGAGGCAGGATGCTAATGCAACACTCAGTTTGCAGCACCTGAAGCATCCCCAACATTAACAACAGCATTGAAAGCAATAAAAACAAAGCAGACCCAACATCTGACAAACAACCTGCCAAACAATCTGACAAACACTGAAAACTTTAACAGAGACTCAACAATAAGTATCAACAACTTCCCAGCATCTGCTGCCTCATGCAATCAGTAGCCTGATTATCAACACTTCTAGGCGGATAATATACCATTTCTGCAACATTCAGTCATGTAAAATGTTCATTGTTCATATTGAGTCATATTTTACATGGGCACTACCAACAACCTGATGTAATAAGTTGAAAACAGTTAATAGCATCCATATAGCCTCAACAGCAAACCATTATTGATAATCATTCAACACTAAAACACACAACAACTTCAATCCGATCATCACAAAAACATCACTAAGAGCAGTGGCCTTTCCTGGCACACCAAGGCCACTGTCATCCCCCCCCACCCCATTCTCCCCAACCTCCTCCCCCCTCCCACCCTCCTTCAATTTCTTCCATTACTTCCCCCTACCACCCTTCTTCAATTTCTTCTGTTGCTCGATCTGCAGTTAAGCATTATTCAATTAAACTCGTGTTAACCACGCAACACATTTTCCCATTCTTAATTTGATAATTTTAAGGACAAAAAATCACACGCAACTCTTAAGTGCCCTTGGGACAAACTTGTCATGCAAAGACTTCCTAATTAAATACAATTTACATTCAATTGAGCTTTACCAAAGGAACATCATTCTAACTGGACCTCTTTTTACCAGAATGTTTCAAGCAGTAGCATTTACTTATTTGCAAAAATATTGTTACAACTGCAATTTTGGATAAATGTTCATAAATTGTTAGCATAATCTTGAGGGTAAACTGCCAAATCATGTTCCTATGAAAACAGCATAATAACTGTTCAATTCAACTGAGCAGCCCATTGTGGTGTCTATCACAAATAATGTAAACCAATAGAAATACATGTGCTTTTCAGCTAACAGCACCTTTAGTGGGTAAAACAAAGTCCCAAGGACTCCTTTTGCTGTATAATTTCAGAAGCAGTTATGTGTGTTATTTTGTTGAGAAGTTTCACTTACCAAGACTTTGATACTGAAAAATGTATAAGAAGTTCATATCTGTGGTGATGGACATTTTTAGTCAATTTTCAGACTCAGCGGTGATCAATTAATAACTCCTGATCATGACTTTGTTTCTTCCACATCCACATAGTGATTATTGCACCCCACTCAGCTGTAGCACAAAGTGTTTTGTTATATAGCCTTGTTGCATTGAGGACTTTCATTTCAGGCAAGAGTGACTATCATGTTGTGGCATGTACATGGATATTAATTCTAGATTCCATCTGGCGTATCACGTTGGGGAAGCTGCCTCCATGTATTTCATTCCCTTGATATCAATTCCCTTCAAAATCAATCTGTTTGTATGGAACATGTTCTGTCTGATATTTTTTTGCTCCCCTGGGCACCATTCGATTGTATGTACAAGCACTTCTGTTGCGCTATAACTTTGCTCTGGTTTTAATGGCATAAAGGGGTATTTCAGAGTATCTACCATCTAGTTATGAATTAGACACTCTGAACTTACAGTTAGCACGAAAGTTTTAAATAATTCTAAATATCATTCGCAAGACTTAGCAGAGCATCAAAGGGCGGTAGAATTTTCGACGGCAAGCAATAATTTCGAGGGCACATGCCATCTCGGTGTGACCTTACTTGCACCAGTGAGAAGTAAATACAATGACATAGGTTATCTTATAATGTCTATTTACTATCATAGTACTTTAGTGTGGATAGTTATCAGGCATTTCTGTGTGAAAAGTAGCAATATCTGAATGTTCCAACAAGGCTTTTCGGTGTACATTGGATTCAGTCTAGTTATTAGATTTGGACATTTTCCGCAGTAGTAATGGCAACTCAATTCTGAATAGAAGGAAATAAATGGGCCATAAAGGACCTGGACACATCGACAGACACCGTAGCCTTCAGTTTGGCTAATAATAGATGGAGTGGCCAAGACGATGATCTTACTGATTTGAACAGTGAAAAGAAGTATCTCTTCTCCAAAACTAATACACAGATCCACAAAGTAATGATATGACAACCCACAAAAAACTTTTTCAAGCATCATGCGTATAACTAAGCAAGAAGCCTGAGTTCATCTCAAAATCCCAAGTAAAAGGTTTCAAAATATTACCAATATACCTAAGAACTAATTCAAACATCTTACTTCATTAATTATCTGAAATTTACGTGACATCTCACATATGTCTCTGGTTTCAATTGTTGTGCCGTGATAAGAAATCAATATGGCAAGTGGGTATGCAATTTCAGAGCAATCCTTATATTTTAATAGAAATTCCTGCCCTTTTTCATGACATGAGGGGCCGGGATTGAGGGCAAAAAAGTAAATTGTTATTTGTTACTTATTATTTTGAAGCTAATTTCTTGACCAAACTGTAATTGATGTTGTAAACAATACTATTTAATCAATGGTGTAAAATAAAGCATAAAATTTGCATATTGATGTTTTAGGAAAGACCAGACTCGTTAATGTGCAAATTTAGCTCACGGAACATGATATACAAGACCTCACAGAATTCCTGAATTGCTGATTCCCATTACTATCCTGGCTACATGACCTAGAATTCTACAAAGGTCAAAGTTCACAGGAAATGGGATGAGGTCAAGGAAGAGCATCCGGGTCAGCTGAGCTGTTCAGGAGTGAATTTGCATGAATAGTGTTTTGTGTGGAGCATCAATGGGAATAGCACATGCAAAAGAGAGTGATGAGCCCAACTTGTATAACAGTGTGCAGGTCATACAGCAGCAGCAGTGAATTCCTTGTAGTTTGTGTGTGGTTTAATTCAATAGCCAAGAAATAGGTCAAAAATTAATGACAATCCATTTACAGAGCAATAATAATCTTTCACACATACATACACTACCCTCTAAAAGTTTGAATACACCTGGATAAGTGCAGTTTCTTTTAAAAATACTTGATTTTGAATGGAAGGCTCTTCACATTGAAGTCAGAAGTTGTCTTTATTTTGTCATTTTAGGTCATTTTGGGTGAAATCTATGGCCTCTCTGGATATCCCAAATTTTGGAATTTTATAGAAAATTGCCACATCCGACGAGTAATCTTCTAGGTTTATGAAATTTAATCATATTCCAGATTTGTAACACGATCGTAACAGTTATTTTGGACCCTGAGAAGACAGTTTAAAAACTGGATATTGACCGACCAAAAATGCTAAATATAGATAATTTCGGGTCACCATGTAGTATAATCATAGAATGTATCTTCTCTAGTGAAAATGATTTTATTTGAGCTGTTTTAGCATTGTTTTGACCCAAAAATAGCCAAAATCAGTATTTTTTTCCGATTTTCAATGGCCATTTTCTGGTCCGAAACTATGAGTAAAATCATCACAAACCAGTGGAAATGTGTAAAAAATGATAAGTATGGAAGACAACAGTGGTTTTATAGCTTTTTAGAAAAAATGAAAAAATTGGATATCGAGAAATTTATGGGCCTATAAATTTATACCAAAATGATCTAAAACCATGAAATAAGGACACCTTATGGCCTGAATGTGAATTTCCATATTATTTGATGAAAGTATAAACAAAAGTTCTGTTCAAGACGAGGTATTTTTGAAAGAAATCTCATTTTTTTCTGGTGTATTCAAACTTTTGGAGGGTAGTGTACGAAGTAGAAACAGGTAGATCGTATACCATCATGAAAGACGAAATTGAAATAAATGGGTATACGTATAATGAGGTTTAATATATTAATATTAATCCCCAGTTCTGTTTCTGCATTTCCGCTTGGCCATAGCTTGAAACAGCTCAACATAAACAGGAATTGATAATATGTCCCGACCCAAAACCCAGTGGCTTCCACAGAGAAGTAAACATTTTGTAGCAAATATTTGGGTCAATAAAATATTGGCGTTTAAGAAACATCCATCATAAATTCAGACTGTGGCCTCATCTGTGGAGAAAGTTGCAGAAGTTTGAGGAGAGAAAAAGTCAAGAAATTGTCAATACCAGGCAAAGTAGCTGCTATTGGTCGGGCTGCCAACATGGCTGAACTTCGCTTTAATTTGTTTGGCAAGTTTCTCTGGCCCGATGAATGGGATTGAGATTTACCTCTTCGGTTTTCTATAAGAAGTTTAAATTGATAGTTTTTAAGTACAGAGCGTTTTTAAAGAGCACTACAAAGACTCGTTTTCGCACAAAATGTTTGAAAAACTGCTAAGCCGGAAGACATTTGACATTATAAATTTAAAACAGAATTTCACAAGACAGATTTTCACCATCCCCCCCCCTCCACACTCTCCCCCCGATTTTGCCCAACGTAATTTTCAGCTTGAATTGTCTTATCTGCAACATTACAAGCCTCCCCATTTAATTAATTAGCATTGAGCACAGTCACATATGTTGCCCCCTTGCATTTGTAATATACTTTGATTTATCATCACCTTTTCTGCCCGATCCTAGCTCCTTTTTATGCAAATTACAATGTAAGACATCATGTGTGCATTTGCAGGTGGTTAAACTTAAGAACCAGTATATCGTAAATTTTGTGGAAAACTCATGTCTGTATTTTTAACTATGCTGGGTGAGATTGTTACGGGACTTGCCATAGCTACCAAGGAGGAAGTCCACACCAGGACAAAACTCTAAATGTATATACTCGGTTCAGCGAACCCAACAGATTCAGAACTACCATCCTCAAGGGTACACATGATGTATAACAAAAGGGATAATAAATATGCCACATTGGGAGGAAAGGTGGACCAACCAATAATAGCACTCCATTCCACTTGGAATGATCAAACTTCAATTTCAAATGTTGAGCATGCTCCGTTTACCCTTTCACTGAAACAGAAGTTAAACCAATGATGCAGCAATGACATAAGTAGAGTGTACAAGTACCCCTTGGGTGGTTGGGTTTTGTTTGCCTCTTCAGAGACATACCAATTAGCATCCAAGGAAATGGCACCCAAATGACAGGCTGTAACATGCTTTTAACACAGACAAAATGTCATTTATTTCCCTGACTGCTAATTTGGATACTTTGAAGGAAGAGAAGTGTCAGGATCAATAACCTAACACAAACCACAAGAGGAACAGAGCCAAGTTCCTTGATGATATTATAGCAAGGTCCCAATTGCCTTGCCCAATGTCTGTAATCAAGCAGTGAAGATTAGAGTGGTGCTGCCAATTGGATAAGCTATCAGAGCAGCTGGGATTTATAGACTGCTCGCATAGTATTGCAGAGCAGAATAGTCCAAGGCAAAACCTTGGGCTTTCAGGAAGCAATACCAAGCCAGTTACAGGTGCAGTTGAGAGATTGCTTTTGTACGTTTGCACAGACTGCACTGTTGGGTTAATTTGGGCTCAAGGCTCTTCTTATTCTCAGAAATATGTGTGTTGTATCCTCCATGCATATTTTCTCTGTTTGCAGACGTCAGATGTATTACACAAGGAAATACGATATATTTCAAGATTCCAGTTATAGATCCTATCTTTTACCGTGCATTGTTGAAGAGATACCTGATATTAGGACGATTGTATGCCATCAAAATCAAACAAGAATGTTGAAAATAAGAGGCCGAGCGATTATTGCCGAGTGAATGAAATAAAACAATTATTATTTAGACTCATCTTGCGAAAGATTGAATAATATACCTGAAGAGTGAAGATCGATTTCAAATTAGAAATGAGATGATTTTCAGTCTGCTGAATTTTTCATATATTTCCTTCCAAGCAAAAATTGATTGTTGAATAGATTTCCTGTGTATGCACTGGTTGTATATAAATTTGTCTCCTGAGCTGTGTACACAACCTGTCAGATCAGACTGTGTGTGATCTGTATCTGTTTCAATAGAACCCATGCATTGGGGCATTAAGATTGCTCAGATCAGAAGGGAAGAGATTTTCAATTGGTCGTGCAAGTCTGCCTCAGGTGAACCTGCCTCAGGTGAATCTGCCCCAGGTGAATCTGCCTCAGGTGAATCTGCCTCAGGTGAATCTGCCTCAGGTGAATCTGCCTCAGGTGAATCTGCCTAAGGTGAATCTGCCTAAGGTGAATCTGCCTCAGGTGAATCTGCCTCAGGTGTGATGACAGGGACGGGGTAATGGGAGTCTGCGGTGGGATGAGGCAGGATGCTAATGCAACACTCAGCTTGCAGCACCTGAAGCATCCCCAACATTAACTACAGCCTTCACTGCAATAAAAACTAAACAGACCCAACATCTCACAAACAATCTGACAAACACTGAAAACTTCAACAGAGACAACAGTTGAATGACAACCAAAATAGCTTTCCAAAGAAAACTAAAAGAACAAACACTAAACAATAAGTATCAACAACTTCCCAGCATCTGCTGCCTCAGCTATCAGCTGCCTGATTATCAACACTTTCAAGCGGATTATATATCATTTCTGCAACATTCAGAGTCAAATTTTACATGGGCACGACTACCAACAACCTGAAGTAATAAGTTGAAAACAGTTAATAGCATCCATATAACCTCAACAGCACACCATTATTGACAAACATTCAACGCTACAACATACAACAACTTCAATCCCATCATCACAATACATCACTAAGAGCATCACCACCCCAGGGCTTCTTTCCAGGCACACCAAGGCCACTGTCACCCCCTCCTCCCCTTTCTCCTCAACCTCCTCCCCCCTCCCACCCTTCTTCAATTTCTTCCATTACCCCCCCCCCTCCCACCCTTCTTCAGTTTCTTCCATTGCTCCATCTGCAGTTAACCATAATTCAATTAAACTTGTGTTAACCACGCAACACATTTTCCCATTCTTAATTTGATAATTTTAAGGACAAAAACTCACACGCAAGCAACTCCCAAGTGCCCTTGGGACAAACTCGTCGTGCAAAGACTTCCTAATTAAATACAATTTACATTCAATGAAGCCACACCAAAGGAACATCATTCTGCCTGGAACTGTTTTAACCTGAATGTTTTTCACTGTATATATTTGCAAAAATATTGTTACAACGGCAATTTTGGGTAGAGGTTCATTAATTGTTAGCATAATCTTGAAGGCAAATTGCCAAATCATGTTCCTATATATATATGAAAAAAAAACTGTTCCAATCAACTGAGCAGCCATTGAGCTTAATGTCACATTAATTTTGTTGAGCAGTTTAACTTACCAAGACTCTTATACGGAAAAATGTATAGTCAAGAAGTTCATGTCTGTGGTGATGGACATTTTTTTGTAAATTTTCAGACTCAGCGATGATCAATGAATAACTGCTGGTCATGACTATGTTATTCCACATCCACCAAGTGATTATTGCACCCCACTCAGCTGTAGCACAAAGTGTTTTGTTATATAGCCTTGTTGCATTGAGGACTTTCATTTCAGGCAAGAGTGACTATCATGTTGTGGCATGTACATGGATATTAATTCTAGATTCCATCTGGCGTATCATGTTGGGGAAGCTGCCTCCATGTATTTCATTCCCTTGATATCAATTCCCTTCAAAATCAATCTGTTTGTATGGAACGTGTTCTGTCTGATATTTTTTCGCTCCCCAGGCACCATTCGATTGTATGTACAAGCACTTCTGTTGCGCTATAACTTTGCTCTCGTTTTAATGGCATAAAGGGATATTTCAGAGTATCTACCATCTAGTTATGAATTAGACACTCTGAATTTACAGTTAGCACAAAAGTTTTAAATAATTCTAAATATCATACGCAAGTCTTAGTAGAGCATCATAGCATAGGATTCGTCGATGACCAGCAATAACTCGGCAAGCGGGCAAGCATTTTTAAGAAGGAACAAAGTCATGACCAGCAGTTATTCATTGAAAAATTTCAAACTTTATTATACGAATTCTTTTGAAATTTCGAGGGCACAAGCCATCTCAGTGTGACCTTACTTGCGCCAGTGAGAAATAGACACAATGACACAGGTTATCTGATAATGTCCATTTACTATCATAGTACTTCAGTGTAGATAGTTATCAGGCATTTCTATGTGAAAAGTAGCAATATCTGAATGTTCCAACAAGGCTTTTCGGTGTACATTGGATTCAGTCTAGTTATTAGATTTGGACATTTTCCGCAGTGGTAACGACAACTCAATTCTGAATAGAAGGAAATAAATGGGCCATAAAGGACCTGGACACATCGATAGACACCGTGGCCTTCAGTTTGGCCAATAATAGATGGAGTGGTCAAGCAAAAGCTGGATAGATGGACAGCCTGTGGGCATTGAATTAAGCTGAGGGGAGGTGGGGCTCTGTCATGCCTTCAGCTTTTATACCATGTCATAAAATCGCCCACTTTATCACACCCCAATAACAAATTAAACCAACACTTTTTAAGTCAATACATGGACAAATAGCGCAATAAAAGAAAAAACAGTTTTTTTAATTCATTGAATCAAAGTTATTCTTTTAGGTGAGTAATATTTTATTACAGCATGGAGTGTCAGGTATGGACAGTGCAGCTCTCTAAGACCAGTTTTGACTACTAACAAGAGAGTTGTTCGATGGGATTCGGAGAGAATTGCATTTACACATTAGAGGGATCTTTTACTTTCTATGTGCTCATGTACAATGGTACAGGGTCAACCAACTTTACAGCTCATGTGAACGATATCCAAGTTGATTGATGCTTTTGAAGATCGACCAATAAATAGTGAACACTGGTCAAGAGCAAAACCCGGGACCTTAAGACGAGCAAGCTGAGATGGTTTTTGCAGTCGCCTTTACTTTTGTTATAAATTATTCTCTATTGATAGGCGATTATATGTAAAACATCATAAATAATACTCAGGCTTATTCAATGAGAGATTATGGAGAGCTCAATAAAAGCCGATGGATCCAATTTAACTGAATGGAAAATGCGATGGTTCTATGAATTCACAGTGGCTGTATCATTGAAACAGCAGTGTCAGATCTGACAAAGCAACAGCCAGATGCTAGAAAACTTTCTCAGAGATTTGGAAATCAAATAAAACACAAACGCTTGAGCCATGAAATGACACATGACAAGCCCTGCCATTCATTGACATTTAATTTTGTGATTTCTCAAAATTCTAAGCACAGCAATTTCACGACACTCTCTTGGTTGCCTCAAAAATCCCCCTGAGACCCCAAATTCCCCACAAGAATTGTTTTGTAAAACCTTAATGTTGTTTTTTCTTCTTGCTTTTTATTCTCCTTGCAAAGCAGTTAATTAAAGCAATGTGTGTGACTTTGAGGTAATTTAATCATTTCCTTTGATCATTCAGCTGCAATAATGCCTCAAAGATTTAATTTTGATCCCTCAAATTAATCTCATTTGAGTTCAAATTTCAGTTTTATTTCTAAATAAGAGATAATTATTTTGTAAGGCATATGTTGGCAAATGCCAAAAAATGTTAGGAAACAACCTTTGAAATTTGATATTTAATTTGCTGCTTTTATATGATTCGGGAAAGGATATGATTAATTTTATATGGAAACACTTGTTGTGCCATGCAGTCGCGACATTTTAGTTGATTTCTAATTAAACGTAGTAAAGAGTACATATTCATTTCATCATTTGACTATAGTATAGATTTATCAAAGTGGATAAACAGTGTAAATATCTTTATAATAGAACAGTCTTTACGGAAATCAGATTATTCCTTTACAGTTTTGTTTGTTTGTGAGCTGATCTTATTGTTGGCTTTGCTCAATACAGCATTAGCAGTGAAGTCTCAATTACATAATCCTATTGTGCCAGATGCATCCTGATGCCTATAGCTGGAGGACTAGTGGGCATTGAAAGAGATAAAGTCCTCATGACTCAGCATATAAGCTGGAGGGAATATGACTGGAATTTAAGAGGTGAAAAATAAGTAGGATATGGGTGTATTGACATTTGAGAGAAGGCACAAAATACTCGCCCAGGAGACAAAAACGCCTCCGTGCACACTAAACAAAGACTTGGCCTGCAGGGATGGTGGGAGAAGATAATGGCTCATTTCAGAGAAGATGCATGGAGAGGATCCTCTTCTCCTCTCCGCCTCAAACAAAAGACATAGACACAATGATCTCGCCTTAAGGAACCGGATACCTGAGAAGCCAAAATAGAGAGCATTCGGCCATTACTGCAAAAGAACCATGTCACACGATAAGGTTCCTACGGCTTCCTCCCAAAAAGTCCTCGTAAGGACATGACAGACTGATGGGCAACGCTAGTTTATGAGCGTAGCAGTAAGCTTGTCACACCTTGATGAAAAACTATGTTATAACGGTAGGGATAAATATTTTACAAACCTCTGTTATCTAAATGTAAAGTGGATGTAAAGTGGAGACTATACTAGTGAAATGAACTGCCAATTTTCATTGAGTGACTTGTGGCCTCATTGATACTCAGTTGGTGACTTGTTTTGATAGCATTGGAAGTATATGATATGACCTCACAAATTGCTGAAGAATCATAGAGAATAGCCCACAGTGACTAGACTGCCCTCAAGCCGAAGGTGTGGAATGCACTTCCGCTTGGTAAAACATATTGTTTACACATCGCATTTCTGTTTTTAAAACTACGCTGGATAGGCATACGACCACACAAGGAACATTTCAGGCCAATTCTGTAAGCATTTGACATTCGTCGACCGTACCTCCATAGCATGAATTTGCAGATAACCATTGATTAAAAGGTAAAATTTGAAATTGGCAGCCATTTTGTTGGACCTCACCCTCTGGTCAGCCAGTGCAAACAGGAATCTCTACAAAATTAGCCATTGAGGCGACAGATGGGTTTGATGCATGTGATTTTATTCATTTAATGCTGCCATCTAAACCATCTGAAACTGATTTGATAGCATTTTGCACACTTGACAAGGACGAAAGCCATGAGTGATCACTGTCATTAGCATAATGTTGTTTGCGATGGTTGATCTAAATCGTTTGTTACATTTTAAAGGCTGCATAACTTCGATTGAAAGCTTAATTTTCTGAATTAAGACACTTTATAATGTTAATCTAATGTTAATATATCCATCAATGTCATTATCGTAATTCTGTGAATTTATAGATTTTTCGCTCATATTATAAATACGCTTCATCATATATGTTAATGCAATAAGCAGCATCAACACAGCACAGGTCATTTCTATCTTTAAGAAATATAATTCTATACAATTCATTCTGACAATAACAATTTTTTAACATATTTTTTAAAAACATTGATTACGATTCAAATTTGGAGCAAGCACGGTTGAGAAAAAGATAATCTGGCTTCATTGCAGCATGACATTGTGAAATGCAAATATTTTTCCTTTTTTTGGTATCATTTATAACTGCCTTTTTATTACATTATCTTGACATTGTCTATGTATCTTCCAAGAAACGCCTCCAATCTGCAGACTTGAGGCCGAGACCCAGGTGGCCATTGAAGTAACAAGACGCCAGGAACACTGCGCAGGATGTCAAACTTAAACCTGCTTGCCACTTCCTCAATAATCCAAGATCTACGCAGGAAGTTGAAACAATTCCATGGCTTCCTGACCAGCTTTTATATAGTATACAGGAGAGGTGTATATACACACTGGAAGATCAGAGATATAAAATACATTAAATCTCTGCAATTTCAGAAATACACCAAGGTTTCAAGAATTCACAAGAAGATCAGAGATATAAAATGCAGGAAAAGTCTGCAATTTCAGAAATAGGTCAAGGTTATAAAAATTCATTTAAATTGGGAATAGTATATTATTGCAAAGAAATAAATGATTTGATTTTTCCATTTAGGCACATCTTTAAAAGGTCACTAGCCAATGTAGTTCAGCCAAACCTAAATTAGAAAAAAAAGTCAAAGCTAGGTGAGAAAAAAGCCAATAAATACGATCACAAGTGCTTGGTTGATTAATTAAATTACTATTAGTGGTAATATATTTTGTGTGCGAGTGGTTGTCCGTATGATAAAAGGATGGATAGAGTGCCATACAATGCAAAAAACGGTATTAGTTAAGGAGTTACTGCAGACATCTAAACATCCTGCAGCTTACATTCTCAGTGAAGAATGAAGATCTCTTTTGGGTCTCAGTAAATTGTTGCAAATTGAGCATTGTAGCTTAATCCATTCCCCTTTCTAGCCCACATAACTCTTTGAAAAGCTTCTGCAGAGTTTCATTAGAGCCAGACACTGTGATGTTGACTTGTTCATGAGATTCTGGGCTCTGTGCAACCTGCATTGAAGAATTTGGCATGGCAATTATCTTTATTAAAATGAATCGGTTTAATCATGTTGAGCAAATTAAAATCCTGTTGTAAATCTCAAACGATTTTCTTCTCTAATAGCCATAGAGATTGACTGGCCCACTCCATCGAGCTGAATTCAAAAGTAATTCATTTCCAGAAGCTTGCAGTGTTTTCTGTCTGTTTTTCTCATTCAGGTGGTTTGTTCAAATTTCAATCATTGGAGTGGCTTACTCCATCCAGTTGCCACTAGCTTCCATTTCTCAAATTTGAAAGCAAATCCACCTTTTAATTCTGCTTTGGAGTAGTTGTGATTTCCTCTTTTAGACAGGTGGGTTGAAAGTGTGATAATTTCAGCCCTCTGTTACTGGGTCTTGTTGCTTTGTGATTGATTGAAGGGATCAAAATAAAAGTACAGAGCAGAGGAGAGTCTGTTATTAAGTCTATACATGTGTCCTTCTAACAGTGTGACAATGCGTTGAACTGCATTATGGGGTAGTATAGCTACATTATTCATAAGCAATATTTAAGCATGTACTATGAAACAGACATAAATCTTCCAGTTCATTTCCTTCTTAAATTATATCAGCAATTGTTCTGCAATTTGTTTATATAGCTCTCTGATGGTTCATCTCATAGAAACGTTTTCCTTGATGTAACAAACATATCTTTCTCCATCAGTTGTCCTTCCTGCTGTGAGGACAGATGGCACCTGCCTCTCATGCATTTGCTTCATGTATTGCTTGATATGACAGGCATCATATGTCTATATGTCCCAGGACTCCCAGTTATATCATTTTCTGTAATTGCAAACCCATGCATTATTCATTTTAATGAAACCCTTCATCTCCGATGATTGCAACATTCACCCTGGCAGCTGCTACAGTGCTTTCTTGTAGGTAGCTTCTTTGTTAATTGGAAGAGTGGTTTGTTTGCATTGTCTGATGAGGCCAGTTATCATCAATTGTGCAGTCTGTGCAGCCTTCTAGCTAAGGACGAAGTTTCTCATTAATCAGCTTTATGTATGGGCCTGGCTGACTAAATCAATGTCAAGTTCTGTGCAGACAAGTCTTCTCTTGTCTTTTTCTGACACATGGCCCCAGGCATTCTTGCGCAGTTCACTACTTGAGCCTTAAAGAGCCTTCCATCTTCTGTATTACTTTGAACTGGACCAATTGAGCAATTTGCATAGTAAACGCCCTCCTCATCTGCTCATCCGCCTTATCTTCTGCAGTATTTTTTTCGTATCCAAGGATACAATATGAAGAAGAAAAAGCAAACATTGCTCTTTGAATGTACATTTCTCCTTTCAATGCACCTGTGTACAGCTACATGTTCCATTTCAAAGATCACATATTGATGTCTTTTTAGATCATACATTATGCACGAACATCACTGCGCTGGGAGGTCTTCAGAAAAATATGTTCGAATTGATACAGCATGCAGTTCTCAAACGCAACCTAAGCAAAATGCCATGTTAAAGAAAATGTATTGATGATATGTGGTTCATGTTGAAAATGACCAGGTATTTCTTCATAGCATATTCATGATTCTGTTTCAAATTACCAAGCGTATTCACCCGATAATCACAATTGATATGCAACACCAAAAAGGCACACGGGTCGGATAACAATGCACGATATCTAAGTGTATTTATGAATAAATGTGTTTTTACACAACATGCGTTTTTTCAATATAGGTACTGCATAGGCAAGACATAGCCGAAAGCTGATTCCACTTTTGTCTTAAATTTAGGCCTCGATTTCTATACAGCATCCAATATTATGCTGCTGCCAACAAAAAAGATTAATCAATCAAATTTTAGTAATTTAATCCCCTCCTCAACTTGTCTCTTCTTGTAGCATTTCTGCTTTGGAATTATTCAATATTTCTTCCTCCTTGTTTTCTATTCATTAATTCACATGGCCTGGACAAATTCCATACAAACACCCGGAGGATTTAGATAAGGGTTGGGGCAAGTTGACCTTTGATCAAAGAGAAGGTCACCACATCTCAAGGTCATGTCCCCTGGCCAGGTGGGACCTCCAGAGGTCAAGGCGGGGTGACCAATCTTGGCCATTTGGCGGTCCGTGTTGCATGAGCATAGCTGGGCAGATGTAGTGAAAGCCTTCTGGGTTGATGTAAAAATGAAGTACATTATGGGTTGTGCCTGAAACAGGATTAGGCCTGGCCAATACATCTTGTAGGAGTGTAAGTGGCCCCCATCCTGCCTATCCATCATAGACTACCTTTGTCCTCATTATGCATCCGAATGCAAACATTGGCCCTTGAGCAAGAACAGAACAACTTCCTGACTTCTGAGCAAGAAAAAGGTAAAACACAGCAGATCTGAAGCAATTCCTGAAATTGTGGGCCCGAGAGAATTAACCCAAGAGCTATAGACAATGGCATTTCTTTATCATTGCCTCACATCTTACGCGACATGTCGCTAATGTTTTTCATCTTCGTAAAAGAAGCTGTGTTGGGTGTGAATCTGCATCCTGGCAGCCGGTCGATGCAAACCAGATATGTCCTACCCAGGGGTATATACAGCCATGCTTGTAAGCAGACCCCGTGCAATCGATGGGGAATGGAAATTTCAGTCTTTGATGCATTGTGCCACATATAATGCTAGGCGGGATTGTCTCCCTGATCAATGCCTGCCTCTTATGGTTGTGGATGTGAAATACAGTGCAAATATCCAGACTTGCTCCCGCTGGCTCTTTCGCCTGCAGTTTGTCCAGCTGTGATCTACTCTCGCATAAAACCTGTTATATTTACTCACAAACTGTGTGTTTTTCCTCCTTTCTGACAAACATATCGTGTGATTTGTGACAGGTTTTCCAAGTGGCCATTTTATGCACTTTGTAATGTGTTGTCTATGCATAGGAAAAACAGCATTTACTTGTACGCTGTGGCGTGTGTATACGGTTTTGTGTTTATGAAACATAAAATTTGAAAGGCAAATATCCTGTCCAGCAATATTCCGAAACTAAAAACACGACCAACAAATTTCACTGCAGAGTTACGACTCTGCAATAGAGCAACTCACGTACCCAGACTGATGGGATATGGAGTTATGGACATTTTTATATTCTTCTTTTTTAATGACAACAATAACCAGGCATGCAGACTTCCACATGGTAGCTGCCACTTCATTTGTTTCATGAAAATATTTGCACTACGTGAGACGACAGGGCAGAAAATATTAACAGAACGAGTGCTCCGCCTCTCTCGCAGATCAAATGACCCAGAAGCCGACAAGTTATTTTCACGTCGAAAGTTCAGTGCATATCTTGTGGTTCTTTTGAAGTTGAAATTCAATTTCAGTTAAGTTTGTTAATTATTTTTGGCAAGATTGAGTTGTAAGGAGAAGCAGAAAGCACGTTTTTTACAAAAAGGTACCCAGAAACTTCAATCTTGCCTGCTTTTCATTGATTGAGCAATAAAGACTGCTCAACGTAACAGTGATTATTTCGACAATACCATTGTATATCTATGGTGGGCTTCAATGTTTTATACGACGTCCTGAATCTTAGACCTGACTCAGCTTGTATTCCTACATTTATGATACTTATGCAGTTACTTTCATACACAAATCATTCTCAGTGTAAGATGAACTGAATGCATCATGTCTCAGTCAGTAATTGGCTAAATTTGATGTCTGCATCATATTCTGGGATGTAGTGGGCACAATATAAAGAATGCAGACGTACGCAATATGCATATATATGGAGGTGGATAAAATGTTAACTCACAACAGTCTCCGACAGGACCATTATGCAAGTTTTTGGATGAATTTGCTCTATTCAGACATGACTAAATTGACAAGTTCCATGTCATGCTGAGAGACTCTTTTTAGTTCAGGACATCTCATTTCAAAAAGGCTCCTCCCAATTTTACACCATACGGAGACCGACTAGCACCCATTTGTTCTGCTTATTTCCTGCTCCTGGGCAATGAGCTTCGGCCAACATTTGACAGCTGCTAAGCATCCAATCTCCGAGTCCCCTCGGCAAATGAGGCGCACAGACAGATTGTTACTATGTGTTGAACAAGTTAAAAGAGACTCGTAAACTCCTCTGATCTCTCGTACGATCCCCAGTTTATTGAGACGATACTTTGGTCAGAACTTTCCGCGCTGCGACTTGTTTCCAATTAACCGACATCGATTTCAAAACGGGAGATTAACAGAAGGCAGATGATCTCAAGATGTATTGACAGCTGAGATTGAAAAGCCAATTTCCAACTCGCTGCCAAGTCAACTGGCTATGCCACTGAGGAAGATATGCTGCAGGGTGGAAAGGAGATGGAAATTGTGAGAGAATGAGGATTTATGACGTCATCAGAGGATTACCCATGGAACTAATGCACGTGCCCAGGGGGTATCCCAGCTGCTCAGGACAAGCAAATGGCCTGTTCAATGGCCTTGGAGTTTTCCATTGACCTCCTATGGTCACGATAAGACTTATGCTCTGTTGGATTATTCTGCTATCTATATTTGGCATATAAGGAAGACTGACTCCTCCATTCCCAACTGCCTGAATACAGCTGTTATTTCTTATCAATAACATTAGTCTATTCTCCTGTTCCTGTTTATTGACATTTCTGCCCAAAGCACCCAGACCATAAAACTTCATTGTCCGATTCTTTGGCCCGGGGATTGAATTATCAATCAATGAAGCGTTGTTAATGGATCCCGCACACATCAAAGGCAGCTAAATACCTTGCCGCTATATCACGCCATCAGGTCTGTCTTAGACTTGGCAACGAGACAGTCAAGGGCGACATACAAGGAAACACTTCACTATACGAATACAGCCATTGGGATTGCACAAGGTCTTTAGTCTTGCCCGAGACAGTTTTAATTGTTGTGGATGGCCAGCACACATATTGATGAGGAGGACGTGAGGCTGGTATACCCGGGCTATCAAGGGCCACCCAGACCATCTGAGACCTGCCTCCTGTATATTCACCAAACAGCTGTTGGTTGCATTGCATTTCGTCTTGTAGCCTTCCGCCCATCTGTCTTACCGGCCTCGGCCACATTTGTCCGATTGTAGAGCTGCTCACTTCTCTCTTTCCAAAAGTCCAGTAAGTTGGCAATGGCTTTATCGATGCCATTGATTTCCCTCCATGTTTGTCTTCATCGAAAGCCTTATCAATCACGACAACCTGCCACTATTTCACACTTTTATTTGCATTTCTGCAGCCCGTTCAATATTGCCATTTGTTGCTGCTGCTGGAAACTTCACAATCTCATAATTCTTTCATCCCATATCTCCATGATGATTGCCAAGATTTTCTCCATCCCGATAATCCTTCATTGCATCTTTCTCTTCATCTTAATGTTGCTTTTGTATTAGACGCCCATCATTCTAACGAGCTGATGACAGTCTTGCCGCTTTTTAATAAAGCGATAATAAATCTGATTGCTCCTCATCACTTCATTTTCAAGCCGGAATTATAGTGTCTTTTCTCTGCATACTGGTATCCAAGCTTTCGCAAAAGCTTCCTTCTGGTCAGGATAGCTTCTGGTGTTCTCCCTTCTTTCTGATAAGGTTGTCGGATTCTAACTGAATATTTAGCACTCCCATTTCAATAGGGTCGATATGTAATTCTCGCATGACCTGAGAAGTGTTTCCTGGAGGTAAAAGACAATCAATACTGATTTGTGCATTGTATTTCACATAACAGTGAAATAACAACAATCGCATTGTTCGGTTGTGACATGCTTTTTTTACCTTCAGCGAACGAAGTTCGAAGAAGGTATTGTAATCACTTGGGTAAAAATGCTGTCCGTCCGCCGGGCGGGCGGGCGGATGGGCGGTCGGGCGGCGGGCGGATAGATCGTTTCCGGCCCAGCACTCGGCCTCTATTGAATGTACGTGGATGAAATTTGGTACACATCTAGCCTGTATGGTCTAGTTGTGCCTTTTGATGGTCTGATGAATAGATCTTAAATACTTTTTGAAATAATTAACAAAATATAAAAATTATTTTTTTTCGTTTCCGGGCCAAGGCTCGGTCATTATTGCATGTGCATGGATGAAATTTGGTACACATGTGGCCCATATGGTCTAGTTGTGCCTTTTGATGGTCTCATTGACAGATATTCTATACTTTCTGAAAAAATTAGAAAAAATGTAAAAACATATATATATATTGGTTGGGCCAAGAATCCGTCACTATTGTATGTACATGGACAAAGTTTGGTACACATATTGTCAATATGGTCTAGTTGTGCCTTTTCAAAGGTCTGATGGAAAATATTATATACTTTTTGAAATATTGAAAAAAAAAAATTAATTTTCTGTTTCTGGCCCAACATCTGGCCCAACATCCGGTCACTATTCCATATGCATGCATGAAGTTTGGTACACATATGCCTTATATGGTCTAGTTGTGCCTTTTCATGGTCTGGCAGATGGCTATAGTTTTTGTAATATTGAGAAAAAATATTTAAAATAATTTCTTTTATATCGGCGCCAAACTTGCCCACTATTGCATACACAGTAATACAAGTTTCTAAACAAATCACCTATGCAATGTAGCAGTGCTTTTTGATCCATATAACAATTTATGAATTATTGGAAAAACTTCAGAAAATTATAACAGCGTTATATTTTTTGGTTTTCAACCGACACCTCATAACCTGTACTTTGTACATGCATGAAACTATGCCATAATATGCGTAAATTAATCTAATAGACGGGAAGACGGCAGGGCAGTGGGCAAGTAGGGATAATTGAAGGTCACTACTCGACCGCTATTGCATACCTATAAGCAATTTCGTAAACGCGCCAATTTTATGATATTATTGTAATCTTCTAAAGGTGTTATTCGCTGAAGGTTTGCTGCTGCGCAGCCTATGTTTTTAGTTGTTGTTCTGAGAACATCCGGAAACTCCAACAAAGGTGACTGGCATACCAGTTGACAAATTTGTGGCAGTTTAAAATATTTTAAAACAATGTTATTCGTTTAGTGGCAATATTTGGGTGTCTGCATTGACAAATGTATTTAACTCGATTATTAGAGCTCGTAAACAACCGTGATAGGAGAAATATCGGTATTTAAAGAATACAGGACCGGCTTGAATAAATGATGCAAAGTTTAGCCAAATGCCCTGTCCTCTGCTTCTGATACTGCCTGCTGATATGCTTATGCTGAAATCATCTAATGCTGCCAGAGTTGTCCATTGATGCATCTATCTAATACAAGGCCTACTATCTGATACTGCCTTTTGGAGCTTTCTTTCTGCCTTGTGATGCCTTGTGATGCTGCTTTAAGTTGCCTTCTGATGCTACCGTCCGGTTCAGCCTTGTGATGCAGCCTTTTGATGCTTCCTTGAGCCTTTCCCCTCTTTAGCAACCTTTCCAACATGCCTCTGGTTTGTGTCAGGCTCAGTTCACCAGAGATGCATAATCCAACTTCCTTGCTGGAAACAGCCTTGTGTCGGAGACTGTATGTCTGGGTGGGGCTTCAGTCTGGATGTAGGAGGTCAGCTGTTTTATATCCAAGGTTAAAGCATTCAGTGATTCACAAAGAAAATATCCCGCCTCATATTGGATAACATGGTCTGTTTTATTGAAAGTGGATTGCAATATTGTCAGCTGTTTTGCTCTGGAACATCAGTATACATTGCATAAACGGAGGTCATGTTGAGGCAGATAGCTGGGGACCAATGTTGGTTTTTCTTGTTGGTGTTCTCTTCATATTGGTTGCTTTCCAAATGAGGGTCAAAAGGTGTGACACCTGCCCTTTCCAGTGTCTAATTTGGCTTGTAATTCCTGACCTGTGGAACTCTGAAGCATCAGCCTGAATGATGGCAAAAATGGGTGAAAAAAGGGGAAGGTGGAAAGAAGAAGGGAGGATGTAATCTTCCTCTGAGCGTACATTTGCACATGTCGATAGGGTGGCTGAAAATGAGATTTTTCCTGGAGCCACTTTTAGGGCGAGTAGGGCTGGATGGATTGATGGGGACTGTTCCATCAGAAACCGTCTGCGAAGGGGAAAATGGTCGATAGCTAGCAAGCCATCCCCATCCCTCTCAAATATGGGTCAATATCAAAATACTATGAATAAACATGTAACAAGGCAACTGGATGCCTGCTACACAACAAGTATACGGCTGACTTGTGGGCTTCGTCACACAGATTGCATGCAGGGTCAGGATTTTGGAAATTAGAGCTTTTTGGCGCTATCCTCCGGAGGGGACAGTATTTCATCGTGCTTTCATGCTGCCACAAATGATTTGCTTCTAAGTAACGAACTTGCCAGATGACTCAACTGAATTTATATTCCATGTATATGGTGGAGGCAAGCCAGTGAGGGGCATCAAGTGGTCCTCTGCCAATAAATTCAAGTTATAACAGGCCACATTCTGCCTCCAGCTCATATACACTGCTAAATTGGACCACCCTACCATACACACTGCTTGCTGGCTCATACTTGGCTTTTTACACAATTTCTATCACCAACGGATGGGTTTTATACATGTGACAGCCAGTAGATACAGTTCACAAATGTTGGTATTCTCGTCATACTGCTATTCTCTTCGTTTTGTAACAAAATGCTGATTCACCTGTAACTACTAAGTCATTTTTAATGTAGTATGATATATATCAGTCACTGGGCCATTGTTGTTGCATGCCTTTCATCTGTATACTTTACTGATAGTCTGATACGAATGTATTAGTAATTATTTGACTAGAAGAGCTAAGTCATTTTTTCCTAAATAGCTAAAGCAAAGACACCTCATTATACATGTATACCTGTAGTCATTGTTCATTGCAGTAATCACTGCTTGAGTAAAGATTGTGTCATTGCTTCATGTTTTACCTGAATATAATGATCTTGTTGGCCATTTGGCTTACTTCCCACATGATGAAAAGTATCTCTTGCAATTAAGTTACTGTATAGTCATGTTGCCTTTGTTTTAAATGTGTTTTCTTTTCTTTGCAGCTAACATGAGGCCATCAAACAGGGAACAAAAAATCTTAAGGATTACCTTGAAAGTGTAGCAACCAATGAAGATGAAAACTACTCTATGCCCAGAGAATTTTTGACACTGAAACAAGCAAGATGTCATGAAGATGTAATGAAGATGACAGACATGATAAAAGCTGAGGGGATTTTTCTACAGACACTCTTCCATTTGCTGATCCTGGCAGTGTCATCAGCCAACGAAATCATCACTGTGAACTCCAAGTACTGTGAGTACAAGATTACATTTCTCATAGTTATTTCAGAGATATTTCATTACCATCCTTTAATTAAAGCATGATAAAAATGGGCGATCATATCCGAACATAACAGGTTTCAGCCTGAAAGGATGCTAAGAATCGTTCTGGCTGTTCTAATCATCTTTTGTTAATCAGAGCTTGTTAGATAAACGGTCTGAAAATGTGGAAAGAAGTTCCATCGAGGTATTAGGATTTGACGCGTGGGTGTCATTCAGCCTTTGTGCATTTAACAACAGCTTCTAATTTTGAAGACAGAATGAGTCAAATGAAATCATCACGGAAACATTTGCTTCACTTTTCTAGAGTGGATAAATTAACATTTTAATTTAGCGATAGCTGTCGTTTTAAAGATGAAACACAGTTGTCTAAAACCACCATGATAGTGAAGTTTTCAAAATCAATTTAATCGGCGGCAATTATGAAGCCAAAAGCGAAACTCAGCTGAATTTGAAATAAGAATCTGGTCGCATTGAAAGACAGAAAAATACGACTATTTTGGTAAAAGCACAGGTCTACTTCTAGCAAAATTACTGCATGCAGGATATTGAAAGTCAGCAGGAAAGTGATTTCCCTTTACTGCGGCAGAAATTTTAATGACGCTGCTCTCATGTTAACATACATTTGAAACAACATCTAATTTGAAAGTCAAGATTATTCAAAATCATAATGAAGGCAATGCTTCTTCAGTTTTGCAAGTGAAGAAAAAAGGAAATTTAGCATCATAAATAGGTAATGAGACCTTGGCAGCTATCGACTGCCATCAACTGTCGCCTTAAAACTACATGAAGCGCTGCGAATGGCACGGGAGGCCTTGGACTGACGTGCCATAGGTTCAGAAGGTGATTTTCTAGCTTCCCATAATGTCTAACAAGTATCCCACAGGAGATTTAAAGCCTTATGACTACAAGAGGATAAGACTGTGAAGCTTTACTCACATTGATCTGTGACTGCCTGTGTTTAATGAGAAAAAGCCAGCCTGGAATGGATCATTGCACCACATCTCACCGGGCTGATGGGGCATATATTTCACAAATGTGAGGTCACTTGAACAAATCTTCGCTTGCTTCCAAATGTACGTGAAGTCATTATCTAAAACCAACAGGCACTCCCTTTTAGGTATCCAGACCTTCCCTTTTTGAGAAGGTCGTCATCTAGTTATTATATATTGCACACTGTTATTCCTAAAACATAAATACAATTATGTTCCTTTATCTACAATTATCATGTGTAGCGTTCTGAGCACCTTATGGAAAATTGCTTCATAACAAATCATTATGATATAGAACAGCGAAGTTCCGAATAGATGTGTCGGACAAAAATTTTGTGTGCAAATATGCCAGACCTTCACTGTGAACTATGCGGTATCAGAACTCCCCGATGCATATGTTGTGCGAAACTGTCGCCAGTTTCATTTCGCAGGTGCTTGTGAGCTGCTTGTGAGCTGCCTGTCACACAGTACATGAGTTGATAAGGCAATAAACTTGCCAAGAGTGGCTTGTCCCCACCAAGTATGTCTCTCCAGATTCTGCTTCTGCAATTTGCAGTAAACTTCCCCCCGAAGCAGATGTTGAGAGACCCGCAGACTCAGAGGTTTCTCCTAAATCTTTGGCTTTAGTCACGATCGACATCTTGTATTCAAGAAAAGTACACCAGTAGCAAGAATTAGGAGACCACTGCAGATGCTATCTCACAGTCCAGTCTCCTTTTCTAGTAGCAGCTCTCTGTCCTATTCAAGCAACATTGCTCTTAAGACCGTCTGAGGACTTCTTCCGTCATCAGCAAAACAGTGATGGGAGTACATAATCATCAAATGGAAAGAAGACGGACTGTCATTGCATACAGTGAATCCTGAGTTAAATTCCTAGTTTTAAAATAACTGTTCATCATCCATTAAGATTCGTGGACATGTAGAAAGTGACACAGAGTATAGTCCTCTTCAAGTCTTTGCCACACAATCTACAAAATTAGTGGGGTAACTCTGCAATCAAGTCTATCTAAGTTGGCAGTAAACCAGGGTCCTAAATTCCACCACCATCTTTACTAAGCAAACAATGCGACTATACAAAATTACCTTTCCTAGCATTATAATAGACAAGATGTCATTTCCATTCCTAAAAAAAACAGCAATAACAGACATGAAACTAGCCTTTAAAACATTTCAGACAGCCTTAATTGGAAGGAGTACTTTATATGGTGCCAAAACTATACATTACCCTCATTACTCGTAATGAGATTCTAATTCAGAGAGTGTTGGTGAAATACTGCAGTAATCGACAACAACTGGTTAAAAGGAAGTTACCAAATTGATACGACACATAGATCCAGTGTCATTGAGCAGCAGCCTTGTGGAGGATGGGCTGGAGTAGTTGCAAAAAATTAATGAGGAGGGCGATGCGCGGTTAATGTTGGGCAAATGGGAGGAGGTAGATATACAGCAAGTGTTCTGCTCCGTGGCTTTCTTGTTTTCCACCAACTAAACAGCCTAAAAGCTACACGGACCTGTAGACTTTGTGGGCGGCATCCACAGAAGAGCAATGGGGGCAATGAGCCATGGGCTTGGAAGCCTTACGACACTCAGTAGATCGCTCAATCCTGCAGCTTTGGATTGCCAATTTAACTACAACCTACTTTCAAGAGCCGCTTTGGCTTTGTTGTCAGATCACAGAGTAACCATGTCCTAAATACTCCTCTGTTCAGCAGTGAAAAACACAGTAAATCACGACAATGCGGCGCAAAAGACCCGAGTGGAAGCTTTAGTTATCCGATGTGCGTGCCCCATTATGTGCAATTTCCATTTATCTTCAGAAATTATGGCCTCACTATTAGGGAGCCTTTTGGTTCCAAAGAGGGCAAAAAGACCAAAGATTAAAGCATAAATGTGCCTGTATCCTGGGGCGATGGACCGTTCTGTCTTGCTGACCATCGCTAAACTCCGTCATTGCCTCTGCCACCTGTTTTCTTTTGCTCCCCGCGGACCTCGAACAGACACCGCCAGAGGTCAAACAGAGGAATCTTGTCGTGTCTCAAATGTCAAAGGCTTCTCTTATTTGAAATACAAACACCATAAACGGAGTGATGTACATCGTACCAGTCCAAACCAGTTCCAGGCGACATCAATCAATGTGGTATAGTGCTAACCACAAGACTGAGGCTGTTATTTCGTACATATGCCTGAGACAGAAACCTACACTGTACAGAGGACTACACATGGCAAGCATTGGCTGCACACTGTTTCACAATCTTTTGCCACAACCATACAAAGGGCATACAATGTCATAAACACTGTATACAATACCATACATACAAACATTAAATCATAGTAAAGCCTCTTTTCATCATATGGTGAAATGCAAAGGACACCCACAACCAGACAAAACAAATGCAAACAGATATATTGCATTTCTATTCAGTTGCAGCTCTTGGGGATTTCATTCACAGCATGTGCTATGCAATTAGCTGTATCCATCAGTAAATGAAATGAATGGCTGTTGTCTGAGTTGCGTAATTCAGTGTTGGAGGGACAGGTCCATCAGGGACCTCTAAAAGGCCATCCTTCACTGAGCAGGTCGCTGCCTACAAATAAAGCATGGACACACAGGAGAACCCTGCAGCACTCCATTTGTCTTTCGGACAGCTACATTATTATGGTTGCAAGCCAAGCACCGAGCCCGCCAACCTTGAAAACTACAGCGACAGCACCGCCTTTGGTAATACACTTACAGTGCCCATGAAAGAAACTGTGACACAACAGCATACTAATAATTATTTTCACATTGATATTGATCACTCCTATCCTGCCTTGTCTGATTCATTCACATGGCCAAGCTTTAATAAATTAAGATGTTTGCTTCACTTTGTCATCATGCGACAAATCACTCTGAACCAAGATGGGATCAGATGAATTGATTATATGCAAATTAGAATACAGAGCAAACTTGTTGGCCGACACTGTAAGTTAACATAAATACGAGGAAATGCCTTCTCAGAGAAAGCAAAGTATGCACCTTGAACAGAGGATATCTTAGGGTGTCCATGAATCACTTAGGTACAACAGGTCAGTCCTAAACTATGGACATGACTGGAACTTCTTAAATCAAGCAACTGGAACGGCAAGTGTCATCCTTGTGTCATCCTTGTCACATGAACATTGAGCGATGGTCCCTCGTTTCACTGGACATGGACACTGGGCAGTGGTCAGGATCGTCCAGACTTGACACATGCAGTCAGTCACGACATGGAGCAATAGAACTCTAGCGCCCGGAGACTTTAGAGATGTAACTGCTGTTGTTGTTCGAACCAACCAGACATGTTGGTTTTTAATGCCATTACAGCCACAAAACAAAAAACAGATGAAAAACTGATGGGATAATCAACATTTCCATTCAGATGGTAATTCACAGTTCCTGTTGAATATGGGAATTATTTTTATGTCGCCTTCCCCATCTCTTAATTGGCCTATCAAGGCGATTAATTGCAACGAGTTGCAAGGTTAATTGACTAATTTCAGAGCAGAAGTGTTGTTCTAAATCAACGGTGATGTTTTCCCTCTAGCCGTTATAATCTAAGGGCTGATGACGTGCCAGAAAAACTGATCCGCTTTCCAATGGCCAAGATCTCATCTGCCTACCAGAGGACGCATGGCTTGCCTTGGCTTGGCGGTCTGGCTTGGCCACAGCTTGGTCGCCCGGACCTCTCAAATCCCAAATGGACCAGGGGCTGTCATTGCGCCGCCTCAAATCGAGCCTACAAAATGGCAGGATTCAGTTTCTCTGATAACAACGACAGAATGATTTAAGATGGGCAATGACATCACGCCATCACTGCCTCCCCAGCTCTCCGGTAACCCAGGAATTATGGGATAGGTGCGTTTGGAAGACAACTTCTTCGCAGAGAAAAATGGGGAGTTCCGTCTAAAGTGTTGGAATTCAGACAAGATTTAACTGAATGTAAAGTGTTACGAAATAGCTTTGTAGCTTCACAAAGAAAGCTGGAATCAGAAAATTCTTCTCGAAAGCTGGACTATACAACTGCAGAGCTCTTGTAATCCGACTCCGAGACTAGACGTTTTATTGACCAAGTTTAAACAGGTCTAGGTTGGAGAATAAAAATCGTATGGCCTGGATGTTGAATATCCACTGTAATATTTCAAATCATTCGGTGTAAATGTGTTCATACAATATGTTTTATCTATGGTGTGATCTTGTTTGAATAACTATGATCTAAACCATGGACCATCATAGACCAGTGCATTTGTCAGTTAATAATGGTCCCAAATTCCACTTTCAAAGGTCTAGCCCATCCCCGATGAAGCCAAATTTAGCATTCTACTGAACCCAGTTTTAGACAGTAGTTATGTAGCCCTTGTGACAAAGGGCCTCCGGTATTAGAACTAGAATAATTTTTCGCCTGAGCTGTCAAATGTGAATTATTTGAAATCCTTTGTGTCATGTAGTTGGGTCTGGGAGCGCACGCCTGAAACGACAAGCCCATAGAAGCATGGAAACTAGCATTTGCTAATTCATTCATATACAAGCTTCAATGGCTAAATGAATTTCAGAAATCTCTCCTGCCTTGTCTGATATTTACACATGGCCTAGCTTTAAGAAATTAAGATGCTTGCTTCACTTTGTCGTCATGCCGCAAATCACTCTGAACCAAGATGGGATCAGACGAATCGATTATATGCGAATTAGAATACAGAGCAAACCACCAAAAAGAGACTTGTTTGAAACTTTCAAAGTGCTTTGTTTGAGAATGTTAATTTGATTTGGAAGTTTCAACAAAATGGGATGATGGATGGATGGTCAGCGAGTTGGCCTAACGAGGATTTATGCCAGATTCATGCCGAATTCAGACTTTTTGAAATGTGATTTGTCCTCTAAATCAATCACTAAATCAACATCATCTCAGTTAGTCTGGCAAGTAGATTTATTAAGGAACTCAATAACAATCATCGGTTACTTTGTTAGAAGAAGCAGGATCCGGTTGGAGGATTGGTTTCAAATGGCGATCTGTCGACTGCATCACAATTCTAAAACAGACGAGGCTGCTGCCATTATTTCAGTGCTTTGATTTAATGCCAAACGCAGACTTCTTTTTGTTTTGTGTTGCTTCACCTGCGTTATCGTAGCTGAAGTAGTGATTTGAGAAAATGCCAATATCTAACAGTTGAAAAAGGTGATCGTGCATCTAATGATTTTTAGATATCAAGTGGCCTTCTTTTTTCTCAGGCACTTGCCACTTTGCTTGCCAAAGGAAGTGAACTTTTTCATCCAAGAATTAAAAGAGCTACCTGTGGCACTTGGACATGGGAGCCTAGTGTTGATAATCTGACATTTTTGCACTCTCTGACACTGGTGATAGCAGTTTTGATTTGCAACATACACAGTGGCATGAGAAGACATAAGTATATAAACAAAAATCACAGCGATTGATTATATGCTGTGGTATTTTTAGTCCGGCAAGATGATTAAGTATCGGAGATTTTGTCTGACTTACTGTTATCGAAGCATGTGGTGGGCACAGCCATCTGCAGGTGACACAAGCTTTGAGTGTGCTGCCACCGGCACTTAAGAGACTGGTGCAGGCCTTGTCATGTGCCACATTGTCTGACTCGCCTACATATCTGTAATCCAGATTTTGAATATTTCTAAATTTACAACTTTTAATGATGCAATTGTCCCCATGGAGCGCAAACACTGCCATTTTTTTGCAGGATAATGTTAGCTTTTGATTTGAGCCAGAACGAGATTTGGACCAGAGACTCGAGAAATGTGGAGCAAGCTTGCTTCACAACTTAGCTAATCTCGACAGTTAGCAGCATAGCAGCACAGCCATCTAAAGGTGACACGAGCTTAGAGTGTGGTGCTTCTGATGGCATTGGCACTTGAGAGACTGGCGCTGGCCTTGTCACGATCCGGCGTTGTCTAACTCCCTTAATTGGGCCTCGGCCCTCCTCCCCATCACCTCCCTCCTCCCCATCACCTCTTCTGCTTCTGCATCTTCTGCTGCCTCTCCCTCAGCTCCATTGGCTCCACTGCTTGCATCTCGTTAGCTGACCACTTTTTTCCTCCCCTAAGATCACCTGTCACGTGACATTTCAGCCATCTTGAGCAGTTGTCTTGCACTGTCTTCAATTTTTTCGTCCAAACAAGGCTGTTTACAGAGCTAAATGAGGCCAGTTTGGTCCATCCGCTCTTGATTCCCAAGCCGTCTTACGTCTTGTTTTCTCTTCTAATTCAACCCACCTGGGTCTTTGCTGAATATTCTAAGATCAACAAAAATACTAGATGTATAGGCCTGTGGGAAGTTGCAGAATATATCATTGACAAAAAGCCACAGTATATGCTTCAAAAACAATCTTATATTTATGACATACTTTAGATATTGCATATTAAGCCTAAGGCAAACACAATGAGGGCACCTTGATTGTCAGTAGGGAAATTAAAGGTCGTCAAATAACAGATTGTGGATTTATTGTGTCAACGTAGAATCTCACTGGTATCTTACTGCTGCCAAGAGAGCTTATATCTTCCCATTACAATGATATATAGTATTGTGGTCTGGTGGTAGATCAGAATATTCCTAAATTTATTCTATTTGAGTCTCAGTGTGATAAATCGCTTGTGGCTAACGCGGTTATGATAGCATGGCCATCTTTCACCTTGTTTTGCATTTGTTGCGGCTCAAAAAATATGAGGTTGGCAATATATGGGTCACTGATCCAGCTCATGCATCCTCCCAAGGAATTGATGGCAAGTCTGTTGGCCCCATTGAGCAGTGTGTCTGCAAATTAGCCTGCGTGATTATGCATAAGCTGGAGACAAATGCATCGAGTGTTGAATTTATGTATAGCCGAGGCAATCTATCAGGTGGATGGCCTGCAGCTGAAAGGATATTTTGTCAGATGTTGTCAGCCTATATCAAATCTACAGGGGCAAACCTTGCTAACAGTATATTGGTGATCTGTCTGTAGCTCCAGGCATGGTGTGGGTGGCTTTGATAAAATGTCATCACTGTGATTTAGTTGGCATGTTTTGAAGGGTAGGTGACACCGCGGCTCTCATTGAATCAAGCAGGCTGTTTAGACAGGGTTACAGTATCCTCCATAAATTCTGTTATTCTGTCCTTGAATGCTCCCAATCTTCTTGGCTTGGCATTGCTGTCATTTGCTTCGTGGAGTTTCAGTTCATTCTTTTCAGCCCCACTGACAGGAAAACTGGTTACGAAGTTTATTTTAAGTAATCTTTTCCAAGGAGACAAACATCATTTCGATGTACAATTCTTTGAGTCTTCAGGAGACATGTTTTTTGTTGATGTTCTGAGAAGATCTGGCAGAACACCAACAAAATATGTGAGGTCAGATGTTGTAGTAAATCATACAATCAGAAAAAGAAGTCAGTTGAAACACTGACCGGTATGTATACAGGAGCAGTGAGCACACAGAGTAGAAGGAGGCCAGTCATGTAGCAACCAACCAAGAGACCTCAGTGATGTATTTATCCTGAGAGGGACTTATCTGGCCCTCTTGAGCCTCTATCGTTTAGCTGGGTCGCTTGGGGAGCCTTATCTAGGCAGAGTGAGAGTGCCACTCCACATCACATATTCTCCTGATATGGCCAATGTTATAAGCCACAATTATACCCAGCCTCAAGCCCTCCATGGACACACAATACTGCTGATTGTATGAGGGCCAATATCTCCAAAATATCCACATTCTTAACAACCAGAAGGATCTCTGTATTATCCTCTCGTGGTTTTCCAGATACAAACATAGTTTTCAAATGCAACAGTTTCCATCAGCAGAGTGCAAGACTCTGACAATTAAAACATACAATTACTTTCCGGGTAGTCGTAGCATACAAAAATTCTTTTGTGTACACAACCAATACAAAAACAATGGTAAAAGTGTACCTTGGAAACTGAACAATCCTAGTCCTCACTGAGTTCAACATAACGTAAAATATAGCATTCCTCGTAATAAGAAAGTATCGAAAATACAACATTCTCCAAAGAGTATGGAGTCTCTCATTGCAAGAGTAATCCCAAAATGTGTATCTCCATTTTGCAACATCCCAACCAAAAAAACACTCCGAATAAGGATAATAAATTTCCAAGGTACTTGTTGCTTTCCAGCTTTGAAATGCATCACAAATTTTAATATGCCCATGTCACACAACACGATGCCAATGATTCTTCACAAGCATGTCAAACTCCATTCATTTCTAATGTCTAGTTTTTCCTAATTCTATTTGTTGCATTCCCTGCATTGTAAAATGGCATTCACAAACTCAATTCCTCCTTAACCTTTAAAAGTTGCATTGTCTTCGAAACTGTATGGAATTGTACAAATTGCTGTTGCAGATTAGATTATGCCAACGTGGAGAAAAGAATTATATAGCAATTATGTGTACATTATCCTATTACCAGAACATCAGAGTGCCTTTAAATGCTGCAAAAGATATCAGTATGTCACAATTTTTATGATGCTCAGCGAAATTCTCCCTCATAACAGCTGTATGTACACTTATGCGAGCTAAGGCCTCTTAAAAACATATTCATACCAGGAATTTGGATTTTTCAGTGTCAATAATCAGACATTTTCCTTTAGAAGTGAAAGAACCATGATCTTTGTATAACAACAACAAAGGATCCAAATTAGATCCTTATATGTACATTCCTGAACAAATAATTAAAGTATAGACAAATTTCTTATGGTCTATGGTATTTTTTTGCCAATACACTATCTCCGGCCTGGCTGTCTATGCACTGCTGAATATAAATAAGCAAAGGAATATGCTTTGGGTAATTGCTTGTACATGTTTCAGAGTTGCTTAGATCTGGGCAGATCCTATTAAGCAAAACTTGTATGAGGCACAGAACCAACTTGGAAGCATCTGACGTTGATACATGAGGAGCTGTTCTCTTGAAATGTGAAACCTTGTATATGGAATTTGGAGAAGATAGGAGGCATGCTTCTGCCACTCCGATGTCATTTTGCAATATGACCCCACAGTGAAGAAGCTTAGGATCTAATGAATAACTGCTAGTCACCACTCACCTGATACACAATCCATGTACGAGAAGTTGGGTATGAATATAGAGTACAGCTCAACAAACTCACACAACCCCCGACACGGTTTGGCAAGGGACTGAACAGCAGAAGTACATTATCTGAAAGGGTTTGGTAGGCACGAAGAATATGAAATCTATAATTTCCCTCCACACAAAGAAGGTCTGAAAGCTACCCCATTGTAATACCCTTGCGGTTTGGTTGGAAAATTCAGAACCTGCAAACTGCTATTGTTAAACTCTTTTCCTTAAAGTTGTGATACTTTTGCAGATCTTAAATAAATATCAAACAATACACATTATCTGATCAAGACAGTTTGTCGATACCGATACCAAACCCAAAACCTGGCAGATGACAATACGAGAAAGACCAACCTTTGTGTCATGACAGCAACTGACTTGTCTATTTGTCTCATGATTATGTCATGTCATGTTGCAAACTCTAATGCTATTTCACCTAATATAAGCAGCTGTGAGAATCGGACACAATGATGAGATGACAAGGCTGTGATTCCATACCAAGTATTCCCTGGTCACAATACAAGAGTGGGGTATATATAACACCAAGTAGAAGGCACATGCAATTGTCAGAATTGAGTTACAATGATGAATTCGAACCTGCCCCCTCAGGAGGTAGTGATTGCACAAATAAGTACTCTGAAACAAGGGCCATGACAAAAATACTATTCTCTCTTCCACCAGGATCTCCTGATTGATCTCTCCAAAGATCTTTTAGGTTCCTCCAGGTGACCTTGACACTACCACAGCAGCTGACTCAGTTCACTCTGCTGCCAAACTGACCTGACACTTGCATCACAGCCTCCTTGTGCCACAAGGTGTTGCTGACACGTGCCCTTGTCTGCTAATGGCCTTTTAAAAGGTGTCTCTATTCAGGACCTTGTTCTCCCACAATCCACCAGGTGGCTGAGAACTCACTTCTTGTGACTAAGTGGTTGGCACGTCCAGCTGTGATTAGCAACTTCTTCAACTCTTCCTCTAATGCCAGGCCTTCAGGCACACTAGCTCTTCTAAAATTAGTCAACTTATACCAAAATCCCATTGCTACTGGCATTGGGAATTGACAGCCCTGGCCCAATTAGGTCTATTAACATCCACGGACAAATCCCAATCTTGAATGAGTCTTGGAAATGGAAATTGAACTTCTACGTAATTTCTTCAGTACTGCAGTTTCGAAAAGAATACAATATGGCAAAGTGATCGCACATCCAGTTAAGAAAGGTGAATCATCTGATGTTGCAATATTATATGGCAATGAGATGAAAGAACTATGAAACTGCCAATTCTGCATCAATTAAGCTGTACTTGCACCAGAAATATCGATTTAACTGATCTCATCTTGTACGATACATTAAGTTTTAAAAGATGATGTTTCTCTGTTTTAAATAAAGAAAATTGAAATACAATTTTATAACAAAACACGATTATTTTTTATCTTTTTGGCACAATAGTTATTGAAAGTCAAGATTGCACTGATCTGTTGCCTTGTTTGAGTGCACACTATTTGTCAAGTGGTCTGCCATCCCATTGTGATGCTGGTGATTTAGCAAATTCATGACACACATTGGAGTATATCAAGAGCACCATAGTATTGCCAGACGCCCGGAGCAACTCATTAGGCAACAGCAACAATTTGTTAAATGAAATGAGATAAGTAACAAAAGCTGATTGACCACCAGCCACTTCTTTATCACAACCTTAATTTTCTGGATTTGCTGATTGCCAGTCATCAACCTTGCAAATGGCTTCTTCAGTTTTCTGTAGATTCCCAAATTATCGCCAACATTCCATCCAAAACTCAGCCAAAATTAAGCTATTATGACATTCATTTCAGACTGTGAAAAATGACATACAAAACAATATGAAAAAATTGAGGCATTTTGTAGTCACGTAAAGTAGACAAACCACTCAACAAAGTTGCATGCCCCATTCAATCATATCATTCATTCCACTAATAGATTTTTAGATGTGTACATGTAGCTGTTCTGGTGCCTTGATTTTTGTAGGCACAACTGCCAAATTCACTCGATCTCCAAATTTGTAAATAGTTTTTTCTCGAAGATCATCACACCACATGAACAGCCACTGCTTCTGTCATTACAGAATGATAGTTGATATAACCAGTACAATTAATTCTCACCACAAGAACTACTTCCACAAAATGCATGTTAACTGCACGTTTCTCAATTTTAACCATTACCAAAAGCAAGTTAAGCAACAGTAGGCTAAACATGTGCATGCAACAGATTTCCATTTTGCCGTTCTCATAAAATGTGGTGTGCAAAACAAGAAGCTGTCGGAGTGAATTATCGGACATCCTTGGAGATGACACAAACGCCTCCAAGTGTTCTGCACTCCAAGAAAATGCAAGCTGGTCGGATTGGAAGATGGTTTGGGAGCTGGCTGAGAAACTTGGGTCTCTCTTGGAATCATGATATGGATTTAGATTCAGCTGACAACAGCTGTTTTGCATTCCTTTGTTGTGGACATGCAACTTCGAGAGAATTCAAAGAACATGTAATAGATGCCTCGGGCTACCTCAGTTTCAATATTGGGCTTCTAGAAATTTCCTCACATACCAAATTTAGGTAATCTGTGCCAGACACACATATTCAGGTATTTTGATTTGCGATTTATTGCAAGTCTTTTTGAAAAACTTTTATATATACCATGAAGATGTAACCAATGACACCAACGAAATTTGAGGTCAGATTTTGCGTTTTTAAAATGAATTACAAAACCATAAAAAGAAAGACTTGAAACATGTATGAAGGGTGTGTAGGAAGAGACCAGTCATGTAGCACTCAACCAAGCAACCTCAGCGATGTATTTATCCTGAGAGGGACTTATCTGGCCCTCTTGAGCCTCTATCGTTTAGCTGGGTCGCTCAGGGAGCCTTATCTGGGCAGAGTGAGAGTGCCACTCCACATCACGATATGGTCAATGTTATAAGCAATAATTATATTTTTAAAATGCAAGTTTTCATCAGCAGAGCGCAAGACTCTGACAATGAAAACATGCAATTACTTTCCAAACAGTTGTGGCTACAAAATTGTTTTTGTGTTCACAACCAAAATAAAAACAACCGCAGAAGTGTACCTTGGAAACCGAACATTCCTACTCTACACCAAGTTCAACATAACATAAAATACAGCATTCCTCATAGAAAGTATTGTTATTGGAAGTGGACAACATTCTCCACAGCAAATAGAGTCTCTCAATGCAACAGTTATCCCACAAATGTGCGTTTCCATTTTGCAACATCCCTACTCATGTGCCATCCTCCCAAAAAACACACTGAATATGGACAATAAATTTCAAAGGTACTTGTTGCTTTCCAACTTTCCATTGCATCACAAATTTTAATATGTCCATGTCACACAACACGATACCAGTGATTCTTCACAAGCATGTCAAACTCCATTCATTTCTAATGTCTAGTTTTTCCTAATTCTATTTGTCGCATTCCCTGCATTGTAAAATGGCATTCACAAACTCAATTCCTCCTTAACCTTTAAAAGTTTCATTGTCTTGGAAATCGTATGGAATTATACAAATTGCTGTTCCCGATTAGATTATGCCAACCTGGAGAAAAGGTATATAGCAATTATGTGTACATTATCCTATTACCAGAGCATCAGAATGTCTTAAAATGCGGCCAAAAAAGAGATATCTACATGTCACCATTGCACCATGCTGAGCAATATTTGCCCTCGTGATATCTGTATGTACATTTATACAAGCTAAGAGCTTTTAAAATATATATTCAAACATTCGAATGTTGATTTTACAGAGTCTATAATTTAGACATATCGTTTAAGAAACGCAAAAACTATGATCTTGGTACAACAACAAAGAAACCAAAATAGATCCTTGAATTTAAGAGTACAATTCTGAATAAACAAGTCAAGTGTAGGCAAATGCCTTTTGGTCTGTGTCCTTTTTCACCCATACACCATATCCAGTCTGGCTGTTTATGAACTGCTGAATGTAAATAAGCATCAGAGTATGCTGTGGGTAATTGCTTGCATATGTTTCAGAGTTGCTTAGATCTCGGAAGATCCTATTAAGCAAAACTTGAATGCGGCCCAGAACCAGCTTGGACGCAACTGACGTTGATACATGAGGAGCTGTTCTCTTGAAATGTGAAACCTTGTATGTGGAATTTGGAGAAGATAGGAGGCATGCTTCTGCGATGTCATTTTGCAATATGACCCCAAAGTGGAGAAGCTTAGGGTCTAATGAATAACTGATAGTCACCACTCTCCTGATACACAATCCATGTACGAGAAGCTGGGTATGAATAAAGAGTACAGCTCAACAAACTCACACAATCCCAGACACGGTCTAGCAAGAGACAGAACAGCAGAAATACGTAGTCTGTGTGCAAGCTGGCCGGATTGGAAGATGGTTTGGGAGCTGGCTGAGAAACTTGGGTCTCTCTTGGAATCATGATATGGATTTAGATTCAGCTGACAACAGCTGTTTTGCATTCCTTTGTTGTGGACATGCAACTTCGAGAGAATTCAAAGCACCAGACAAGTCTCTAATAGATGCCTCGGGCTGGCTCGGTTTCAATATTGGGCTTCTAGAAATTTCCTCAGATAGCAAAATTTAGGTAATCTGTGCCAGACACACATATTCATATATTTCGATTTGCGATTTATTGCAAGTCTTTTTGAAAAACTTTTTTTATATACCATGAAGACGTAACCAATGACACCAACGAAATTTGAGGTCAGATTTTGCATTTTTAAAATGAATTACAAAACCATAAAAAGAAAGACTTGAAACGTGTATGAAGGGTTTGTAGGAGAAGACCAGTCATGTAGCCCTCAACCAAGAGACCTCAGTGATGTATTTATCCTGAGAGGGACTTATCTGGCCCTCTTGAGCCTCTATCGTTTAGCTGGGTCGCTCAGGGAGCCTTATCTGGGCAGAGTGAGAGTGCCACTCCACATCACATATTCTCCCGATATGGCCAATGTTATAAGCAATAATTATACCCCGCCTCGTGCCCTCTCTGGACACACAATACTAATGATTTTATGAGTGCCAGTATCTCAAAAATATTGTCATTCTTAACAGTAGAAGAATCTCGGTATTTTCTTCTCTTTATTTTTCAGACAAGAACATATTTTTAAAATGCAAGTTAGTTTTCATCATATTGTTATTGGAAGTGGACAACATTCTCCACAGCAAATAGAGTCTCTCAATGCAACAGTTATCCCACAAATGTGCGTTTCCATTTTGCAACATCCCTACTCATGTGCCATCCTCCCAAAAAACACACTGAATAAGGATAATAAATTTCCAAGGTACTTGTTGCTTTCCAACTTTCCATTGCATCACAAATTTTAATATGCCCATGTCACACAACACGATACCAATGATTCTTCACAAGCATGTCAAACTCCATTCATTTCTAATGTCTAGTTTTTCCTAATTCTATTTGTCTCATTCCCTGCATTGTAAAATGGCATTCACAAACTCAATTCCTCCTTAACCTTTAAAAGTTTCATTGTCTTGGAAATCGTATGGAATTATACAAATTGCTGTTCCCGATTAGATTATGCCAACCTGGATAGCAATTATGTATACATTATCCCATTCTGAGAGCACCAGGATGTCTCAAAATGCTGCAAAAGATGTCAGCATGTCACCTTTGTACGATGCTAAGCACTATTATTCCTCATAATAGCTGTATTTACATTTGTACAGGCTAGGGGCTTTTAAAAAACGTATTCATACCAGAAATGTTGATGTTACAGTGTCTATGATTTAGAAATTTTCCTCTAGAAATGTAAGAACTATAATCTTTGTATGACAACAAAGAAACCAAAATAGATCATTACATGTACATTTCTGAACAACTAAGTCAACTGTAGGCAAATTCCTTTTGATATATGCCTTTTTTTACCCATCCACTATCTCAAGCCTGGCAGTCTATGCACTGCGGTATGTAAATAAGCATAGGAGTATGCTATGGGTAATTGCTTGTACATGTTTCAGAGTTGCTTAGATCTCGGAAGATCCTATGCAGAAAAACTTGAATGAGGCCCAGAACCAACTTGGAAGCATCTGACGTTGATACATGAGGAGCTGTTCTCTTGAAATGTGAAACCTTGTATATGGAATTTGGAGAAGATAGGAGGCATGCTTCTGCCACTCCGATGTCATTTTGCAATATGACCCCAAAGTGGAGAAGCTTAGGATCTAATGAATAACTGCTAGTCACCACTCTCCTGATACACAATCCATGTACGAGAAGTTGGGTATGAATATAGAGAACAGCTCAACAAACTCACACAACCCTGACACGGTTTGGCAAGGGACAGAACAGCAGAAGTACATTATCTGAAAGGGTTTGGTAGGCACGAAGAATATGAAATCTATAATTTCCCTCCAAACAGAGAAAGTCTGAAGGCTACCCCAATGTAATATCCTTGTGGTTTCAGGTAGAACATTCTCAGCCTACAAACTCTTAACTCCTTTCCACAAAGTTATACTTCGCAACTTTCAAGTAAAAGTTGAAAAAGGTGCATATGTTGTCTTTCTTGGTAAATTAGGCTGATGTTGGCATTTAGGGGCTAGAAATTTCCTTTTTGTTAATGTGTTCTACAACAATCCAGTGTTTCATAAACATCATCGGATCAAATCAAGCCTAGCAAGTACATGTAACAATTCAGGAAAGACCAGCCAATGATAAGGCTTTGATTTCACGCCAAGGTACTCCCTGTTTACAAAGGTTAAATATTTTACTTACTTCAGCATAGTACACTGAATACAAGGCACCCGCCAGCTTAACCAATAACCAACAAGTGATTGACAGAATTTAGTTTCTGCAATATATCCCAACCCGTGCCATCGGCATCTGGAGGCAGTGGTTTCTCAAGCAAGTACTCTGAACAATAGGCCACATGGAAACTACTATTGACTCTTCTATTCCAGGATCCCCTGATTTATCTCTCCAAAGATCTTTTAGGTTCCTCCAGGTGACCTTGACACTACCACAGCAGCTGACTCAGTTTACTATGCTGCCAAACTGACCTGACACTTACATCACAGCCTCCTTGCGCCACACAAGGTGTTGCTGACACGTGCCCTTGTCTGCTAATGCCCTTTTAAAAGGTGTCTCTATTCAGGACCTTGTTCTCCCGCAATCCACCAGGTGGCTTAGAACTCACTCCTTGTGACCAAGTGGTCGGCACGTCCAGCTGTGATTAGCAACTTCTTCAACTCTTCCACCAGGCCTTCAGGCACACTAGCTCCTCAGAAATTAGTCAACTTATACCAAAATCCCTTTGCTGCTGGCATTGGAAATTGACAGCCCTGGCCCAATTATGTCCATTTACATCCACGGACAATTCCCAATTGTGAATGCGTCTTGGAAACCGAAACTGAACTTCGACATCACCTCTTCTATACTGTAATTTCGAAAACTATACATTATTATGGCAACGAGACTGATTATATGGTTAATGAGGGGAAGATCATAGAACGTTGAGATGAAAGAACGATGAAGCTGCCAACTAACAATATCAATTAAACTCACTTGCACAAGATCCTTCAGAGGTTTATTATATGCCAATGTCTTCAAAAAGATAAAATGGGGAAAAGTATTTTAGAGATGTATAATATTTCTGCTTTTGTGGCACAGCAATTATTGAAAGAGAAGATTGTTCTCCTCTGTTGCTTTTTCAGAGTGCAAACAGTTTTGTCAAGTCTGCTGCCATCCCATTGTGATGCTGGTGATTTAGCAAATTCATGACACACATTGGAGTATATCTACAGCTCCATAGTGTTGCCACACGCCTGGAGCAACTCATTAGGCAACAGCAGCAATTTGCTAAACGAAATGAGATAAGTGACAAAAGCTTAATGACCACCAGCCACTTCCTTATCACCACTTTAATTTTCTGGGTTTGCTGATTGCCAGCCATCAACCTTGCAAATGGCTTCTTCAGTTTTCTGTAGATTCCCAAGTTATCACCAACATTCTATCCAAAACCTGCCAAAATTAAGCTATTTGGGGATTCATTTCAGGCTATGAAAAAGTTGACATACAAAACAAAAGGAAAAAATTGAGGCATTTTGTAGTCATTTAAAGTAGACAAACCACTCAACAAAGTTGCATGCCCCATTCAATCATATCATTCATTCCACTAATAGATTTTTAGATGTGGAGCTGTTCTGGTGCCTTGTTTTTTTTATAAGCACAACAACTGACAAACTCACATGATCTCCAAATTTGTCAATAGTTTTTTCTTGAAGATCTTCCAACCCCATGCACAGCCTCTGCTTCTGTCATGACAGATAGTAGTGTTACCAGTATAATTATTTTTCACCCAAAGAACAGTACTTTCATAAGATACACTTTTGCTGCAAGTTTCTCCATATTAGCCAATACCAAAAGCAAGTTAAGCAACAGTAGGCTCAACATGTGCATGCAACAGATTTCCATTTTATCGTTCTCACAAAATGTGGTGTGCAAAACAAGAACCTGTCGGAGTGAATTATTGGACATCCTCGGAGATGACACAAACGCCTCCAAGTGCTCTGCACTCAAAGAAAATGCAAGCTGGTTGGATTGGAAGATGGTTTGGGAGCTAGCTGAGAAACTTGGGTTCCTCTTGGAATCATGATATGGATTTAGATTCAGCTGACAACAGCTGTTTTGCATTCCTTTGTTGTGGACATGCAACTTCGAGAGAATTCAAAGGACCAGACAAATCTCTAATAGATGCCCGGGGCTGGCTCAGTGTCAATACTGGGCTTCTAGCAATTTTGGGATGTTGGTGCACAAGTTGTTGTCGATTTTGCTACAGATGCAGCTGTGAAAGTTTTGATGGTGCTGCCATTAAATGAGTTGGTGGTGTTGGTTGATATTTACAGCAAAAGTTAAAAGCATAGATTCAAAAGTGATCGAGTATGTCATGCTTTGCAAGCTTGGTTCAGTTCTATGAAGCATGACTGAGAGTTAGGCACGTCTGACTTCTGCTGTAAATTGTTCAAACTGCCATTGAATTGGTTCAGTCAGTTGCTAGTCTTGACATCATGAGATCCTGTGTAAATTTACAGGATTCTACAACTTGGAGGGTTTTTTTTTTCATCACCGCTACACTTTGAAATTTGGCTGACAAACCGAAGACATCCATTTTATCCACCAATAAAAAGGGTCCTCCCACCATGAATAGAACCCAGGACCACAAATGAAAAAGCAAATTTCCCATACTGCAGCTTCAAGTCCTGTTGTTAATGTTGTTGTTTTCTCCCCTCTTCCCTGTGCAGCTGCTGGAAAGCTGTTGAAGCCATAATACATTTTGAACAGCCTCACAAATATGTGCTTGCAGTACAATGGTGTGGTAAACGGCCCATCAATTCGCTCACACTCATGCACGCGGAATATTGGAAGCTCTTTCCTCCAATTACTGGCTTCTGTCATCTCGGCATAGCAATTCGCAGCAAGCGCTGTCTCCTGTATTTAGGGAAATTGTGTGAAAAAAGGCTGTAAATCACCATTAATGAATCTTAGCGAGCAATTTTGGCATACCTCTATATATACAGTTGTATTGCTGTCCAGCTTTTACAGATAGGCATGTACGAGTTTATTTTTTTCTGGCTGACGAGTAACTTTGCATATTCCAACAAATGAGCTGTTAACCAAACTGACCGAGTTGTTGCCCTGCCACTGCATAACTTCTGGATGTGAAATCCGATTGCCTACGAATGTGGGAAATGCATTCAATTTGATACCGATGCGACAAATTCTTAAAAAATTCAAGAGATTGATACACTGTAAAATTGGAGGCACTGTTTCAGCTCAATTGATTGAGTGAGACGGTTGCACAAGCTTATTGAGCTAACATAGATTAATGTTTTAAGCTGAGATAACTCAAATTACCGAGCTGAGATAACTCAAAATACTAAGCTATGTTGACTAAGGTATTCAAGCTGAGAAAACTCAAAACAATGAGCTGTGTTGACTTACAGCTCAAAATAGTGCGTTTTGTTGACTTATTGATCTAAGCTGACACAACTCAAAATTTTGAGCTGTGATGACTTATTTTAGTTGCTTTTGATTCATATTTGTGTGACCTGTCTTATAAACTTATTTATGAATGTGGGCTGTAATCCCAAAATATTGGTATATCTCTCTAGGGGATCCACCTGATCCAGTGTGCTTCATTTTAGCACATCATGGACAGGCCCAAGATGCATTCAATACAGACTCTTGCATCACAAGGAGATTTAAAAATTAATTTCTTGTGAATAAATCCCAATGGCCTGTGGCTCATCTGAGTTGGTATACAGTGCCAGAAGACTATATTTGAACACACTCTGACTTGGAAATGTTGGTTGGCGTGTGTGAAAGCATGCATCTAATTACTCCCACAAATTAATTTAAGAGAGATAAAAATAAAAAAAGTGACCGGCTAAAGTGGTATGCTACTCAGTTTTCTTTGGGATAGTGTAATATAAATGTTCTTTTTACTTTTAAGTAAATAATTATTTGAAGCTATTAAAATGCAGTGTTATGAGAAGTGCTTGTTATAGATGGTGCTATATGTGACATGGCTGATATGTCAAGCTATCTGCAACAACTGAAGCATTCATGTTTTCACAGTTTAATGTTATGATTCCTTTGGACAACTTATAGCATTGAGCTATCATACCTTGACAACTAATAGGATTGAGTTATCATATATTTTGAAAATTATTAACATTCTCAGACAGCTCAAATTATTACTTCAACACAGTTTGCAAATTTTACAGTGTATAACTAATTTTGAAAGATATGGTCTGTCATTTTTTCAGATGTGTAGGTCTGTACCGTTGCATATCCCATTTCGATATTATACTGTGTTACTTCTTGGAATAGTATAGAATCTGTATGTCCCCAGACCCATTATCAGATTACATCAATTAGCAAGCAAGGTAATGGTACCAACCTACTGCTCCAACTAAACATATCAATATCACAATTATTAATATCATTATGTCGCATAAGGATATCAGTACTAGGATTTCAAGAATGAGCTGGATACTACTGATGGCCATATCAGGAATTTTTCCTCATGATGTGGATTCTACACCAGTAATGGAGGAGACACTCATTGCTATTTCTTACTTGAGCGCTCTTAGATCTAGCTATCTATATATCTATATATACATTCAAACTAAATGCTAATGAGATGCAAATAAGGTCATACCAAGTCAAAGGACGGTTGCCAGCTAAAAGCTCCCTCCGCATGCCTGTCCATCCCCTATGCCCGTCACCTACCCTTCTTTCACCCTCTTCTTCTTCTGATGACATCATAGATTGCTGTTTCTTTTGCTGTTTCGTGCAGTTTGTGTGTAGAATCGAAGGTAGTTCCCCCTGTATCCACCAGAGCTCCACTTATGCAAATCAGCTACTGGGTCAACAATTTGTCACCCCAAAAATGTTATGCCAGATGGCAGCACTGTCAAACACAAATGTTTTCTCAACCTCTCCATTGTCCCATCTGCTTGGGCCAAGCAGCAAATATCTTCCTGTTCACAAAGCGTACCATGCTCTTGACTGTCTCATTTTTGATCTAATCCCATCTTAATCTCATTGAGATAAAGTCTTCACTAACACCTTTTCATCAACACGCCATCAAAATGTCCAATCGCCTCTTTATTCCCTTATCGGTTGCTGTGCTTTCAATGGGCTTTACTAGTATATAGACCAGATCTTAGTTCATGGTTCCAACCAACTGCCCAACAGGATGGACACGGTTGTTATTGACTTGAACCAACTGGCAGTAACATATAAATGGCACAACCATGAATTCGCGCACTGAAACACTGAAAGTTGTCAAACTCTAGTCCATGCTAGATTGTTGACAATACAAAATAGTAAAAACCAATAACATGATTGGCATTTAGACTTATTGCTCAATATTACATAATCTTTAATTAGTTGATACTTAATGAAGATTATAATCACATACCAAAGACAATGAGAGACATAATAAGTAGAGCCAATGACGTTTTTTCAGATGGGGGAATGCAGATTGCTACAAAGACGCTGAATGCCCCCTTATGAGTTACTTTGTGACTAACACTAGTAGACGTTGCCCCTACCATAGCCTCAATCATGTCAGTGGAAGTTCTATCTTTACCTTGAAGTGAGTGGTCAATTTGTCTTTGTTTGAGAGACATTTCACCTCTCCGGTCAGTGCTATGATATACTGCATGCAATGTCTACTAGTGTCAGTAACTACACGTAAGTAACTGTTAAGGGGGCATTCTCAGTCTTAGCAGCCACTACAGTTTCCTTATCCAAAAACACTTCAATGGTGATCACAAACAATACACATTGTTTTCATCTAATCCGACACTCAAAAGGCAACTGCCAAGAAAGAAGCCATCACCAATTTGGCCTACACTTTTTCTCCAAAACAACCGTCTCATCTCATTTGAGACTATTGAAGACACTGGTGCACACTGAATATTCTTCTTCGAATGACAGATTTGTCTTTCAAGACTGATTCTTGAGGGCAGAAATCTTGGACAGATATCCCATTGATGTTGTAATCCTTCCTGAAATGGGTCTCTTACTGTAAGATCAACACTCTTAATGTCTCATCCTACAAATGTTGTTGTCTTTATATTTTCTCATTAACTCTTATATCTGCATCTAACAAGACTCTTATGTCCCCCCGTGTGACCCCAGTGACTCTGTCAGGGTTGATCTGCATAAAAGATGCACCTGACTAGACAGCTGATTCTATTATAAGTTCTGCCTGTAAAAACCTTTTGTTGTGTTATTACGCTACTGTGATGTATATATTCGCCTCTTTGTCACTCTTTATCTACTGCCGCTGAGCATCAGTGAATGAGGAGATGGAGTCCGCGACATTTGGTAGTCACAACCAATATAACAATTAAAATTAACGCTGGTACTTTGATTTCAAACACATATCAAGCAATAGATTTTTACCTTTAGCCAATTTGTTTTAGAGTGTATAGATCTGGCTTGTGTAATAAGAGAACAACCATTGCTAAAGAAAAACTCCAATGACTTGAGAATGTTGGGCTTCAATTTTCTGTGGGATTGCACTTTTTAAGTAACCACTTATTTGTGTACCTTTCTTTGTCGTCATAAATTTTGACAGTGGCGTCCGTATGGGGGTGCACGGGGGACCTGTGACCCCCAGGTGCCCCCCATATGAACTTTTCAACCTTGGCTAAAAATATACAATTAGTATTAAAGGTGCCCCCCCCCCAGAGAATCGCGTGCCCCCCAGGTGCCCCCCCACTCGAGACCCCCCTAGTTACTCCACTGAATTTTGGTCAGCATGTCAACAACCATCCTGTTTTTTTCACCAGAAATATTACCAAACATAAATAGTTTAAATTTGTCACCAAGATGTATATATAATAAGTCAGGGCTGTGCCTACTGCATCCTGTATACATTATACATATTACACAAATATCCTACATACATCTAAACTGACTGCCACCCACCTACCACAATCTTGCTCTCTTGATGTTATGTCTGGTATCACATCAACAAAAGAGAGATCAGAAATAAAGAACTTCTTTAGAACACTAAGTAATATCTTAAGGGCTAAAAGAAACATCGCATTAGCTGATTGAGCCAGCTCTTTATACAGATGTGATACATTAGCTAACCTGCTGCCTACACACTTTTTTAACTCTTGTCTATCGTGTTTGCACCTTCCAGACACCTAAAAATAACAGAAATGTCTATTTTTTTTGGTAATTTGAAAACTACTTACAAAACATTCCTTAGGGGCAGTGTATAAATTATTAGATCAACAATATAAACATCGAAAAAGGAGTTTCACAAATTAGCTACATCAGTCGGCGTACAAAGTCTTACATTTATGGTTATAATCATTCACTTGTAGAATTTATTGTACCCTGTCTCCATAATGGTGTAACTGAGGGGTTTCATGTCGGGGCACCTTGGGGGCACGCGATTCTCTGGTGGGGGGCACCCACTAAACAAATTGTATATTTTAGCCAGAGTTGGAAAGTTCATATGGGGGGCACCTGGAGGGGCACAGGTCCAATATGGGGGGCCTGTGCCCCCCTTGCCCCCCATAAGAACGCCACTGTGTCTCCATTCTGTTGTTAAAAAGTAAGGGCTTGCATGTCCATATATTATATGATAGTCAATATATTTGCTTCATTTGTCTTTATCTATAGCAAGTATATTCACCACAAACTGGCACTCTCTGGGGGCATGATAGCAAGTTGGTGGACCTACTTCTGAGTGCTGCAAGGCACGACAACTCTGCCAGAATGAGAAGAAACTGCCCCATTGGATTAGCAAACCTTCTGGCAGTAGAAACGTTTGTTTGGAGACTATTGCGTTTGATATTAGTTTATCAGCAATATTACTCAACTGACAACTGCCTTGAACAGCAATGTTCTGTGAAATGACACAGAGAGCTCTGATCTGCACTTAATCTTCATCTCCGTCACCACCATTGCTAGTTTGTGTGGGACTTTCTGGTCACGAGAAAGCAGCACGAAGCCTGCAGAGGCAATTTAGGTTTCTTCATCAGAGCTAGCAAAGATCCCTCAGGCATTTTGTACCCCTATTGTTACCAATGCTAGCATGGACACCCTCTCGATTGTTGGGCATGGTGCCGTTGATAACATGAAATGGACTGCTTCAGGCGATGAGCCAAATATGGTTCCTAATCTAAGAAACGGATACCCATTGTCCTCCCTATATTTATTTATTTATTTATTGAACATATTTTGAATGGGTGACACTTCAGCACAGCTGTTTTTCAAGTGGCCCATGTATACAATAAAACAAGTAAAAAATAAGTACATATATATCACAAGAATAATATAAAAGTTATAAGAAATAAATAATTGAAGTAAAAACGGATAAAACTTTTAAAAACAAAAATTAAAGAAAATATTAAATTAAAATATACCTCTTTAACTTAAATTTAAAATCATTTACATCATGTATATCTTTTAAAAACGGTGGTAGCGCATTCCATAAAATCGCACCTGAGTACTTGAAGGACCTTTTAGCAAATTGACTAGAGACACATGGCACATATACATTCATTTCATGACTTCTGGTACGTATTCCATTGACATCACAGTTCATGACAATTTCATCAGAAAGATAGTTTGGAGCCAGCCCATGTATACATTTAAACATCAAAATACAAGTAAAATAGTCACATCTCTTTCTCACATTCATCCACTTTAAATCTTTGACAATGTCAATTCCTCTACAATTTATATAGTCAAAGTTGTTAGTGATTATTCTGGCTGCGTAATTTTGCAATCTTTGAATTTTAATAACATTATATTCAAAAGTTTGGCCCCATACACTTATAGCATAATCAATACATGGCTGAATTGTAGTCAAATAAATTTTACTTAATACATTTGTAGATACAACTGACAATTGTGTGGTGCTAGAGTTTAGTTGAGATTTCGTCTGCTAGTCTCAATATCATAACATATTAGAATGATTATAACATTCTACCCTGTCTGAAGCTTCATTTTGTGTTTCAAATATTTACAAGATCTTCAAATTTCTGCGTGACATAACTATGTACCGCAGAGATGCAAAGTTAATTTGGAGGTCTGTTCACCCTTCTGAAAATGCAATACAGTATTGTCAATAAACTCTTCCAGAAGTTCCACCCTGCATTTTGTAGCTTTTGTAATATCCAATGTTTGCTGCCTTTTCATCTATCTTTGATGTTGGCTTGATCTGCACCGAGTGGGATTTTGAAGCACTTCAGCATCCAACACATGGTGCCTGCTTATTGAGCCTAGGATTGCCTTCCAACTTTATGAAGACATTCCTATTGACTTGTGCAGCTTTAACATTCCAGCTGGTCAATGGATGCTCAAGAAGGTCATGCTGGCAATTTGTCACCCCAACATCTTCATAAAGTCAGTCCCTGGGACTGTGACTCAGAGAAATTGTCCTATTGAAAATCGCTAGTTTTTGGTGCAAGGCCAAGGTTATTGAAGCATTCTTATAGAAATAACAAAAGTATTTCCATGTTGCTAATTATAGCCTACCTACTAACTAAAATCTACATCGCACATTGGATATCCATACTCTGCTCAAAGTGCTCATCTCAGATCTATTTTGATATCTCGATTGCCGCCATGTTTCTTCGTCGTAAACAGAAAGCAAAAGAAATTGTTCTGCCTCTTCTGAAATATTAAGATAAGGAAATATCTAGTAATTTACTTGAAGAACTCCAACAACATGCAACATGAAGAAAGTGTACACTTTTTGATCCTCCTAATCCATAACTGCCTGAAATAGGCTGCTCCACTGCAGAGCTTTGATATCAAAGTTTCAGATCTTAACCTGCATGTGATCTCCATATTATGTGTTATATTGACCATTTCCTTCTCTGTGCTCTTTTTCATCCATCTCCAATTGTGACAGAAGCAAGGTGCTGGTATCAAAGAGACTAGCATCTCCTTCCTGCTGCTCCATATGTACGCCGCCTTGACACAGGTGCTTCACAAAGATGCTACATTCTTTGCCAATTAATCAGGCGTGAAGAACACATCTTGCGGCATCAGTAGTTTCACCACCCGCGGCATCAGTGGCAGCATCTGCTACATCTTTCTTTTTAGCAAGATGCTGAGTAAGATATTGACAAGCACTGTGGTTGAAAAAGCATACAGTTCAATTTATCCTGAGTGTGCAGAAAATGTACAATATAATAGTAATGATTGTAAGTGCTGCCAGAAAAGTGATACTGACATGTCATGTATTATTCTGATCTCTATCGTTGTGCCTTTGTACGGTAGCTACTACAGAGCTTATGGTGTTTTCTGATGATACTAGGCCAAGGTGAAGACAGTTATTATTTAATTACAAGCAATCTTAGAGCACAGCACCGGCCATACTGCACATGCTTTATCAGTGGAATCGATATATATATATAGTCTATATATATGTATGGTGGATGAGAAAAATAAAAATATATTTAATTTATTTTTATTTTTCAATGACCTGGTGGACGTGGGTGTATTTTCTATTAATATCAGAAATGACTTGCTCAATAAAAACTGTTTCTTTTCATTTTGCCTCCAATTTCAGTAACATTTTTTGTAAAATATTCTATGCATAAATATTCACAGTCTAGTTTTTTTGTAAATGATGTTTATTTTGTAGATATTTGAATACTTAAATGTTTCCCAATAATAATATAATTTTATGCATGGAGTTTAAATTGGAATTAAATAAGTATGAAGCTGATTAAAAATATTGGGTACGAGTACAATATTAAGCTGACAGATGACAGGGAGGTGTGAAAATGAATTGCACTTTAGGCCTAAATGGTGTCTTGAAGAGCAATTCAGCATTGAACAGCAATTATAGATTGGAAAGGAGCAAATACAATAAAAGATATCAACACCCTGTGAAGTTCTGTGACATACAGCACACAGTGCAGTGACAGGCCCAATACACAAGAAAATGGCGGCGCAAATCAGTCTGATCTACCCAGCGCTAGCAGTAATAGGGGATGTTTATATCTCTAATATTGGTGCATTTAACTAAAAAAAGACACAATTGCCATAATATACGATATTATAACTGACAAATACATATAAAATAAACCCTTGGAATAGACTGGTTAGGCCTGGAGGCTCGTGACTCACATCGGAGGGATATCACTGCATTACCGTCCTATGCATAGGATGCATGGCCGGTAATTAAATGCCAACTACCAATTAAAGTTACGCCAATGATAATGGTGAAATGAACAAATCTGATTTCAGTTAAATGTCTGCCATTGTGGGTCTTCTAAGCTAACTAAAGGCATTGAGAACATGAGACTCTCCCAGTGTCCCACATCTCCTCTCAGTCGAATTAACTTGAATGTCAGTTATTGAAAATGAGAGTGGGATTGGACACATGAAACGTTCAAAACCAGAACAAATGTAGATCTATGTTATCTCCAGTTCTTTCCTTCTACTTGTTTTTCTGTCATATACCAGAATAACATGTCATAACTTAATAACAAGATGTAGTGCTTTTGTTGGTTGTGACAAAAAGAAGACACAAATATACGTTTGACTTATATGCTCAAGTTGCACCTTGTAAACTTGGTTAATCTTTCTTACCCAGCAAAGAACTCTACAGTGAGGTGTAATGAAGACTGATCTGTTTTTGGGGAAACTTTCTCGGCTATTTACTCACATCTCACAGCTTTAAGATCGTGACTACACAGCCCTAAAGAATTCATTCGAGGCAGACCTCCAACAAACCGCATTTTATCAAGTTTAATTAAAATGTGATGCAGTCTTGAATCACCCATGCAATATCACTGAATAGGGAGTCTCTTGAATAGAAGTGGTTGTCCTTTAAAAGCAAGATTGAAATTTTGAAATAGTCAATTTTCATTCAGCTAAGCACATGAAGCATTAATACTTAAAATTTTGAGGAAGAACATTGAGAACAACACGTGCAGAAGGTATGAAAGCTTGAGGTTTCAAACTAAAACCATGACCTTGGCAATATTCAAGAATGGACCAATTTTTGAAAGATGTTCAAATTGTTCATTCATCCTTCTCATTCCTTTTGCACTTGTGTTTGAGAGCAAATAGAGTTTTGTGATAGCCGTGCAGGTAAGTGGGTAGGATTTTGGTCAAACCATGAATTTCACTTCAATACACAACTGCTAATGTCCTAAACCTAATGACGGAACAGTTTCACGGTCCATTCAGAGTGGTCGATTCCAATGTCTTACAAACACATGTAGAATAAGCACACTGGGCTTTTGGGTACAAAAAGTACCAAAGAAAAAGCACTTAACACTCATGCTCCTTTGGCCCTTTCCTGCCTGCTGCAAGGCAATGCCACCACAAGACTACAGTCATAACTCCTGTGTTGTCGTTGCTAGCCGAAAGCTCTTGTCTGCCACCACTGCCCACCAGCTCTCTTATAAATCATGGCCATATTTTGTCAGTGTGGCTTTTCTAAGTGTTTTTTGTGGCCGGTTTATGTTTTACATATGACCACTTGGTTGGGGTCACCTGACGAATGAATTGTATACTTTGTGCTCTGGGCAAAATGGTGGTTCACTGAAAAGCCATTGGTTACCAAGAAAGGTTTCACAGAAACATCAGCCAAAGCAAACACGACTCATACAGTTTACCAATAGCAACATCCAAATGATGATATTTGAGTACAAGTATGAAGACCAATTAAGAAAGGTTGGGTTGCATTATTGCAAATATTTAATAGGCACATTATATATAACATAGACTGACAATGAAACAAGAGTAATTCAATGAAGACTTGAGAATGATGTAAAGTGTACAAAAAAGTAAACAAGATGTCATTGATTGATTGTTTCTGTTCACCTTGTAACTTCTGTCAGTTATAACAACATCATTAATCTGTCACCACATGTATGTGCGGCCAAACTGACATATTCATCATTGAATAGTGACAAGCAGAAGTAGAACAAGCAGAGGCCGTTGATGAAGGTAATAATACACCCGAAACTTGACCAGCTTTAGGGGACTGTCAATCTTGCATAATAGCTGTTACCTCAGACCAATGTAATGCTTCTAATAGGGTCTCAGCAAAACTAGGTTCCTGCGGATCTACCATAATTATGGACCTTGACCATTCGTCAAGTCAATGGTGAAACCAATGTCAAGCCAAAACAAGGTCAGTTGCAAAAGCAAAGCCAATGGATATGGCTATGGCAAAGTCAGTGAGCAATCACAGTCAAGTTAATTGAGCCTGAAAGTATGATGCAACTACTGCAGTAAGGGGAACTGCCACTGAAGAATTACTGCAGGGCAACTGTAGTTTACTCTCCTACCAGTCATTGATTCCAACCTCTCCTCAAATGGTCCACATAGCAAGCCCAATTTGAGCATCAATTCGATCTGACTTTTGAGTGTCACAGATGTTCTCTTCAGCAAATGACTCATGCATCAGATAATTGCTCCCCTGATGGCCAAGCCCCTCCAGAAGAGTCCAGATAGAAATCATCTCTGGTTGTTGAAATACCCATACACTGCACATACAGGCAGACTCTCGAATGACTCTGGCTTTGACAATACTCAATACATGCACGCAGCCTCTATACAAATTAGCACTTTCAATACTTCAATCCCATCTGTCTCACATAAGATTTTATAACGCTGACTTTTGAAACACAATGTAAGATGAGAATTGAATCTGAAATAAGGCCTACACACAGCTTCTGTTCAATCGAAATAATCAAGTTTACAATAGCACTTCAAAATATGTTTAACATTTTCTTGTGGCTAAACTGCTACAGTGAGTTGAGCTGGAGGTTTCATTTGGTCCTCAGAAGGCCAAAAATATGGTTGACAAATCTATTATTATTCTTTATAAATAAAATATCACCTCACATTTTCTCCAGGTACGCTCTAAATATCTTATTCACAACCACTTGTTAGAATTTCATTGTAGCAGACTCAAACTATTTAAATGTATTGGAAGTAAAAACCCCTTGCTAAATCGATTATATTGAACAAACGAGGTCGATTTCGCAACCGAAATTATGTTTTCGGTTTTTTCAACACCTCATCGAGATTAAGAACTCAATGATTGGTTTTGTTCCGCATTACTTCTATTCACTCTTTGTACGACAATGTACATTATCAACAACAAATCAGTTCTACAATTTCTGACTTATTGATCCCCTGGAATACTGCCGAGTTGGCATCATAGATATATTGTGTAACTAACTGCAAAGGTGAATAAAATGTAGAATCAAAGAAATGCAAAAATAAAATTGTTTGGCAGTCAATGCTCTGTGTTGGTATTGGATGAATCAATTTTACAGTAAATTTGATTTGGAACCATTGCGTTTTCCTTTCTTTTTTTAATTTTGTGTCCAATGTCTATGAACCAAGAAGGAGATACAGATTTGAACGCATGCATGAGACAGATGCAAACCCATTCCATGTAACCTATTCCACCAAAGTGCAAATCAGTGCTAAAACTAACCATAGATGTTGTTTAAAAATCTGTTTGTGTTCAATGGGTAAAACAACCTGCATTAACCTGTAAAAAAGACCATCTTCCTAGTCAGATATGCAAAAAATCAGATTTAAATGAAAAATATTGGATTTTTTTTTAAATCAGGTTTATTTAAAGCTGAAAATTGTGTCCTCACAATGGCTGTGAATCGATTCAAGTGTAAGCATTTTGTAACATTCTGGCACATATTGTTATCTTCAATTCAAATCTGTGTAAAATCATTCAATGAAGACATGAGAATGATGCAACGTGTACAAAATAGTAAACAAGATATCATATTGATTGATTGTTTCTGTTCACCTTGTAACTTCTGTCAGTTATAACAGCATCATTAGTATGAAAAACATTTTTGTGAAATACTGCTGGCCGCAATAAAACTTCTGTACTTATTTTACTGGCATACCAGAAGAATAGTGTCATAACTTCCAAGATGAAGCACTTTTGGTGACAACAAAAGAAGACACAACCATATCTATAACTTATGCGCGCAAGTAGCAAATAGCAAGTTGAGAAGCACACCACAGTCAGCTGTAATGAAGACCAATCTGTTTTTGGAGAAACTTTCTCAGCTGTTTACTCACATCTCACAGCTCTAAGATCGTGACTCCACAGCCCCAAAGAATCTATTTGAGGCAGGTCCCCAACAAACCACATTTTATCAAGTTTAATTAAAATGTGATGTAGTCTTGAATCATCATGCAATATCACTGAATAGGGTGACTGTTGAATACAAGTGCTTGTCCGTTATATGCAAAATTGGAATTTGTAAATAGACACTCTCCATTCAGTTAAGAACATGATGTGTAAATACTGAAAATCTTGGAGGAGCATCGAGAACAATATTTTACAAAAAGGATGAAATCTTGAGGTTCGAAATGAAAACATGACCTTGACAATTTTTCTAGAAGTGGGCCATGGAGGCATACCAAATTTTTGAAAGAATTTTATGCATCTTTCTTCATTCTTGTGGCATTTGTGTTTCAGAGTTAAAAGAGTTTTGCGATAACTTTTTGAAAGTGGCTATATGATAATGGTAAAAATGAGATTTCTTCAGTACCAAAAATATGTAATCAATCTCAGAGTGCAAAATTTCAAAACCAGAATGGACACAGTCATATTTGAACCAGCAGTAGTTGTATGATATAACATAAAACATTAATTTTACGATGCTAAAACCTAAAGCCTCTCCTGATATTCTATAAAAGCTAATGTATTGAAGATATACAAAGTAGAGCAATAGTTTCACGTTCAAGTCAACTTTATTGAATCCTAAAAAGGATAATTGAATTCTCACATCACTCTGCTTGGACAAAAATTGGAAAAATACAAGTAGGAATTTAACCATATCAATGAATTCAGCGTTAGATTGTACAGTTTCATCGCCTGAACAGTGAAGCTGGACTTTTATGTCTGTTCGTGCAAGCATATGGCAACTGTAGATATACTGGATGACTCTGAATGGTTTACAAACAGAACAAGCTTGGCTTTTGGGTATAAGTAGGAAAAAAAGAAGCACTTAACACTCATGCTACTTTAGCCCTTTCCTGCCCGCTGCAAGGCAAGCCCACCACAAGACTACAGTCATAACTTGTAGACAATAGACAATAGACAAACTTTATTTTAATTCGGTTTTACAAAAAGAAAAATCAGCTGAAACAGCTGGTGTCACCGAAATTTGAATAACAACAGTAATAATAAAAACGATTCAGAAATGAAATAAAATAGCAATTTAACACATGTAAATATGTCTAACATTATAAAAACGAACTAGTCATGATTTAATAAAACCTATCGTCAATGCTTGAAATGTCCAATTTTGAGAGTCTTTGTTTAAAAATGTTCAACTCCGTCTCAAGACGGATGTCATTTGGAATCTTGTTCCAGAGACTGGCTCCTTTGTAGGACACTGAACGAATACCATATGTTTTGGTTCTGCATTGTCGCAGAGTTAATTGTCTTTGATTGTGTAGATCGTAACAGGTATTTTTCTTAGTAAACAGTTCTTCAACATACTTAGGTGCTGTACCATTTACAGCACTGAAAACTTCTGTGAGCAAAGCTCTTAATCTAGATTCCCTTAGTGGGACAATACTTGCCTTATCTAACAATATTTTACACTCACTATCGAAATCTTGATACACAAGTCTGATACCTCTTTCAAGTAATTTTTCAAGCTTACGTGTGTCAGATTTATTGCACAAGTGCCAGACAACTTTGCAGTAATTAAAATTACTTTCAATAAATGTTCTGAAGATGGTAAGTCTGGCTGATAGAGGAAGATGTCGAGCTATTCTACCGAAAGCTGCAAGTTGCCAAGCAGTCTTCCTGCAGACATTTCTCACATGAACATGGAAATCAAGTTTGTGGTCAAGAGTGACCCCAAGTAATTTTACTTCTGAAAGATTTGGTAAAGAAGAATTTTCAATTTTTAATTCTAGAGGTTCAGACTTGTTTCCAAATATAATGAATTGGAATTTGGTGGCATTTGCCTGAAGACAATTTTCTTTAAACCAGTTTAATGCTACATTTGTAGCGTTCTCTAACTTGTCAATGAGAGCATTTGTACTAAGAGCTGTGGCAAAAATAGTGTTGTCATCAGCATAGTTTGCAAAGGTAAAATCATCTTCTAAATACAAAAGGTCATTTAAAAAATAGTTAAACAATGTTGGGCCGACTATCGAGCCCTGCGGCACACCCCGCTTAATCTCTAACCAATCACTTCGTGTTTCGCCGAGTTTTACTCTCTGGCGTCTTTGTCGTAAATAGCTAGCAATAAGCTGTGCTGCCTCTTTGTTAAAACGATATGCACATAATTTTGCAACTATAAAATCGTGGGGCAGTGCGTCAAACGCTTTGGATAGGTCCATTAGGACCAATCCAGATTTACACTTTTTGTCTAAACAATGTCTTATCTTTTCAGTGACTTGAATTAGCACATGTTGGGTGCTGAAGTGTTTTCGATAAGCCGACAGGTTTTGATTGAATACATGCTCAGAATGAGCTTTGATTTGTAGATCGATATTTTTTTCAAAGATCTTAGATAGGGCTGTAAGGACACTTAAAGGTCGAAAATTTGCTTTGTCAAGCATACTTTGTTTTTTATGTAGAGGGCCAATCTCTGCGCATTTTAGCATAGATGGAAAGGTTGCAGTTTTGAACATATCATTTACCAAGATTGTCATTGGATATGCAATTGCATTTGCACTAATTTTTAAGATTTTTGGGGGTATTAAATCGTAACCTGTGGCTTTGCGAATATTAACGTTTTTCAACATTTGAGCAGTACTCTTAACACTAACATTTGAAAAATTAAAATCTGATACACTTGAAACACTATCTCTAATCTTATTAATACTACCGTGATCTTTGTACAAGTCAACACAATTTTTAACATAATCATCTTCTTGTGTGTTGTCATTGCTAGCCAAAAGCTCTTGTCTGCCACCACTGCCCACTAGCTCTCTTACAAACCATGGCTATATTTTGTGAGTGTGGCTTGTCTAAGTGTTTTTCACTACCGCTTTACAGATGACCACTCAGGCTGGGTCACCTGACAGATGCATTGTATGCTTTGTGCTGTTGGCGAAATGGTTGTCCACTGAGAAAAGGTTTCACAAAGACAACATCAGCCAAAGCTAACACAATACAGTCGAATAGTTGGTTTGCGATCAAATTAAACAAACATATATATACAAAGTATTGTTAGTAATCCATTCAAAAACTTCTCAAATGGGAAATTAGACAAAGGATGCAATGTAATAGTAATATTAAAAGGCACCATATACACACAATACATATACATACTTCTTGGCGTGAGGTACTTGTTATATTTTCACCATGGATTCATCTAATTTTCAGTTTTACCTTATCTTAACATTACTAAAAAACAAAAGTACTCGTTCTCTAGTGAAGACTTACAAGTGGTGTATGAGAAAGTAAACAAGATGTCATTTTGATCGATTGCTCGTGTTTACCTCCTCCCTTCTGCCAGTCACAACAACATCATTAATCTGTCACAACATCTATGTGTAGGCCATACTAACATATTCATGATAGAATAGTGACAAGCACAAGTAGAACAAACAAAAGCCATTGATGAAGGTAATAATACACCAGAAACTTATCCACTTTGGATGACTGTCAATCTTACATAATAGCTGCTACCAATGACCCGTGTATAAAGTTCCGTTAAAAATTAGCTTCCTGCAAACCTAACATAGGGACATTGACCATTCATTTGGCAAAGTCAAACATAAAACCAATGTAACGCCAAAACAAGGTCAGTTGCAAAAAGCAAAGCCAATGGCTTTGGCAAGGACAGTGAGCAATCACAGGTCAATTGAGCCTGAAAGTATGATGCAACTACAGTAAGAGGGACTGCAATAGAACTGTAGCTGAAGAATTACTGCAGGGCAACTGCAGTTTACTCTCCTACGAGTCATTCATTCAGACCTCTCTTCAAATGGTCCACATAGCAAGCCCAATTTTAACGTCAAGTAGATCTGACTTTTGAGTGTCACAGATGTTCTCTTCAGCAAATGACTCATGCATCAGATAAATTGCTCTTCTGAAGGCCAAGCTCCTCAAGAAGAGTAAATGCAGGCAGGCACACTTTCTGATCACTCTGGATATGACAATACTCTACATGCACATAATCAGTATACAAATTAACATTTTCAATACTTCAGCTCCATCTGACTTTTAAAATAGCATAAGAACCCAACGAGACTACAGGACAACAACAGAGACAGTTTGATACACTTGGCTTCTGTTAGTTCTAAATACTGTACTGCACTGCAAGTTGACTTGGTGGTTTGGTAAGAGACTGATATTGAGTTGTGGCCAATGTAGGTTGTTTTTAGTCATCTGTGGCATGGCACAAACAAATGTTGAAACAATATCCATGGTTGGCTTTAACCCTGATTTTGCAGTTTGATGGAATAGGTCATATTCCAAGTTCGATGTATATCTTATTATCCCAACTTTTCAACCCGTCTTGCCTGGTTGGTTCCCAAACACGCACAAGTAAAAGAACTAAGGAAAACACAATAGTTCCAAATCAAATTTCTTCAGAGATTCATTCACGTTTGACTGCCAAATCATTTTTAGCAATTCTTTGATTCAGCCATTTTATTCACATTCCTTGTGACGCATTGTATCTAGGATGCCAAGTCGGCAGTAATCCAGGGGGTCAATGAGTCAGAAATCATAACGCAGTATTGTAAATGGAGTACATTTTCATATCAGAAAGGAATAGGACTAACTTAAGGGAAAAACCATCGATTGATCATACTCTGATGAAGTACTGAAAATAATTAAAAACATCAATCCAGCTGTGTAAAGATTTTTGAGCTCCTTGCAAGCAATGATCCAGCCAGCAATCAAAACTAAAGACTCTCCAATCCACATGTTTGTTAATTTCTGTTGTATATTATTTAATTACTTATTTTTAAAGGGAGGACAGCAACAAAAGTAAAGTACAGGATGCATGAGATAATTATAGAGTAATTTTAAATGTGTACAAACTTTTTAATCAAGCCATTAAAAAAGTTCACAAGGAAGACGTAAAGTGATTCTTCGCAAAAAAAAATGTCAGTTTCTGTGTGACACTGAGAAATTGGAGAGATACACAATATTACACATGTTTGTGAAATACGAAGAAGTCACGTTCATGACTGGCAACAGCAAGTTTTACTCATACATGAGCTTTATCTGTATTTCTTATTGCCAATGTATATCATTATTTTCATTGTAATATGAGTCAATTAGTTTTTTATTTGAAATTCGAAATTCAACCATTAGAATTTTTATGTTACCTATACAAAATCGAAGGGAGTAAAACCTAAATTTCCCAAGTTAAGATTTCACATTTCTATGTTTCATTCCTTTTTAAGTCATCTCAGCTGGTAAGTGCTAAACCTTCCTTTTTATTACATGTTCAGAACGAGGCCAAATAATGAAATAATATTTCCTCCAGTTCCTCAAACAACCAACTACCAACATTAGCTTTATATATCTTCTACACTATGTGGCACATTATAGAAGAACAGTGTCGTAACTTTCAAAGAAAATGTAGTGTTTCTGGTGACAAGAAAAAACTACAAGCACATCTTTGAATTATGTGTGCAAGTTGCACTTTCTTGTGATTAATCTTTGTTGTCAAAGCAAGAACACCACATAACAGTGAGCTGTAATGAAGACAGATCATTTTTTAAGAAAAATGTTCTCAGCTGTTTACTAACATCTCAGAGATTTAAGACTGCAGTGTAACAACACATCCCCCAAACACTAAATTTCATTTTTAAATGGCAGATCTCCAACAAATCATTTTTTGCCCAGATTTTTTAGATCTGACTTGACCTTGAATGACTCATACATGGCATACAATATCATGAAATTAGTGAGACAGCTACATCATAGTTGTGCTTGTCAGATTTACATAACCTTGGGATTTTCGAAGCAATCTCAGTTTAGCTAATCGCATGAAACAATCATCAAGTCTAAAATGCGAACCAGAGAAGAGTATGATGTGATACGAATAATGTTGAATATACTCTGTGTTATACAATTAGTACAAGATGCTAAAATCTATAAAGCCTCTTCTTGATATTCAACAGCGCATGATGTATTTGACAATATGCGAAGTGGAGCAACAGCTTCATTTCACCTACATACTGGTTGACTCTGAATGTCATTCAAATTGAACGAGCTTAGCTTTTGGGTACAATAAACCCTTTGGTACAACTTCAACTACAAGTTGGAAGAAAAAAAGAAGCACTTAGCACTCATACTACTTTAGCCCTTTCCTGTCTGCTGCAAGGCAATGCAACAACAAGACTACAGTCATAACTCATGTGTTGTCATTGCTAGCCAAAAGCTCTTGTCTGCCACCACTGCCCACCAGCTCTCTTATAAATCATGGCCATACTTTGTGAGTGTGGCATTTCTAAGTGTTTTTTGGGGCCAGTTTATGCTTTACATATGACCACTTGGTAGGGTCACCTGGCAGATGAATTGTCTCCATGTACTTTGTGACGGAATCGACTGTTGGCAAAATGTTTTTCCGATAGACAAGAACTTGGACAAAAGATAAAGGTTTTATAAAGGATGACATAAGCTAAAGGAATCTCTATACATGAACATAAGTCGTAAATATAGTAGGCCTAAGTAAATACTACAACATACACAAGTTGTTACAAGTAGATCCTACTATGACAAAAAAGGAACAAACATACTTGAATTATCCGAGTCAAGAAGAATTGAATAGTGACGGGTCGACAAATACCTGCAAAACATGAGTCATGGACATGAATGAACTTGTCATTTTTGCATGAAAGCCACTACCACTGACCTATGTATTGGTCCTGGGGGTCTCAGGGAGGCCAGGTCCTCAGAACTGACCTCTTATATTAGTCTCATAAGGTCTTTGACCATTGACAAATCCAATAACTAAACAACTGCGTCAGTGGTCAAGACAAAATACAGCAAAACGAATTGGAAGAGTCAGGGGGGCAGTCACAGGGTAATTGAGCCAGATGCAGAGTATGATGGAACTGAAGTGAGCAGAACTATGAGACAACAGCAGTAGAACCACACAACTGTAGTCTCCTGCCAGCCATGGATCAAGACCTCCCTCGAATGGTCCACATAGCAAGTCAATTTTGATGTCAAGTCGATCAGACATTTTTAGACATACAGATGTTCTCTTCAGGAAATAATACTTTCATCATATAAATCACTCCTCCCATGGCCAGAGGAATTCTGATGGCAATCAACTCTAGCAGTTTAAATACATACAAGCCATGCTCTATGTATAATGCCCAGAGATTTCAGCATATCATTTGATACCAGTCTGTAATACAAGTGTTGTTAGGAAAAGCCGCAACTGTAGGACAGCACCGGACGTCTTATAAACATATAATGGCTTCTGTTCTTTCATGTTTGAAAAGGATGCCATAGTTCTACTAAATACCATCCTGAACCTTTCGGTGACTACAGTGGCCTGAACAAAGTCTAGGAAGACCAGTTAACCTTAAAACTGTTTCTTTTAAACCAATGAGGGCATTGCACAAACCTTATCTATTGACAGTTGCTTTAAACACCAACTTGATAGAAAAGGTAACATTTCGAGTTGAAACAAAGTCATAGCAGCCATCTTGGTGTCTCAATGGTGTGTCATAAGTTTAACTCCAAGACATCTTTTCAGCCAAACTTTTTTTTTTCATTTGATTCTGCCTTCTACTTTACCTTTGTTGTGATGCAATGCATCTAGGATGCCAGCTTGGCAGTATTCCAGGGGGTCAATGAGTCAGAAATCATAAAGCAAATGTATTGTAAATAATCTGTATTGTCATGCCAGAAATGAACAGGAAAAACTATAGGAGAAAACAAAGCAAAAATTTATTGATGGATCCTGCGTCTGGTAAAGTGCAAGTTTGTTGTTCGGCATAACTAAGCAAGAAATTTATACGAAATATCTTTTGAGCCACATATCTGTTTGTTCTTTATAATAGAATAATACTGTTTCTCAAAAGAAAGACTTTGACCAAGTTAAAAGCATGTGTCTCAACACACCAGGAGAAACCAAAAACGAAATTGTATAAACATTTTGAATAAGGCATTTTAAAAGTGCCCAAAGGAAGTTATATACATTTACAAGCACAGTCAAGCAGTGCACATGTTTGTGAAACAGCATGAAGTTCAAGTTCATGACAGGCTATGTCATATATCCTTGTGTCTTTTCTTATAACCTTTAGTGATATGTTTAAGACACATGCTAAATCATGAGATTATGTTTTCCATTGCAAAAGGGCAGGCAAAGTCAACATAAAGCTTTTTAAGCAACAAAATAATGTTTGAACCATAACAGAACAAATGTCATGATATGCTACATAAATTTATAAACATACACATTATATATTTATACATAAGTGTCACAGCTCTGCAATATGAATTATCAGTCACAACTAATTTCACCCTGCTAAATATAGATCCTTTCTTGTGTCTTCTTATAAGACATTTACATCATGCAAGACAGTGAAGATGCAAACTACAAATGAGACCACAGGCACAGAGGATGGTGCGTTTCATTTAGTGTAATTGGAGTGTAGTGTAGCTACATTGATCACATTGATCATTCCTGTAGCTCGGTGGTGCCGAGCCTTGGTTCACAAGAAGCTGAGATGAATAGCCAGGCCAATAGGTCAGAAGGAAAACTGGTTAACTTATAACATATTGATCATGACATGAGTTAGTATCACAGGGCCACTGAGGAAGGCTGAGGGTGCCAGACCTCACACGGGGCCATTGGTTGGGGCCACGAGATGTCATTTGTAAGGGCAAATCTACAGCGTGAAACCCACATCTATTGGGCAAATGAGATTCCCGCCAAAATTGGATCAGATCAGTGAAGAGACCACTCAATCTCAACTAAAGGCTAAACTGAAAAAGATGTATCACTTCTTTAGCATATAGAACATCTATACTTGAAGGTAATGATGTTAGGCATTTATCTGGACCCTAGACACCAGTGGACATGACTTAGTGCTATCACCATAGAGTATACAGACATCTACCATTAATGTGATGCACTTTGATAAAGAAAAAATGAGTATCAGTTCACTGTGAAAAATGGACTTCGTGATTCATAATAACTGATGAAGTGTCATCTTCTATACTTTCAACTTGGGAAACATAGAGGCAGTTTGATTAGTCATGATCAAGAGAAGGCCATTTGACTTGTCATAACTGATTTTGGATTGAAAATCAGATGTATGATCCTTTTGTTTGGCTGTCACCAACAAGAGGGATAAGTCTCCTTAAATCAAATTAACATTGAAAGTATTGGGTATGATCATGACAAATCATCTGTATGATGACACACGAAGTGCCATTTTCACAGCGCAACAGTACACTGTTTTCCGGTATCAAAGTGCATCGCTGTAATGTGAGGTTGGAAGAGTGCCATAGAGACATACTGATAATAACTTTGCTGCATAATCATTATAAACGCCCATCATAAAGAAAACTTTCAAGCACTTCTAATTGGTATCCAGGTAAAGTTTAATCTAAATGGGGACCACTTGTAAGTGGGTGAGCATGTTGACTTGCTATCTAAAGATGGTTGTCGGGAACCACGGCAGCAGGTCATTTCCCATAGGTTCAACAGGTGCAGGAGTGAAGATTATGAAAACCTAGAAGGAAAATTGGTGTCAGGGCTTGGTGGCTAATATTGGTGATGTGAAGGAATAGTACAACAACCGGGAGCTAGTTGGGATGGTCGACGAAAGTGGCCCCAACATTCATTGTATGAGGGAATCAATGATTCCATAGCCAATTCCATGCAGTTATTCCAGCCATTCCTGAGTAAGAAAAGCTGTCATGAATCTGAAAGGTGAACTGTAACGGTCTGATGGGAGGTTGACATGAAATAGCAGCATTGGCCTCAGAACCGCCCAACAAGTCTCTGCTCCTCATATGCACTGGACAGACAGAAAGATACGGATTGATATTATAAGATAGATCAGTAGATAGACTATAGACTAGATATTAGATTTGATATATTGGGTAGCTATATAACAAAAATATACTATAGATGGATGTAGATGGATACGGAATAGATGGATAGATAGATAGTTAGATAGATAGATATTTGTAACAGTATAATCTTTGCTTGACTATCTTAGTTTACAACTAGAAGTTACTCTCTATTTGGAAAGAGTCCAAAATTTTCAACTTTCAGACTACCAACTGAATTTCATACAGGTATGATTGACAGTAAGTTCAATGACACCAAAAAGAAAAGTGTGAAGTTATTGTTGATTTCATGACTGGGGTGAGACTAGACACACCCTACAGGTCTCTTTTTGAAATCCACACTGATCAAATCCATAATCTATCCCTCAAGGAAACAATATTTAGGAAGCAATATTGAGAAAGTAATATAAACAAAGTGTGCACTGTGCTAAAGAAATTAATCGGTTTGGTGGCTATCTCATAGTCATATGCCGCAAAACCCACGATTTTTTAGCAGTGGTCCAAAAATTGCAATGCTTCCCTCACTTTTCTAAAAGGACAAGAAGAGATGTCTGTGAATTCATTTCTTTTGACCTTACTATTTAGAGAACCTACATTGAAGAACCAACATAATTGAACAATCCGAGTCAACAAGAATTGGATAGTGACAGGTCAACAAGCATAGGTAGACCGGGAGTCATTTGTGGATATGAATGAATTAGTCATAAAGCATGACAAACTGTGGCAAGCTATGTCATCTCTTCCCATGCTATCTCTTTTATAATAATCTTTAAATGTTGATGTATGTTAAGACATCATTTTCAATCATGAGATGACGTTTTTCTATTGCAAAAGGACAGGGAAGTCAACATAAGGCTTTTTCAGCTATACAAGATCATATTTGAAGCATTACAGAACAAATGTCATTATATGCAACATAAAACTTATAAAGTGTACATTACATATTTATATATAAGTCTAGTGTCACAGCTCTGCTAAAAGAATTATTCATAACTCATGTCAGCCTGCTGAATATTAATCCTCTTGTGTCTTTTTTAAGACATTGTGCAGGAAAGTAAAGATGCAAATGACTAATGAGCCCACAAACTAGAGAAGGCCGTTTGTTTAATTTAGTGTAATTGGAGTGTAGTGTAGCTACATTGATCACATTGATCATTGCTGTAGCTTGGTGGTGTCGAGTCATGGCTCACAAGAAGTTGAGACGAATAGCCAGGCCAATAGGTCAGAAGGAAAACTGGTTAACTTATAACATATTGATCATGACATGAGTTAGTATCACCGGGCCACTGAGGAAGGCTGAGGGTGCCAGACCTCACATGGGGCCATTGGTTGGGGCCACAAGATGTCATTTGTAAGGGCAAATATACAGCTTGAAGCCCACATCTATTGGGGCAAATGAGATTCCAGCTAAAATTGGATCAGATCAGTGAAGAGACCACTCAATCTCAACTAAACGGCTAAACTGAAAAAGATGTATCACTTCTTTAGCATATAGAACATCTATACTTGAAGGTAATGGTGTTAGGCATTTATCTGGACCCTAGACCAGTTCGGGAAAGTGCAGAATTCGGGAGCGCTCCCGAATTCAGGAACAGTGCTCCCGAAATTCGGAAACTGTTCCCGAATTCGGGAGCAAACATCAGTCTGGAGAATAAAAACTGTTTGTTTTGTTTAAGCAGAGTAGAGTTGCTACCGAGAGTATTATTTATCCATCAATACAAGTATAGACCTATTATCCATGCATCTATCTATTGATCTGGCTACTGGCCTGGCTACTGACCTGTCTACCTCTCTGCAGCTAATAATTGAATCTTTTATAAAAGACTTGATCTGCATGCTCTCCACACAGATCAATTCAGTTAATTTAATTTGTTTAGCTTTTTTATTGCCCAGGATCCATCTCTTCTCTATCAGGTCACCTCCTGTAGTATAGCGGATGATTTATGTCAATTTTAGTAGGGTATTTCGTTATTTTCTCTGCAACTGGAAGGAGTTGAGCTATGAGCTATTGAAAGTAATGGATTTTTACTCAAGTTTACACTAAAAGTTCCAGCGAGTGTCCATTTTTGTGGGCTTGGACAGTGGCCAAGGAATTGCATGTGTATAAGTGAAACCTGCCAAATATTGCAGCTCTCAGAGAGGCCTCTCCTTAATAAAGAGACAATTAATATACCAAATTGGCTTTTTGTGTTAAACACATGTTTTATAAATGGCTTATCATGTAACACTCTTGATTATTCACAACTTTCTTAGCTGTCTGTCCGTTTAGCTGTGAGTGACAGCTGCGGATCCAGACAACGTAGTTTAGGGGGGCCTGACATCCTATTGGCATTCACGAGCTCGCATTGGAACATCGTCTTCAAAAGAATATTTTCCATCTCAGTGGCCCTCTAGCCCTCCTATAGTCCACCACATTCTGTGACATGAACGCTCCATGCACAGGGACATATGAGGCCCCCCTCTATTTATGCCCAGAAGCACTATAAATTTAGATTCCAGAAGGTGAAATACTATTCTTTTGATTCATGACAACTCGGCCTCATTATTTAGGATCATTGCGGAACTGCATTGTAAAGAATTATGTGCTTTAACATTATTGTAAAATGACCTCTTTACTTCTGATTTTGCATGGTATCGTCCAAATGGATATTTCAAGATTGACACTATTTGTGTTTCATGCCTTATTTTAAAAACAGAATATATGCCCAAATATATTATTAATCTTTGTTTTATAAGTTCTAGGGAATATTTTGAGCCATTATTCAGTGATCAGAAATTTTAAAACGATAACATGGAAGAAATGGGCAGGGGAAGGGTCCTCCGAGACCGTTCGAGCTGATTTTTTGGTCAGGTCAGCTGTAATTTACACCGGCCGTACATATGGGATACTTAAAATTAAAACTGCATCTGATTCCTTTCCAACTAAGGAAAGATGGCATGTCCCAGTAAAACGTGTCAGTCAATTTGTGTTTTAAGGACAAAGCATCAAAATTAGAGGGGGACCTCCAAGGCCCCGGGTGACCATAGGAGGGCTAGATCATAGGGGTTTTTAAACCTATTATTGTTGTGTGAAATAGAAATATAATATAAGGGGAAGTCACCAAAATCGGCCTTATATTCAGTTAAAGTCAATTCACACATGTTTATATCATCAATGACATTAGATAATAAAATGGTCTTGGTTAATCAGCAACATGACCTAAACATTCAGTGAAAAATTCATGCTTCTAGAAAGTCTACTGACAAAATTGGAGCATTTTCAAGGTCAAAAGGGCGAAAAGCTTGAAATACAATTATGTATATAACTACAAAAATGTTTGGTGCAAAAACCCTGTGGGCTAGATCCCTCCTGGATCCGCAAGTGAGTGATGTACATGTATGTATATGACTATGGAGAGGATAGGACAAGAGAGGACATGCAAGACAAGCAGGATATTTCAATCATCTCTCATAGCAATAGAGAAATACACAAATATAGAAAAGATAGATATAGATAGATATAGATAGATGTAGATAGATATAGATAGATACAGATAGATACAGATAGTTATAGATAGTTATAGATAGTTATAGATAGTTATAGATAGATATAGGATAGATATAGGATAGATATAGGATAGATATAGGATAGATATAGGATAGATATAGGATAGATATAGGATAGATATAGGATAGATAGAGGATAGATAGAGGATAGATAGAGGATAGATAGAGGATAGAAAAGATAAATAAAGAGACAGAGAGATACAGAGACAGATAGATAAAGAGCCAGATGGATATAGAGACAGATTATGAATATAGGGATAGATAGATAGATAGATAGATAGATAGATAGATAGATAAGATAAGATAAGATAAGACAGATAGATAGCATACTTTCAAGAGAAGCAGCTGCAGTAAATCTCATTCCACCTGCATTGAGTGAATCAGTGAGTCGAATTCTAGTTTATTTGGCAAAAAAGTAATTTTATAATTTATACATATATATTAGAAAAATTGAATTTATAGACTCATCTCTGAGATAACCGCATATGTTGGCAATTTCTTTTTAATTAGTCATATAGACGAAAATATGATCTGAGCTGCTCAAGTCAACAATTGCAGCACCTTCACTGCCATACTTTCGGTTAATTATGGTATATAAATCAATTTTAAGTCAAATAAATTCATAGCCCAACAAAATTCGGATAGTCAGTCAATGGAAGCTTGATTTATGAAATAATTAGTAAACTTACAATGTTTGATTTGCTCTGTAAAGAAAACCACAGCACAGAATTTTTTTTCACAGGGTAGAATCCTTAATTACCTTGCAAACAACCAGTCTGGACAATAAAAACCCATCCGATGTTAATACACAACGTCCGAGGGTCCTTTGAAAATGAAACTCCCGAATTTGGGAACACTTTTGTTCCCGAATTTGGGAACAGTTCCCGAATTTGGGAACACCTTTGTCCCGAATTCGGGAGTGCTCCCGAATTCTGCACTTTCCCGAACTGAGACACCAGTAGACAGGACTTAGTACTATCACTATAGACATCTACCATTCTGGTAAAGTTGGAAGAATGCTATAGAGACATTCTGGTAACAACTTTGGTGCATATGAATGTAGGCCTACATCGTAAATAAAACTTCCAAGCACTTCTAATTAGGATCCAGGTGAAGTTTAATCTATAATGGGGACCGCTTGTAAGTGGGTGAGCATGTTGACTTGCTATTTAAAGATGGTTGTCTAGAACCACGGCAGCAGGCCATTTCCCATAGGTTCAACAGGTGCGTAAATGAAGATTGTGTAACACCTAGGAGCAAAATGATTATTGGTATCAGTACTTGGTGACAAATATTAGTGAGGGATTACAACAACCAATGAGCTAGTTGGGATGGTCGACGAAAGTGGCCCCAACATTCATTGTATGAGGAATCAATGATTCCATAGCCAATTCCATGCTGTTATTCCAGCCATTCAGGAGTAAGAAAAGCTGTCATGAATCTGAAAGGTGAACTGTAACGGTCTGATGGGAGGTTGACATGAAATAGCAGAATTGGCCCCAAAACCACACTATAGGTCTCTGCTCCTCATATGCACTGGACAGACAGACAGATTGATATTATATACAGTATTACAGTATTTCAGTAGATAGACAGACTTGATAGATTTGACAGACTCTATAGATCAGATTGATATATCACAAAAAATCGTTTACACATCAGAATGATGACAGATAGACAGATAGACAGATAGACAGCTAGACAGATAGATAGATAGATAGATAGAACAAAATGTTAGCTTTAATAACTATGTTTACAACTGGTAGTCACTCCTTCTTTGGAAAGAGTCCAAAATGTTCCACTATCAAGCCACCGTACTGAATTTCATACAGGTATGAGTGATATCGAGTGTTCAACGACACGGAAATAAAAGTGTGAAGTTATTGTTGATTTCATGACCACAGTGAGATTTGCCACACCCTTCAGCTCGCTTTTTGAAATCCACACTGATCGAATCCATAATCCATCCCTTAAGGGAACAATATTTAAGCAATAATGAGAAAGTAATATCAAGAAAGTGTCACGTGTGCATCGTTTTTAAAATAATAATATGTTGGACATTTAAAATTTGAAAGCAATTTATTGGTTCAGTGATTATCCTGTGTCTCGTATGCTGCAATAGCCACAATTTTTCTTGCAGTACTTCCAAAATTGCAATTCTTGTTTCACTTTTCTCATAGGACAAGAAAGACATATTTATTGGTTATTGACGTTTAACCTGATAATATATAGAAGTCACTTTGGTTTCACTTCATTTTTTTACTGCCCAGCTATACGCTTGAACTCGTACATTTCGTTCGTCCAGGAAATAACGAAATTCCCTGCCGCTGCAATGCAAATTGTTAAGCAATGTGGTTTAATAATGCGATGTTATTCGATATACTTAAAGGACATTGCTGAGAAAGCAGGCTGTGGCTCACACCCAGATTAAGTGCCGAATGAATGCATAAAATAATATTCAGGTTAAAAATACCAAATAAGCCTGTAACCGTCTATATGAATCGAATATGACAATTTCTTCACCCATGAGATACAAGTCTTTTCTATTTATTATGGCAAAGAAATAATTTTGATTTTTTGATTTTTTCAGCTGACATGGAGGAGTACTGCGAAACAGAGATCTTCACCGCGGAGTGCGGAGAGGGAGAAGTGGTCCTGATGGAACAGGCGCGATATGGCCGGATGAGGTTCGGCCGATGTGTGGATAGGGACTATGGCTATGTAGGATGTTCTGCCGATGTCAGGAATATTACAGACAAATGGTGCTCAGGCCGCAGAAGTTGCAAAATCCCAGTGCCCAACTCAGCTTTCAGGTCCACCAACCCATGTCCCAAGGACCTAAAGCCATTTTTTGGTGCTTCATATTCTTGTTTGAGAGGTATGATCTTTTGTTTATCTATTTTCCATTTGATCAGTTTCTTATATGATGCTTTACATCTGATAATGCTTGAGTTACTTTTAAAAATGACATCCCTTAATCTGTACATTCTGCTGTGCATGTAAATGATGTGGGTATACTATATATAGTGGCTTAATACAACCTACTCCTTGCATGTCTAGACCGAAAAAAATTGTCTGCATGCTTCGAGTCCTTTTTGTGTGACTATTGCTTGGCATGCACTATGTTTGTATGTAATTATAGATCTTTACTGGTACTTTCTTCAAGGGCTTTATATATGTATACATATATATTTAAGTTTTTGCAAACCTGAAAATTAACATGCCACTGTATTGATAACAAATAAGAGCTAAAACTTTACAGAATATCTTCTTATGCCTCTTTTATAATACTTCAGTTGAGACGAATGGAGGGAGGTCTTGCCAGGAGGGTTTTGCGAAGGCTGTTGTACCGTCCGGATACTTGTCGAAGGCCCTTGAAGTGGAACTGGGCTACGGGAGTGCCGATTGCCCCTGGCTGGTGGAAGCCAAAGCTGGCCAATTGATAAACATTACTTTATTTGATTTTGGCCATGGTAAACACTCTAACATGGTTAGTGACACAGGAGTGTGCCATGTAACTGCAATCATCAGAGAGAAAGGAAATGGAGACGATAGGGGCGCCACTGTGTGTGGAGGAGTCGGTAGGAGGCGCCATGTGTACACTTCCTCTTCCCATGCTGTAGAAGTCAGGGTCATGGGTTCAAGCCAAGGGTTCTTTCTACTAGGATATGAAGGTAAGGGGAAAATGGAACTTTTGAAAGAAGGGTGAATGGAGGAAATAAACAAATAACTAGAAAGCAGTATAACATATCTCAGGGAAGCTCAGAGAGTATGAAAAATTAGGCCTCATATATAATATCCTATATGACAATAAAACAGACCTTTGGGGAGACAAGGGCAACGAAGAATAGAAGGCATATGTATAATATCATTGTATGGAACTGGAAATGAGTGAAAATGTGGAAAGTAGAAAAGAAAACTAGCAGAGCTAATCTCCTGAATTGGAAAATTTTGGAAATATGAAAGGGAAAAATGTGATTGAATTATTTTTCAAGCAATATGAAAAGATGAATGTGTTTATAATGAAACTCTGAGCTGGTCAGGTGAAAATTGTTGAGCTCCTGACCCATTATATATAATAATGATAAATTAATCAGTGATTATCCATTTTTTTGTCCGATTTGCCAAACAAATTTGAATTTTATCAACTTGTCACGCTCAGTCTGAACCTATATATGAGAACTGGTAACGACATCAAAAGGTGAAACCCATCCAATGTAATAAACTAACTTTTGTTTTGTCTGTGACTTTTCAGTATTTGGCTGTGCCAACTTCCATCCTCCGCACAACGGCTGGGCCAAACGTCGTGGTGATGTCACTGATGTAGGTTGTAATGGTTCCGGTAGAGTTTGGCGATTGCACTGCAAGCATGATAGCTGGCATGGGCCCAGTGAAAACTGCACTGAAGGTACTAATCATTAAATAATTAATTAAAACAAACTCAAGTTCAAACCCAAGTGACGAATTATAAATTTCCTAAAGTTTCTCTGTTGAATAAATGAAAGCGCTTGCATTTGCTGTGAGTTGTGCTAGTTCAAATTTTTAAAATCACATTAATATATGTCACAAAAAACCGATTGGCTAAAATAACCAATCTGATGATTGTTAATATAATGCTGTCTGCCTGAATGCTCATCTTCAGCGGCGGACTGGCGGCATTTCGGGCCCGTGGCAAAATAAGTCTAGGGGCCCCTACGCTCCTACCATCAATAGAAAAGGAAATTACTACAATAGGAGTCCTTTTCAGTTGGTGTGTTGATGCAACATAATCTTAAACCTGATGGCAAAATTTTGTTCTTTTCTTGAAATTTTAATTTTTAGCAACTTGGATGGGCCCCCTGAGTGGATGGGCCCGTGGCCGCTGCCACTTTGCCACATAGGCCAGCCATCTTTTCATCCAAATGGTTATCTGTAAACCAAGCTATTGGCTCCCTAACCGAAAAACATTGGTTATTTCTTCACCGCTATCTTGGTTGTGACAAGTGGTGACAAATTTCCTCACCAATGTAACATTGGTCATCTGTTGCCAAATCTGTGTTTACAATGTTACCAATCAATTATGAGGAATATATACTAAGCACTGTCACTAATTCTCTTGAGAACACATTCAGTAAATACATCTTACATTCAGAGTGTTGCAGGCTTATCCACAGCCAATGTCATTAAAGGAGATTACCAATGTAATTCCCATCAGATTTGTAATTCAGAATACTGATTACTTTTCAATGCTTTCTCTGACAATGTGCAGTAATTGAAAGAACACATTAAGTAATTGAATCAGTGTAACAATATTGAGTGATTAATGACCTTTTCTTGCAGGTGGCAGCACCAGCTCAGGGTCACCAGGCACCACCATTGGCCAGGTCGTCCTAGGCTCCCTCCTGATGCCATTTGGCAAGTATTATTCATTCATTTAACAAGATGTCTCAGATTGAAATTCCTGTCTTGCAATGCTATCAAGAGACTTTACAAATGAAAGAAAAGTAGAAAATGAAGTTGGAAGCTTTGCAATCATTTTACCATTGTATTGTGAAAAACTAAATGAAAAGTTTTAAAACACTCTAGATTTATATAACCATCCAGTCAAATTGGATTTGGCAGAGTCACTGATTACAAACGGTTGACAAGAACATTAACCTTGAAATTCTTCAGATTGTTCACTTGTTCTTTCCTTGTAGGACTTAACAGAGGCAACTACAATTTCAAAGTTGGTGAACTGCCTCTTTTAAAAGAAATTAAAAGAATGTCTAATGTCGTCTATCGGCCTCATCATTTGATATTAATATTTTGTTCTACGCATCTTAGCAAATCATTCACTCGTCACAACTGCATTTTAAAAAATTGGATATCTACGACACAAAATTATAGCTGAACTTCTGAAGAGAAAACAAACTCTATCACTACAAGAAAACTAATACTTCGTTTTCTCTTTTCAGAAACGTCCATAGTGATCATCGTGGCCATAGCCCTCGCCATAGGAGTGATCATCCTGTCCTTCGGCCTCATCTGCCTGCGCTGGTCAGTCTACACTGTGTTTGTCATCTATCGTAACTATATGATATCTCAAAACCATGCGCCTTTCGACTTTTAAGAAACTCTTTGACTCTCATAAGAATGAATCTCATGTGGTCCAAACAGACAGCCTTTTAACAAATTATGCATATCGTACAATTGCTCACATGAAAACGAGGCAATAATGCTCTGTCCTAATCAAACACAGTCCGACTGATCATGTGATATTTCCTCTTGCTAGGAGGCTGAACAAACGAGCGCAGAGGAGGCGGGAAGCTGAAGCCAAGAGCACCACCCTCAACGGGATCCACGACAAGACGCCCCCAAGAACTGCCGACGGAGCTGATGACAGCGACCCATCCACCATGGTCCCAGAGGGCGACACCGCAGGCAGCGCTGAGAACGAGTACGCCTACATTGCCGACATGCCCCCACCTCCCTACCCGACCAACAACGACCACACCAAGGACCTTCGGCAGATGACTTCAGGCGTCTACCCAGTGGGTGCCTACGAGAGGGCAGCGGCTGCCAGGGTCACCAAGGATCCTCGATCTCCCCGTCACGTGCCCAATGGTGCTGCGACCGGAAGCAGCCCAGCATCCCCCAGGCCTTTCACTACTTTTGGGCACCGACGCAACGAGAGCTTCGACTACAATGGTAATGACAGTTTGCAAGACAGTCCTAGCCATGGGCGACGTGAGGGGTCCCTCCATGGCAGCCCTTTACACAGCGGGCCTCTGCATAACAGTCCTTTGCATGGCACTAACAGCCCTTTGCACAGCTTGCAGAACAGCTTGCAGAACAGTCCTTTACACGGGGGACGTATGGAACATGCAAGAAGTGACAGTGTCGGGGCTCCGGGGCGCGTTGGACCTCGCTTATTGGCCCACGAGTGTGCCCTGAATGCCCCGAGAGAACCGTCGCCTTACAACATGCGCAAGGTGAGAACACGGTCAAGGCAGAGTGGAGATGGTATGCCCGACGCCCCAACGTACTTCGAGGTGGACCCCGACAGGGAACGGCACTACCACGCGGCTGCACCCCCGCCCCATGTTCACGTCAAGATGGCGGGAGACCCTCGACAGCCCGTGATGACTTTGCCCAACGGCAGTGTGCCAAAGAACTCTTACGTCTTTGTGGACAAGGCTGCGGCTGCGGCCAAACTAGCAGCGGGAAAAAACACTCTATGACTACTTGAATAACTTGATTGTAGTTCCTTTCATGCATGTCATTCATTATTGAACGATCGATACATTAGCTCTACATGTACATAGATTGTATTGAACATACCCCTTGCTACAAAGCTCTACAATGGTACTTTAGGTCAACCACCTGTTTCCACATTCTGACAAGTCAGGAAAAGTTTAGAAATGAATCTATAGTAAAAGGTTTAGACAAAAGTCTATAATGACATGGACCATAGTGAAAACAATGTAACTTATACAAAATGTCTCCTGTAAAATATGATCATAGATTTGGAAGATAGACTTTAGCAGATATATAGCATTTGACATGTAGTCCACCATGCCAAGACATTTATTTATTGTTAATGTTGACTGTTGATTGTTAAACTCCACAAGGAAGCCATTTTGTTATTGATGAATCTTCTCTCTTAACTCCTATTATTTTTTTTACAAATGCATGCTTTATTATGAATAGCCTTTTCCAATAGTTGCAACCTCTAACTCACTGATTACATGTTAGTTTTACTCTTAACTCATTTATATGCTCTCCGGATATATTTTTGTAATATTTTGTCCATCAATTCAATAGCATTCTTGTGAATCCATCTTTTGTACTTGCTGATATTAACAAATTAAATGTGATAAGTCTAACAGTACCGTAATAAATCATGATATGACTTTTTTCACATGCTTTAGTCAGTAAGTTATATTGGCCATGTCTCTATCAGTCGTTCATGCTTTGTTCAAATACATTGTCAATTGTTGGATTTATATAACTGTATTATTACCCTATATGTTATGATATATGCCTTCATGAAGATGTTATGTATATATTTTAATAAAGATATAAAACTTTTAAAGGTGTACATCGTGATCAATATTTAAAATTATTAGATATATGCTAAGAAAATAGAAAGATCAGGAAACGTACCTGGATTATTCCTGCATGTTTTTAACTTTCCCTGAAAACAAAAAATTGTCAAACTATATAAACACATATACATATTATACAAGTTTAAATTTCATATAACCTTTTATATCTATTTCTACAAAAAACGGAACAGTTAATATTCATGGATCTGAAATCCACAGAGCTAAAATTCATAACATAATGCTGACCGGGACTGACCTCCGTGGGACCTTTTAAAACCAATCTTCTTCTTTTTTTCTCATCATGTCAGACAAACTTCTGTTCAAATCAGGTCAATCCCAAGTGACGCCTCAATGGCCATAGCTGTTTATGGTGTTACAAATATAGTAATTACACAACCAGTTAGTTAAACAGTTTCATTGTCTCCATATTTGGTTGTATAGTTATATTATTATATTATCTGGACCTGACATCCGAGTAGATTAGACTCTAGAGAAATATTAAAGATAGATAGATAGATAGATAGATAGATAGATAGATAGATAGATAGATAGATAGATAGATAGATAGATAGATAGATAGATAGATAGATGACGTTGCTGAATTTAGCCCTGAATGAATTAAACTTCCACAAAAAGTCAACAGAAAAACGTTGTGTTATAATTTATGCAGAATAAAATACGAGAGAGAAATGCTTCATAAATTTTAGAACAGATTTAAAACCGGATGGGGGGTTTAGAAAAAGCCCTTAATCAAATAAACGACTATGGAATTTATGGAAGGAAATTTAATCGTCACTGAGTTGACAGCCATTTGTGTTTTTGCCACATGGAAGCCGAGAGGCAGGCTGTATTGGTTCTAGAGAATCTATTTCACAATCCTATTAAAGGAACAAGTCGGTTTTAATGTGATCAGCCCTCTCAAGTTTGCTCATTAATTTGCAGCCTGGCATGTCTGTGGACTTGTCAAGGGAACGGTTAAGAAGAGAGGCCTTGACAGCAGGATACATGGAATCCTCGTGTAAATTGTGCAGGAACATCACATCTGTTTTCTAATCATTAATGGTGTAAATGTGTACATTTTAGCTCATCGTTTTGTTTTACCTCGACATTTGCTTATTTTGTTGATTTGTAAGTATTCCAGCGAAAGAATTGTCATAGTAAGTTTAGGCCTATATGGACCTATTCATTTTGGGTAACTCACAATTTACATTTATGAAACCTAAACAGATTTAAAATTGAGTTGTTATCCGAAGCCCACAGTCACAATAACAAAAAAAAACATTATTACTTTTTATAAGTTGAGAGCAGCTCTGCACTGCTGTGATTTACTCTAGCACACTTCGCAATGTATTAGGATATCAATCAGGCACGCGCAGTATTTGCCTGGGGCAAGGTCTGCATGGACCTATAAAATTAAGGGAAGCAAAGATGACCTTTCATTGAAGTGACTTTCATTCACCATGTGGACCTCTGGTGCAGTAACTCTACTTTTCATGGCTGCCTCTGTGGCAAGCCGGAATTACAACTATGTGGATAAACCAGCGAGTAGCGGGAGCTATGGTAGGAGTAAGGGTGGCGGAGAATCACCCCCGCCCTTCCACGGAACGGTGACAACATACGGATTTAATGACAAGGATGATCAAGGAAGCCGGGATTACAATAAAGGAGGGGATTCAGATTATAGCAGCAGAGGTTACAGCAGCAGATCGGATGGAGATGGAAGACAGAGTTACTCAAACAGTGACAGTTACAGCGATTCAAGTCAAGGCGACAAATATGGTGATTCTGGCAGAACATACGGAGGTTCCAGCAAAAGTTATGGTGATTCTGACAAAAGTTATGGAGATTCTGACAAAAGTTATGGAGATTCTGACAACCGTTATGGAGATTCAAGTGACAGTTACAGAGGCTCCAGTAAAAGTTATGGTGACTCTGACAAAAGTTATGGGGATTCCAGGGATAGCTATGGCGGTTCAAGTAAAAGTTATGGTGATTCTGGCCGAGAAGACACTTATGCAGGCTCCAACCAAGGTGACCGATATACTGACTCTGGCAGAAGTTATGGTGGTTCCAGTGGCAGTTATGACGGTTCTAACAAGGATGACAGTTATGGACGTTCAAGCAACAGTTATGAAAGCTCTAGCCCCAGTAGCAGTTATGGAAGCTCCAGCCCAAGCAGTAGTTATGGAAGCTCCAGCCCAAGCAGTAGTTATGGAAGCTCGAGCCCAAGCAGTAGTTATGGAAGTTCGAGCCCAAGCAGTAGTTATGGAAGCTCTAGCCCAAGCAGTAGTTATGGAAGTTTGAGCCCAAGCAGTAGTTATGAAAGCTCCAGCCCCAGCAGAAGTTATGATAGCTCCAGCCCCAGCAGCAGTTATGGAAGCTCTGGCCCCAGTAGAAGTTATGAAAGCTCGAGCCCCAGCAGTAGTTATGGAAGTTCCAGTCCCAGCAGAAGTTATGATAGCAGGAGCAGCTATGACAGCGATAAAAGCCAAGATAGCTATGGCAGACAAGGAAGTAGTTATGGGGGCTCTGATTCCAGTTATGATGGCAAAGATGATAGTTATGAAAACAAAGAAAACAGTTATGACAGCAGAGATAGTACTTATGGCAGCAACCAAGATGAAAGATACAACAATGAGGACAGCAGTTATTCTGGCAGAGACAGTGACGACAGAGATAGTTATGGAAGCAAAAGTAGTGGATATGCTAGCAGTCCTGACGCTGATCGTGATTATGGTCGCCAAGGAAATTACCAAGACAACAGTGAGAGTAGTTATGGAAGCCCAAGCAAAAGTTATGGCAGCTCAGATAGCAATTATGGCAGTTCTGATGACGGCTATGGCAGCCGGAGCAGTGATTATGATGGCAGGGATAGCAAGTATAACAGTTATGACAATGGCAACAGTTATGAAAATAAAGACAAATATGGCGGAAGCAGCTATGGCGGCCAAGGCAGTTATGGAAGTGATGACAAGAGTTATGACAAGGACAGTTACGGAGGTGGTAAAGACAGTTATGGCAGCAACCAAGTCGACAGTTATGGCAGAAGTGGCGACAGCCTTAGAAACGGATATGACGCAAAAGAAGGAAGATTTTATACAAACAGCATGAAGATGGCCACAGATGAATATGACGATTACGCCAAAAGAGGTCACTACAAAAAGAATGCAAGCTACGACTCTAAAAGCAGTGGGGGTTATACTACACCTTCCCCATTTAAACAGACCTATGACAAGGCAAAGTACGACCATGGCTATGGCAAGAAGCCCAAACGTTATTAAGGCAAGTTTACCATTTAAGCTATTTGTGCAAGTATATTACTGATAAAAACAAGTCAGTATGATTAATTGATTATTGATAAGAAAAACAAATGAATTTCATTATCAACAAGAAAAAACTATATATTTTTAAGTTCCAATACAAGAAAGATACTTATTATTATTATTAATTACCCCTGCAGTCTAAGTGCAAATAAAAAGTATAATAATTCTGTGAAAAACTATAAAGTTTTTGTGAGTGAAAGTTTTTTGTTTATTTTGTTCTTGTTGAAGATTTTAATGTTTTCAACATAGAAAAGTCACGATTTTGTTTCATTTTTAGGCACACACTTTGCAAACTACAGTATCTCTGGAAATACCAGAAAAATGAAGAATTATAACACAATTTTATACCGGGTTGAAAACTTCCAAGGATCTCCAGACGGTTCTTTAAGAATTATTATTTAAATAATTTATCTATATTTATTTGTGTAATATATGTAATTTATTTGCTTTGTTTTGCTTTGAATCACTTTCGATTCAATTGGAATGTGTGACATGTCTCATGAAAAGGATGTACGTATCACTGAATGTATTTCAGTGTTGATAATAAAAATTCCAAGTAATTATATTAGGCTGTGTGTGTCATTTCTGAACAAGATCATTAAATATGGATTGGTGTGTGTTGATACTTCCAGAATCAGTGAGTTACACTATATGTGATGAGGTAGGTATTAGCAGAAGAGGTTGATAGGCAGGTATGCATCCTGCATCAGTGTTTCGATGCCTCAGGCCATGGATGTGTGGAAATACTCATGTACAGTCATAAAATTAGTCCTCTTTGCGATTTATGTATCCCAAAACGATTTATAGTAAGTTGGTACATTGTGCATACAAATTTATTAAAAGTAAAAATATTGCACCTGGCAAATTGAAATGATCTGCCATGTAAGGAAATTTATTTGCTCATAATTTAGCTGCTCTGGGATGCATGAGGGCGAGGTGTTAAAAGTGGCGTGGGACAAGAAGCCCCTGTTAGCTATAGGTCAAATGCCCCCAGGCTAAAATTAAATACTGACATTTCTGATGCCTTTCTTTGTGGATGCGATGGAACTAGAGGCTTTCCATTCAGCTGGCATCACTAACACATTTTCAGGGCAAATAGCAAAGCATATACCTAGCAATTAATGAAACTAAAAAATTTTAATATTTTCAAAATTTTCATCAACTCTTTGAAAGTGGTTGCTTGAAACAGCTTAGGGTTTGTAATGCAGTATAGGATGAATGCCTCTGTATTGCTGAACGTAATGACCACCACCTTGATATTCATGATTCAAATCATGTTTTTTGGAACTTTGTTGAAAATGAATGGGTCAAATTAAAACGCATGTATACGTTAGGGATGAAAGGCCCCTGCATGCCATGGAGCAAGAGGTCCCCTTCCGCAGGACCTCAATTCGCTTCAATCACCATATTAAAAAGTTTATTGCTCAATCAAACTGCATGATAGAATAAAAAGTTAAAATAGAAAACGGGGTGCGCGGCAGCAAAACCTTGTCGTTCTGACACTCCACAGATCAAGTGTGAAGCTCCGGGGAAGAAATGTGAAGCAAAGAAAGTGAAGAGGAAAATCGGAAAGACAGCAGAAGAGGCCAAAAATGTGGTTTGAATATATGCCAACCAAACAAATTACCACTGGATTATGACAACTGAGAGGCCAATGGGTTGTGTAAAAATCCCTTTTGCTCTTTTTTACACAAATGTGCATAACTTCGATATTTATTAAGTCAGGCATTCCAATTGCCTTGAAGAAGTAGGTCAAATCACACCTAAAAGTTATGGAGGGGGGTACACTCTAAAAAATCTCGGGACAAAATTGGTTTTTTTTTTTTTTTTTTTTTTTTTGAAAAACCAAATTTCAATGCAAAAAAACCAACTTGGCTTTTTTCAAAAATCCATGTTCGTTTTTGCATTGAAATTTGGTTTTTCAAAAAACCGTTTTGAATCTAAAAAACCAATTTTGTCCTGAGATTTTTTAGAGTGCAGCTCAATGCCTGCACTACACTACGTTATTATATTATAAATGTTAATGGTTATCTTACGGGTAATACACGTATCAAAGAGACAAAATACTTGGTAAACTCAGGACTGAACAGAAAACAGAATTTTTTGATGAGAGAAACCAAATACTTATCATAAACCATATTCACCAGATCAATCTCAAATTTGTATCTTTAACATAGCTTTTATAATCTGACATACATTTCAAGATATTACAATAGCAACAACAGCCTATTATTAACAGGGATATCTTATTTCACATATAAGATCCTTACATTATAAAGAGGAAATATTAATAATGAATATCAAGCTATATATAGACCTGTGCATCTTATAATTCATCTGATACCCCATGTTTGATAGAATATGATTAAATTACATTTCAAAAAGCAGCCCCACTCCAAACACAATCAACAAAGAGTTAGGTTAATGAATCATCAACCTCAGATTTCTGAGCTAATTCCATTACACGTGGGCTCGTGACAAGCCATTCCAGTTTATCATTAATTTAACAGCAATGTCATTAATCAATTAATTTCTGATATTGTCAGCCAGATCTTTTACAACTAATTCATTGGACAAAGCTCTCTGGCATGGCAAATCAGAATTTGACTGTCAAATATGGGTTGTAACGAGTAGGCTAATGGCAACATATGCAATGCATGCCTTCGTCAATCTCATAAACTGGCATTAAACTTTGATTAACGTGACAGAATTCTTGAAGGGTGGGTCAAAGGGCAGTTGGTTACAGTTCAAAAACAAACTTTTCATAGAAGGCAAAATCAAGTCCTGGTAAACCTGATGTGGATTTTAATCATTATTTTAAACAGATCTAAATTTATATTTCCACAAGGATATACAAGCCATGTATTATGCAACTGGAACTTTCTTATTAAAAAAAGGAAAAATAGCACATGGAAACATTACCTCTAAAAATCAGGCAACTTGCTAAAAATTTTGCGATATCCTGTAAAATTTTTAATTGATCTCAACAGAACTTAGAGACCTTTCATGATGTAGAAAATGTCATGATTGATTGGGATGATGTATTGTTGTGAATTTGTACTTGATAATGGTATTTGTACAAAACATGGCATCTCCTATTTAAGAACAAATGTCGCAAGTCTATATTACTGTCGTGATCAATCAATGTGAGTGATTTCTCTAGTCCTCCATCCTTCAATGTAGCTTTTTGCAGTGAGCATGGACGATACAACAATACATTTAGTGTACAGCAATGAATAATGTACTGATGATGTGTTTCGAGGACCAGAAAAGTTTCGAGTACTGCTCTGAAGAGACACAAGCATACATGGATCGAATTGTTTGTGTGGTTTGTGCCTTTATAAAATCAAATGCCAAATTTCATTCTTCCGACCTCAACTGTAATTTTACAGTCATATCAGGTCACCAAGCAGAAGTTTGGACAACGAACAGTGACCCTGACTGTTTATAAGCAATTTCTACCAAAACCTCACATTGCATTGGTCCTATACTAGAACTTTATCAAATTCACAAAAGAAAATTTAAATAAAGATTATATTTTCCTCGATGGTATGCAACTATGCAATGCATCATACTGAAAGACTAAAAGATAACGAAGAAGTACCTAGAACAGGGGCTTATCTAGAAATGGCCAGAGGGGAGGCCATTACATGGGGTGATTATGGGGCGCACTGCCCCCTAAATACACCACTGGCCTAGAATTACTTGAGGTACTTCTGGAGTGAGCAGTAATATTCAACCTTACTTGTTTTCTTTGTATTCAACCTTACTTGTTTTCTTTGGGGTTCTTATAAATGTCACCAGAGGACTCACTGCCAATCCATCTTTCCCTCTATCTATCTTTCCTTTTGTTCTGACATCCAATTCCTGTTACTGACTGCATGCAACTTCAAGTCTTCACATCAGTCAACATCATTTTGAATAAAGAACTATTATGAACCAAAGAAGACTGATTTCCCATGGCTCACTGGCCCTTGTGACGAAAATCACCCTAAGTCTTTGGCCTCCTCCATAGCTTTGCAAGTTCCGCAGTTTGTCATACATTGCTTGGGACACCGAATAGAGTAGATCGTTGGTCTGCATCTTATTGTTTGTCTCTTTGAAATACCTGAAAGGACCAAAAGAAGGATTCAGTCATAAAAGAATAAATCCACTGAAGTGCCAAGGTTAATGAGAATAAGGACTGGTTCTGACATGCAAGCTACACTGGTAAGCGTAACCTTCATTCTCTTGATACTGTGGAAATAGTATTGTTTGACTTTAGATTAATTGTTTTATTGCAAGCAGAAGTCGAAAAGTCCCTTGATCATGCAAGACATGTCTGAACAAGACCCAGAACAAGAAAATTCAAGTTTTTCTCTAATATATATATAAATAAATTTATATACGTGTACAGGCACATGTTTTGAAGTATCGTCAAAATTGTTCTTTTTTGCGTTATTGGTTATACCGAAAGTAACGTGATTTAGAATGTAATGTACGCTATGCATTCAAGGAAAAAAGATTTTCTAAATCTAAGACTACACATTATATGCCAAAGCTCTTCCTATATGCTTCTCTAAGAAAGTTTCAATAGTATGGGGTCTTCCTGTTTTTGTTTTTCCAAAGTTCATCCTGAAGATTTTTTTCATTGTAGACTAAAAGTGAGCAGCTCTCTTTATGTGTGATGCCCTCGAAGACCAACAAAATTCCTAAAAAAAATTAGTAAAAAATCAATTTACTGCAGCGTATAAAAAAATTAGTAAAAAATCAATGTACTGCAGCGTATATAAACCCTGGGACCCTATGGGTCATACAGTCTCATAAACATGTCAAGGTCAACTCAGGACTGAACAGAATAAATTGATAAGGGAAAACCGAAAAATGTTCATCAACCATATTCACAAAATCAATCTCATATTTGTATTTCTAACATAGCTTTGATAATCTGACATACATTTCAATATATTTCAATGGTAATAACAGCCTATTATTAACAGGGATATCATATTTCAGATACAAGATCTCCATATTATAAGAAGAAGATATTAATAATTAATATCAAGCTATATATATTTATATAATGCCTCATGTTGGACAGAATAAGATTAAAATACATTTCAAAAACCCCACTCCAAAGAGTCAGTTTAATGAATCATCAACCTCAGATTTCTGGGCTAATTCCACTATGTGCGTTCTCGTGACAAGCCATTCCAGTTTATCATTAATTTAACAGCAATGTCATTAATCAATTAATTTCTGATATTGTCAGTCAGCTCCTTTACAAGTAATTCATTGGACAAAGCCCTCTGATCTGTTCAACCAGATTTTATCTGTCAAACTTGGGTTGTAATGAGTAACTGGTAACATATGCATGCCTATATAAATCTCATAAACCACCATTAACATTTGATCAGTATGATAAAATAGGTGAAGAATGGGTCATATACGAGTATATATGGCCAACTTCATTATTTCAAGAATCCCTATTTAGCCAATTTTTTTCATTATGGGGTTCATGGACAAAGTAAACCACTTATTTGTTTTTTAACCATTACACCAGTTGATTAAATGGATGTATCTATGAATAAGGCTTTCTTTTTATATTGAGGCTGTGTTGTGGCAAATAATTCTAAAAGAACCTTTAATCATTGACAAAATCAAGTCCTGGTAAACATGGTGTAGATTTTAATCATCATGAACAGACTATATTTCCACAAGGGGATGTACAACCCATGTATTATGCAGCGAGAACTTTCTTATTTACCAATGAAAACATAGCACATTGAAACATTTCCTCTAAAATATCATATAGTTGCTAATTTTTTACACAGCAGAATCCTGTGATATACATTTTCATTGATCTCAGCAGAACTTTGTGACTTTTTGTAACTTTTAAATCATCATGATGAAGAGTATGTCATGATTGATTAGGGTAATGTATGTTGTGAAGTTGTACTTGATAATGGTATTTGTACAAAACATGGCATCTCCTATTTGAGAACCAATGTTGCAAGTCTATTACTGTCATGATCAATCAATGTGATTGATTTCTCCAGTTCTCTATCCTTCAATGTAGCTTTTTGCGGTGGGCATGGAAAATACAACAATAAATTTAGTGCACAGCAATGAATAATGTAACACTGATGATTTTGTTGTGAGAATCAAAAAACGTTGGAGTACTGCCCTGAGGAAACACCAGCGTACATGGATCGAATTGCTTGTGTGGTTTGTGCCTTTAGAAAATATAATGCCAAATTTCACTCTTCCGACCTCAATTGACAATTTTACAGTCAGAACTGGACAAAAGACTATGCTTCTGACTTTTGAATACTTACCAATACCTGACATTGGTCTATTACTAGAACTTTATAAAAATCACATTGGTTTATTAGTAGAACTTTATAAAACTCACAAAATAAAATCCTCATAAAGATGTTATATCTCTAAATGGCATGTATCACCCAGAAACGCTAAAGGATTACTCAAGGCAATGCTAAGAATTACTTTCAATCTTCAAGAGAGCTTTTTTTCCTAAGGCATTAACAGTTGTAAATCTCCATAATCTCAAAAAGGACTTTAGTCGCCTGAAACAGTTTATGACAGTTTTTAAGCTGGTTATTCTGTTTTACACAATTGCACATGGATAAAATTTGCTTTGAGAAAGCCTGGTTGTACTGCAAAAATATGCGAAACTGTGAAAAACACAATGGAAAGGGGGAGGGCACATCATTCCAATGCCTCTTTGGGCGACTATGAATTTCATTCAAGTTATATACATTCAGAGAGCAAAGTTTACAAATCATTGCACTGCTAGTCTATTGCCATTAATTTTTGAAATACATGCACACTGCATGGTTTCACTTTTAACACTTAACAAGCCATATAAACTCTAATTATTCATATTTTTAACTGATTTTTAAAAGTGCAATTATAAGCTGCAATCTTAGTACTGTGCCATCTAAAAATGCATGACTTAGGTCGCCAGGAAGAGTTGATGCCAGTTCTCCAATTAATAAATCTGTTTCATGTGATTAAAGGCCCACACACATTAATTTTATATCAAGAAAACTTGGTTCCCATACAAAAAAAAAGACGTGAAACAACTTGAAACACGAGGAGAGGGGGAGGGGGCTGTCATTTCAATATCTTCTGGCGACTATTGGACTGAGACTGAGATTAAACAACTGACTGAGAGTTGACTGTGGTGTGATTGTACATTCTTAGAGCAAATTATATACGTCATTATATTGGATTATTTTAATACTTTTACCTTGTCCAATTTTTCGATTACAGCCAGCAGTAAAAGAAACTCAGGTGTATTGGACTGGCAAAATCATGCTGTTAGTCGCCAATAGTTTTTTCCTTGGTGATTATAAACTGTAATCTCTGTAATCTCCAGATGAAGCTCCGCTGGGGCCAAAATCGTACTCTCAGAAATTTCTGATAGAAATCTTAAATTCCAAGATTCTCTCAGAAATTCTAAGATTCTCTCAGAAATTCTGAGATTTCTCTCAGATTTATGAGATTTCTCTTAGAAATTTCTGAGAGTACGATTTTGGCCCCAGAGGAGCTTCATACCAGAATGATTTAAGTCGCCAAAAATATGGCAGTTTTAAAGCTGTTTTTCACACAGTTATACATGGATTAATTTTGCATTGAGAAAGCCTGGTTCCAATGCAACACAATTTATAACAATGAGGAGAGGGGGAGGCTTCTTATGGGCGACTGAGATTGAGACTGAGATTAAGCAATTGACTGTTGGTCGACTATGGTGTGGTTATACAAGTGATTATACAAGTTTCAGTCACCTGGGAGTGTTAGAGGCGACTGTGGAGTGATTATGAATGTAAGAAATTGATAATCACAGCAATAGTAGAAGTAGACTAGGAGATTGCACAATAAACATGTGACAGAGCAGTAAGATCTCTGTCTCAACACCTCCGTGGGTGATTGCGAATTTATTGTGCATTTTATACCTCAGACTGATATTCTACACTTCAGTTTGGGCCAAACTGAAACAATGTTTCTGAGGCGACTATAATGAGGTGATAAAAAATACATATTGTGATATAAACATATGCTCAATGATAGATATATAATTATGCAGATATACAGAGATATAGGTAGATAGATAGGTAGGTAGATAGATCAACTTATGGTTGTTTTATACTAATTTTTTTTGGATTTTACTTATAACACGCTGCACAAATAAGGCTTTTTTATTTCAAATATTCAAAAAATGGGCTGATAGAAACATAATGCCAGTCATCTGCACTGTGAGTACACCACCAGTGAAAAAAAAGCTTGAGGGTTAAGGAGGCCTAAGCTGATGCATAATATGCAAGTACCTCACACATAAAATTATGGAATTATTAATATTACTATATACATCTGTCTACCGGTTTAATTTTTAAAAGTGTTTCTGTTTTTCTTTTTTTTTTTTGCTTTGTGAATAATTAACTAAATGACTTAATATGTTCTTTCACATTATATGAATGATGCATTGATGCTGGTTCAACCAGAAATCAGGTGATCTCTGTAATCTACAAAATGACTAAAGCGGCCAAAAATAGTTGATAGACGTTTGTGGGCTGGTTCAACCCAGTTACACATGAATTCACTTTGTATTGGGAAGGTCTGGTTCCAATGCAAAACTATTAGAAACACAAGGGAAGGGCCTGTTGGCGACTATGGGACAAAGACTGAGATTAAGCAAGTGACTGTTTAGGCTTACATGTATTATTTTGCTACTCACAATTACATAAGAATAAAATACAGTCACTCAGGCTTTCGATTTCAGACAGGTAGATAAATAGACCATAAAATCAAATCTTCTATCATAAAAAAATAATAATTTAACTAGGCCTATATCTGGTGATTCTCATTTCTGTCGCATCTTCCAGTAAATTGCAAGAGCAGTAATTTCACTCAAATGCTTAATGGGTCCATTGTATCGGTGCCTATGCTGGGCAAGTGAAATGTCCCACACATCAATTATGTATAACATGTTGAGGACTGCACTACCCTGGTATATTTGTGAAAATTACCGTGGGCTCTGCAAAGCATACTAGAGCTTAGTTTTTTTCCCCTCGCAATGACACAATGACACAATGGCTTCAGAGTAACTGAATAAAATAACAATACAAAAAATTATGCCCAAAACTTGCTGTAATGTGTAAATTATTACATTGATTGTGTTTCACGAGATTGGTGGCTGGGGGGGGGACAAGGTGAAGACATTCAATTCCAATGTGAATTCTCACAGCTTTCAGAAATCAAGCTGTTTCACTATTTGCTTGTTTTGCACTGTTTTTTCTAAGTGGCCTCTAATCCCCTAAGTGTCCATAATCGGAATTTCAGGTGATTACAGCTCATAATCGCTAGGAAAAAAAGCTCTAAGAAGTACTTCTAGTGTGAGCATGAATAATCTTCCTTAATTTGTTTTCTTTGGGTGTCTTATGTCAACAGCGAACTCATCAGCTATCCATCTTTCCCTCTATCTATCTTTCCTTTTGTTCTGACATCCAATTCCTGTTACTGACTGCATGCAACTTATGGTGTTCTCATCAGTCAGCATCATTTTGAGTAAAGAACTATTATGAACCAAAGAAGACTGATTTCCCATGGCTCACTGGCCCTTGTGACGAAAATCACCCTAAGTCTTTGGCCTCCTCCATAGCTTTGCAAGTTCCGCAGTTTGTCATACATTGCTTGGGACACCGAATAGAGTAGATCGTTGGTCTGCATCTTATTGTTTGTTTCTTTGAAATGCAACTGCAAGGATAAAAAAGGATTGAGTCATGAAAGAATACATCCACTGAAGTGCCGAGGTTAATGAGAATAAGGACTGGTTCTGACATGCAAGCTACACTGGTAAGCGTAACCTTCATTCTCTTGATACTGTGGAAATAGTATTGTTTGACTTTAGATTAATCTTTTTATTGCAAGCAGAAGTCGAAAAGTCCCTTGATCATGCAAGACATGTCTGAACAAGACCCAGAACAAGAAAATTCAAGCTTTTCTCCAATATATATATACATATATTTATATACGTGTACAGGCACATGTTTTGAAGTATTGTCAAAATTCGTCTTTTTGCATTATTGGTTATACCCAAAGTAAAGTGATTTAGAATGTAATGTACGCTATGCATTCAAGGAAAAAAGATTTTCTAAGACTACACATTATATGCCAAAGCTCTTCCTACCCAATGCTTCTCTAAGAAAGTTTCTATAGTATGGGGTCTTCCTGTTTTTGTTTTTCCAAAGTTCATCCTGAAGATTTTTTTCATTGTAGACTAAAAGTGAGCAGCTCTCTTTAATTTATGTGTGATCCCCTCGAAGACCAACAAAATTCCTAAAAAAAATTTGTAAAAAATCAATTTACTGCAGCGTATAAAAAAAATTAGTAAAAAATCAATGTACTGCAGCGTATATAATCCCTGGGACCCTATGGGTCATACAGTCTCATAAACATGTCAAGGTCAACTCAGGACTGAACAGAATAAATTGATAAGGGAAAACCGAAAAATGTTCATCAACCATATTCACAAAATCAGTCTCATATTTGTATTTCTAACATAGCTTTGATAATCTGACATACATTTCAATATATTTCAATGGTAATAACAGCCTATTATTAACTGGGATATCATATTTCAGATACAAGATCTCCATATTATAAGAAGAAGATATTAATAATTAATATCAAGCTATATATATTTATAAGAATTCATCTAATGCCTCATGTTTGATAGAATAAGATTAAATTACATTTCAAAAACCCCACTCCAAACACAATCAACAAAGAGTTAGGTTAATGAATTATCAACCTCAGATTTCTGGTCTAATTCCACTATATGTGTTCTCGTGACAAGCCATTCCAGTTTATCATTAATTTAACAGCAATGTCATTAATCAATTAATTTCTGATATTGTCAGTCAGCTCCTTTACAAGTAATTCATTGGACAAAGCCCTCTGATCTGTTCAACCAGATTTCATCTGTCAAACTTGGGTTGTAATGAGTAACTGGTAACATATGCATGCCTATATAAATCTCATAAACCACCATTAACATTTGATCAGTATGATATAATAGATGAAGAATGGGGCATATACGCGTATATACACTCTAAAAAATCTCGGGACAAAATTGGTTTTTTAGATTCAAAATGGTTTTTTGAAAAACCAAATTTCAATGCAAAACCAACATGGATTTTTAAAAAAATCCATGTTGGTTTTTTGCATTGAAATTTGGTTTTTCAAAAAACCATTTTGAATCTAAAAAACCAATTTTGTCTGAAATTTTTTAGAGTGTATGGTAAACTTCATTATGTCAAGAATCCCTATTTAGCCAATTTGTTCATTATGGGGTTCATGGACAAAGTAAACCACTTATTGGTTTTTTAATCATTACACCAGTTGATTAAATGGATGTATCTATGAATAAGGCTTTCTTTTTATATTGAGGCTGTGTTGTGGCAAATAATTCTAAAAGAACCTTTAATCATTGACAAAATCAAGTCCTGGTAAACATGGTGTAGATTCTAATCATCATGAACAGACTATATTTCCACAAGGGGATGTACAACCCATGTATTATGCTGCGAGAACTTTCTTATTTACCAATGAAAACATAGCACATTGAAACATTTCCTCTAAAATATCATATAGTTGCTAATTTTTTACACAGCAGTATCCTGTGATAAACATTTTCATTGATCTCAGCAGAACTTTGTGACTTTTTGTAACTTTTAAATCATCATGATGAAGAGTATGTCATGATTGATTAGGGTAATGTATGTTGTGAAGTTGTACTTGATAATGGTATTTGTACAAAACATGGCATCTCCCATTTAAGAACCAATGTTGCAAGTCTATATTACTGTCGTGATCAATCAATGTGAGTGATTTCTCCAGTCCTCCATCCTTCAATGTAGCTTTTTGCAGTGAGCATGGACGATACAACAATACATTTAGTGCACAGCAATGAATAATGTAACAGTGATGATTTTGTTGTGAGGACCAAAAAACGTTGGAGTACTGCCCTGAGGAACCACCAGCGTACATGGATCGAATTGCTTGTAACAAGTGTGGTTTGTGCCTTTATGAAATAAAATGCCAAATTTCACTCTTCCGACCTCAACTGACAATTTTACAGTCAGGACTGGACAAAAAACTATGCTTCTGACTTTTGAATACTTACCAATTCCTGACATTGGTCTATTAGTAGAACTTCATAAAAATCACATTGGTTTAATAGTAGAACTTTATAAAACTCACAAAATAAAATCCTCATAAAGATGTTATATCTCTAAATGGCATGTATCACCCGGAAACGCTAAAGGATTACACAAGGCAGCGCTAAGAATTACTTGAAGTACTTCTAGTTTGAGCATGAATAATCTTCCTTAATTTGTTTTCTTTGGGTGTCTTACGTCAACAGTGAACTCATCAGCTATCCATCTTTCCCTCTATCTATCTTTCCTTTTGTTCTGACATCCAATTCATGTTACTGACTGCATGCAACTTATGGTGTTCTCATCAGTCAGCATCATTTTGAGTAAAGAACTATTATGAACCAAAGAAGACTGATTTCCCATGGCTCACTGGCCCTTGTGACGAAAATCACCCTAAGTCTTTGGCCTCCTCCACAGCTTTGCAAGTTCCGCAGTCTGTCATACCTTGCTTGGGACACCAAATAGAGTAGATCGTTGGTCTGCATCTTATTGTTTGTTTCTTTGAAATGCGCCTGCAAGGATCAAAAAAGGATTGAGTAATGAAAGAAAAGAACCACTGAAGTGCCAAGGTTAATGAGAATAAGGACTGGTTCAGACATGCAAGCTACACTGTTGACCTTAAAAAAACTTCTACATTCTCTTCTTTGGAGATTGAATGATACTATAGAATTAGCATTGTTTGACTCCAGCATAATTGTTTTATTGCAAGCAGAAATCAAAAAAGTCCCTTGATCACTCAAAACACGTCTGAACAAGACTCAGAACAAGATAATCCAAGCTTTTCTGTAATATATTGATATATACAGTGTATATATAATGTATACGTGTCTTTTGCCAGAAATCAACAGCAGTCTCAGAAAGATAAACACACTTAATGAAAACATAACATACCTAAAACACCCTTGTCAAAAATGCCTAAAACCCCAAATCATATAAGGAAAGCAATGACATTCATTCAGCTTAAGAATAAGCTTGTCCATACTCCCGTCTTTCCATATTTTTGGCTTTTCTTTCCTGTTATCCGAAATATGACATTTTCGGTTTAAGAAGATGGATCATTAGTGGTTTCAACCAAGAAATATCCACTCTAATCTATGGCTGTGTTTTTGTTAGCTGGGCCTCAGGTAAGAGAAAATAAGAACACAGAAATTATTCCTAAAACCCTCCCTTAAACAAAAATTTTACAATATTATACTTATATAACAGCATGTCCAGTATTCAGTGTACACCACATCTGACAAAATTACACAATGAGGTTATTTCACAGTAGAACAGAAACTTTTGAGCCCAACAGTGTATCCTGTTCATGTAATCATCAGATTGGACTGAGAAATATTCTATGTGACTTTCATCAAGTTTCGTTGGGGCAAAGTTGAGTTATGCCATATATTCAAATATTTTGGTGTCTGATGAAATTATGCAAAAGTGACATAGACAGTTTTATGAAGAGACTGACAACCAGTTCTGTAGAAAAAGCGATTTTGAGCATCTCTCCAGGAAGAGTAAGGGAGACATCAGACCCCATCCTACAGATGCTGCACACATTACATAAGATCATTTACATCACTCAGGTATGTTGGAGAGCACTAGTAGCCACTGACGTATTGTTTGCTGAGCGTGTAGATTCTTGTGGTATACAATGTATGAGATGCATTTACAGCTCTTGAACGTGTGTACCTTGTCCTGCTTGAAGTCAATCAAATGGAAGAATTTTTGGATTATCTTTGCATGAGGCTGTTCTTATAATAAAGCAAAACAATGACAGATAATATAAATCCAGAGATTCAATGTCGGTGTGATTGTTTCAGTATACTGATATTGTTTTGACAGTGACAGCCTCTTACTGGCTGACTCATGAAACGAATGCCTTTTCTTGGTGTGTCTTTAAAACTAATTGCAATCTTCATTAATATATATCCTAGATATGATCCTGACCTTTAAAAAGTTCCCATGCATGTGCAACAGATGGTTTTCATAATAGTCACCGAGGTTGTTTAGTCACCAAGTGATATGCAGTTATAGACTGAGATGTTTCCTTGGTATTGGTATCATAATTAAAGCATCCCTAACTGATTAATGCTGTTGTCTCTTGGTCACTAACAAGCTGTAAGATGCATTCATCTGACTATACCTACTAATTCATGGATTCTGATGATAATAAACGATTGTACAGCTGCCACCCACATTATCACATATAGACGGAAAATCATAGAGCGTTTCAAGAGAGCCATGTTTGGCCACCACAGCACGCCTGCCAACCTGAAGAATGAGCTCAAGAAGGTAAAATTCCTCCCATTTGTATTCTGCTTATCATCAGCTCCTGCATTACTCAAAAATACCAAATTGATGAACTTTCTCTTATTTTCAGCAGGGAAATGGTTCTCAGGAGCTGATAGACCTCAATTTCGGACCAAGTGAATCATTGGGTCTTGTGAAAAAGACCAGCCAGGATTCAGAACAGTTAAGGAGATCAAAGGGTTTTTGTCAAGATTTCAGGGCAAAATAGCAATAGCCCTTCAAAAGGGTTGTCCAAAAAAGGTGTAAATTGTACTTTAGATGATAATTTAGTTGTATATCAAGCTAAGGATGAGGTGCATTCAAAGTTTCAGCTAGTTTGATACTAATGAGAAAACACATAATATTACCACATCTTTTGACAATAAGAGTGAATTCACCTGGCAGGAACTGTCCACTTTCATCTATCCAGGGAGGACATTTCCTGTGAAACAGAACTTGGAGAAGGCATATTAATGAACGATCTTCATAATCTTCCTGCTCACCAAGTTCTTCTATCGGGAAGAAATGCAAGCATGATTCAAAGTAAATTTATAATGGCCACTTGACATTAATATATATTCAAGATAAAGAGATGCTGATGGTCTCATGAAATATTTTTTTTAAATGATTCTCCGTTGCCGTATTCTGAAATTCATTACCAGCAGTCTTGGGCTTGTGGTACTGCGTTATGCAAGGGGAAAACGACCCTATCTGTAAGTTAATGCCTCGTTTGCATGCAAATTTGAAATACTATAATTAATAGCACTCATGATAGACTAAAGATTAGAATATAAATTAGTACAGATCGCAGGATAGCCCATTGAAGACCCGGTCTAAGACCTACTTCTGCAGCAGATAGATCACTGCTCAAATGACATGTGGCAAGTTTCAAGTGGTGATCTTTTTCTTGCCAGTTTATCAATGTATTATTGGTTAATCAGAAATATTGGTTTATTTTTCACAGCTGATTTTGGACGAGCAGGCATTAAGAAGCAACAGGACAAACCAAATATGTTTTCAGTCGTAGAGATCAGGTGTACCTGCAGTTTTCATGTGAATATGTACCATACATATTGTGCAATGTGTATTCAACATGTGTATGAAACTATAAACATTTTATTATGTTCCATGACTTATTTCGTAATATTTGCACTGTGACCAACATTATTGTATTGTATTGTATTGTATATACTCTCAGTCATGCACTGCAATCAGGCACGAAATTCGTGGTGAGCCTTCCACAATGATACAGCTCAGGGCAGCCATAGAATGGCGCCAATGGGCAGAGACTACAGGAACATTGCCCAAGGTTCCCATGCCGTAGCATTCTCCAGTGTTGGTGACCGCCGTGTGATGATGATTGATGAGAAGACTGGGAGTCTGGCACATACCCTATTAATTCAGGGATGTCCAGTGTCTTTCAGTTGCCCCAGCACAGAACACTGGATACAAACCGCCTCCATTTAATGTCCCATGAGCTCGGACTAAATTGAGTTCCAGGAGTCGGAGTCGAACCCTCGACCTCAGAGCCAGACTGGTAGTGCAATCAAGCACCTTAAACCATTAGGTCCCTGGTAATTTATGTTTGTGTGCTTGCATGGTTTAGTCAACTGTCAGTGTTCTTGGAAGTGCATTTCATATATTAAGAAGACGTTTCGTGGATGATCCCAAGCAATGAACAGGAATCCTCAAATTGCATTTGCAGTATTCTTGTAAAATAATTACCTTTTAAGGGGACCCCCTTGCTCTCCTTCTTGCTTCAATGCTTGATTGTTTGTGCTTGGTAAAAGAAAGATCCTACTTTTTCACTCTGCAATAATTACGTGAAAACTTTTGTGACGATGCAGTCAGATACTGATGAGAAAATATCAGCACCAAAACTATCACATTCCATAATATTATGAGCAATATGCATGCAGAGGAATTGGGGCTCCAATTGAGTATGTGATGGGCTATCCTGCCATGCATTCTGATCTATATTCCAATCTATACTCATTTTGGAGCAATCTTATATATTTTGGAACCACTTTGAGTATGGCAGGTTCATTTATTTTCAGAAAAATAATTAGTTTACTACTGATGGTGTTATTAATTGGAATAACCTTATTTGGGTACCTTAGAGAGAATGAATATTACCTACTTGAAGAAGAGAGTATTATCATGAGGCCATAAGCATCGCAGCGAATTCTTGGTTAGTTACTTCGCCGATAAACTTACACCCTAAAAAATGTCGGGACAAAATTGGTTTTTTAGATTCAAAATGGTTTTTTGAAAAACCAAATTTCAATGATCCATGCTAGTTTTTGCATTGAAATTTGGTTTTTCAAAAAACCATTTTGAATCTAAAAAACCAATTTTGTCTGAAATTTTTTAGAGTGTAGTGCTCAGCGAAAGAAAAGGACATGGAGAGTTGGAGACGTTTCAAAATGTAATATCTTGTCATCTCAGGATGTTCCAAATGAACTGAGACATTGTGTCACATCTTCTTTGGCTCGGCATTAAGGTGGCTCGATACTCGTGAACTTTCCAAGATAGGATTTCTTAAAAATAGTTCAGAATGATCCAAAATATAGTTTATAGCAAGGATATATAAACAAAAGTGGTCGCTACCAGCCTTTCTTTCAAAATATTTGAGGTAATGTAAAAGAAAGTCAGTCCACGCAAACCTGAAAAACTCAATTTTTTTCTTAATTTTTTTACTGTGAAGTTGACCATTCATCCTATGTTATCAAATGAAGCATGGAATTAAAGAGGACAGTTTTGTGGAAAAGCTGATTGAAATTCCAGAAAGAAATATTTAGTTAAAGAACTTTACTGGGGGTTCGGAACAAAATTTTCGATTTTGAAAATTAAAATTTTTTTATGAATCATAGCGCAGAAAAAAAAGGCGAAATAGAATTCTTTATTTCTGTGTCATTTGCTTCTGAATGATGTGAGGAACAATATAATGATACTGACATACGGCCCTACGGGCCTGGATATTGATATAGAAATTTATTTATGTCACAGAGTCATTTTTGAGAAATTAGATATGTTTGCCGAAAATAGCCTGCAGAAATTTTCTACTACGAGTAGAGAGCTTAAATTCCGTCAGATTGTAGTATCCTTCATAGCGCATCTAATGCTGCAAACGAGAAGTCTCTAACCTTATTAGAAGTCCCACAAATGCGAAACGAAGCTGCCGACGCATGAAATTCTCAGAATTAAAAAAATGACCTGAAACAGTGTCAGCAGTTCTCTTCTGCAATGGTGACGTTACGATGGATAGGCCTACTCAGGACCAGGATAGGGCCTGCCTGGCTGCGCGTGGATGTGCGCAAATGACGCATTTACATGAGTAGCGAGCCACCTTAAATCAATATTGCGTAGGTTAGTTTTTCATCCTTACAGTACAATGAATCATACCTTCAACTTAATGAACCGTATTCTTTCGCAAAGTTTACAAACCTTCCTGCAGATATATAGGCCTATGATGTCTGTTTAAAAGTAGGATTCGTTTATGTCAAAGAAATATATATATAGAATTCATTTCTATAGAGAGGGGTTATAATTGAACGATGTGCTGCTTTCGTCGTCTGTCAGCTTAGACTTGTCATCTTATGATGTGTAACATCTTTGCTGGGTTGGAATAAATCAAGAGCACGTGTTTAAAGCATACAAACAATAGTTTTGCTCTCTTCAATGCATGGGTCATATTAACAATACTTTTAAATTACAGATAAAGATGCCTTAATCTTAAGTAAAAGTTTTATAACCTCTCATGATGTGCTAGATGCAGAATTATGTTGTAATTCACATCAAGGAAGAAAAAAACTAGGAAAAGCTGTCTAACAATGAAAAAATGTATGTTATTCTCTATCCTGAAGGAAACACAATGCACTGCCTGGAATTGTCTAAAGAAACCCTGGTGAGAGCATGAATGTCACTATAAGCTCTGTTTTTGCAAGCTGCAGGTTGTGCCACTATCATCCTTTTTCTTCAGATGCTGATTCCTGTAACTGACTGCTACTTTTGGTGTTTATTTTGGCAATTATTAGTTGCATGCTCATCAGACAGCATCATGCTTGGTAAAGGAATTATGAACCTAAGGAGTGACCTCATTGAATGGTTTGACAAACAGGCATATTTTGTGCACCTTTTAAATGACTTTGGCCGCCTCCACTACTTTGCAAGTTCCACAGTTTGTGGTAGGTTTCCATCTTGCTGTTTGTTTTATTGAAATGCCTGCAAGGACAAAAAGACAACATTTAGCTACGTGTCTGGAGAAATTGAGCCATTGAAATGTCAAGGTTAATGAGACTAAAGACTGGTTCAGACATGCAAAGAACACCAGTAACTTCTGTCTTCACTCGCAAAGACATTGTTTCAATGCAAAGAGAAACCATGAGTAGAAGTGGATAAAGCACTATTGCCAGGACAGACTTTTTTCAAAGGAAATGTACAGACCAGTCACTCACTTTTGGGTATTCATCTTTTCGTTTTCCAGCTTTTTCTCTAAGTTTCAGTGATCTTTCTGAAGACTGTCCATATGGACCAAAATGACGTCAGCCAAGTGACCAGCCACTCCATAAAATGTCTTGCCATTGCTCCGGGTCGGTCGTGATGCACCTGAAGACCAACAAATTTCCTGTAAGTAAGGAGTAATTGGCTAATTAGCCCAACTCACATTTTGACCTTTTGAAAAGCAATCTTATCGAGCAACTAATCGGTTCTATTTTGCTGTCCATTTTCCACCAATCAGCTTTTGCTTCTACAAGTATAATTACAAAGCGGAGAATTCGCAGAGCCACGTCCAAACCAAGACATAGTTTTAAAAGCTGAATGTTTCTGTGTAATATCAGACACATGCTTTACTTTTCTTTAAACGAGAAATTTTACTGCAATTTTAACAAGTATGAGTTGCTTGGACCACTTGCTACGTAGTTTCTAAGCTACCCCTAATTGGCTGATGGTCAGTCAAGGACCAATCAGAGGAAGACAAAATGCTTCATAGCAAGTGGCCTTGCAACTCATACTAATTAAAATTGCAGTAATAAATTAAGACAGACAGACAGACAAATTCTTTATTGACCTGTGTAAAAATATAAACCCAGCCCTATATGGGCTTACAAGTCATCAAAACAATATAAAAGTAACTTTAACAAAACATTTTCTAGAAACTACAATATTAAAACATTTATAATCACTTATTTACATTATTTATACAACAAACTTCTTCTATGGAAAGCTTTAAACAACTATTCTGCGGTAAATTTAATCTTAGAAATCTTTGAACATCAACAACTAAATTTTTTCTTGTAATGATAAAAAGTAGAAATCTACATAATAATCTAAAGATGGGTTAAAGTAAACTACGTAAATTGTTATATATTACAATGGAACAAAAATGATTTTCGTCTACAAGAACATGATCTTCAATTACTTGCAGATGCAGATCACAAAGCTTTTTGGGAAGTTTCAGGATATGCCTTGGTCATTCCAGCCAATTTCATGACATATCCCAAAGGAGGGGATGAATGCTTTTATGGATCATTCTCAAATTTCGGGACAATTTGCGTTACTCTAGCTCCCTGACATTAATATGAATGCGACAAATATCTGAAGCGTCACTCTGCATCTGTTATTCATATTTCTACTTAGAACCACTGCATTTGGAGCAAAAAGTTTTTCCCTGTCACTGGACCTGACATGACAAAATCAAGTGTTCATTTTCCTCCTAATATACCATTATTTTCAAAGTTTCTTTGCACGATTCATGGGAATATATACTTGAATTTATATTTAGTTCATATTCAATTTTTTTTTGGTATAATTTGATTGATTAAATTGATACAATAGTCGTGTCACTAATTTATGTCAATTTTTTTGTCCCCTCCATTACTTGCCATAGCTCTGTTCGTTATTGTTTTTTACGAGCTATTTTCACTGAATATCATCAGACGCATGTGCGCCATAGTACCACTGCCTTGCAGACTTCATAAAACATGTAGGCCTATTCAATAAATTATGACATAATGTTCTTAAAAAATGTTTTTGGTCCTACTAAAATGTCCCCTTCGTTTCCTTCATTTCCAAGCTTACCAATGATAATTTTACAGAGCGATTTCATGTATATGTTGCTGAGGGTGGCAGGTTTTAATATTCTGCAATCATTTTGTCTAATCTCCAAAATAAAAAGCAGTAATGAGCGAAAAGCAAAAAATTGTTCCCCTCCGTTACCGTCCACTCCGTTACCAGATCATGAGCAAGAAATCGACATTTGGTCCAAAAAATCTACTGATACGAGATGAAGTACTTCTGAAAATAATAGTTACATCAATCTTTTATCATTTTTCCTTTTGTTGCTGTTCCTACAGTTAGTTTTTTACATCAAAATTCCCCTCCGTTACCACATTGTCCCCTCCGTTACAGGACAATTTTCCTATACACGTTGTCCCGAAATTTGAGAATGGCCCTTATAGCTCTTTGCAGGTTTGAGGTCCATCGGAAAAATTAATTTTCTTATTTTCAATTCGCAAACTGGCTTTGCCACGTCATTCAAAGTTACCTGTAGATTTCCTAATATTCTTATTAGATGAAAACCTTTAGTTTGTTAATCAGTTAGTTTATTGACACCTATGTTGCAAGTATGATATGCACTGAATCAATTGATATCACCATAAACTGACATGAACAAATTGTAAAAGCATTTTTAAAACCAGTGAAATCAAAAAGTTAATTTTGAAACTGTTTGGGCCGCTAATCCGCAAAGATATATAATACCCACTGTCCTTTGTATTGAATGTGTGCCTATATTGGCCAAACTAATTACTTCAACTGCGAAACTTCTTAGGGGATAGACATATTACAAAGAACATTATGTAACATAATAAATAACATGTTTATTGTTTCATACACATGTTGAACTGTCACTGTACTACGTGGTACACATTAACATGAATACTGCTGACACACCAGACTTCACAGAACTGAAGCAGAGGAAATACCATTTCAAATATCGTTCATACACCATACATTTCATGTTATTTCAGGAATAATAAATATACTGAACGGTTATTTATAACTTTGGTTTTGTAAGCTGCTGTATCATTATCATGATCAACTTGTAATCAAATTCATCTCAATGGTGACAATTTTAAAAGGTCTCATTTTGTTTTTTTAACAATTACCCTCACTCCAAACACACATTTAACAAACAGTTTTAAACAACAATAAATTACTAACCTCACATATTCTGAGTAATTTAAATGCATAATACATGTGTGCTCACGACACCCAGTTTATTGTTTATTGAACAATAATTGTTATTGATTACGGTGTCAACCAAATACTTTATAATCATTTGAGGACTTATTGAATGACATAAATGTCATATACGGGTGTTGGGAGTAATTCAAGAGCAGGTGCACCAATTGAGTAAGCTGTCAGTCCATAATGTTACAACTTCTCCAGAAATTTTGCTGACTCAATTTTATATCTGCGCTTTTCCAAATGGTCAAAAATATTCCTAATCATTGATGACATATTGTTATTACACTGAAACATATATTCTTGCATGAAAGCAAGTGGACGGGTCTTTACATATATATCACAACAGAAGACGTATATACAATTAATATCATATATGGACGGATCTCCCTGCTTGTACCTGCTTGTACCAAAACAGACTGTTCAAGCACAAAGAAAACGACGCATCCTGTCCCCCAACATTCTCGTTTGTCAAATGGCTTGCTTGAAAACATATCAGAGCAAGGCCAAAAGATTGTATCAGCAACAGTTCTTTCACAAAAATCATTCCACACTTGCTCTCTTGTGCCATCAAAGTGATCACCATGCAAGAATATACAGTATACACCCAGCAAGACTCAATGGGATCTTAAATCATCTTTGGCAAAGACATAGAAATCCATTCATTGAACATGCATGGCTGACAGGAGCCGGTTGCTATCCATAAAGGAATATCAGCATCATCCAATGCAGTCCACATCTCCTGAACCTTTCGATCTCTTTAGCTGTTCCATCTCCCGGCTGATCTGTTTTGCAAGACCTAACGATTCACTTGGTCCGAAATTGAGGTCTATCAGCTCCCGAGAACCATTAACCAGCTGAAAAGAAGAGAAATTTCATCAATTTGGTATTTTTCAATAATGCAGGGGCTGATGATAAGCAGAATACAAATGGGAGGATTTTTACCTTCTTGAGCTCATTCTTCAGGTTGACAGGCGTGCTCTGGTGGCCAAACATGGCTCTCTTGAAACGCTCTATGATTTTCCGTCTTGGGTTATGTGATAATGTGGGTGGCAGCTGTAATTACAATCATTTATCATCATCAGAATCCATTAATTAATATGCATAGTCAGATGCATCCATTCTACCACTTGTTAGTGACCAAGAGACAATAGCATTAATCAGTTTGGGATGCTTTATGGTACGAATACCAAGCACACATCAGAGTGCATATCATTTGGAAACTAAACAACCTCAGTGACAAGTATGAAAATCATCCATTGCACATATATGGATACATGAAATCCTTTGAATAGTGAGAACATATCTTGGATATGAATTAATGTTATGTTATATGTATTTTAATCTTAAAAGATTCCAATTAGTTTTAAAGTTACCCTGAATGATAGGTCAGGATTGGACAAAAAGTTTTCCTGATTTTTACATAATCTAGTCGAGCATGCTTGTATTACTAAGTGTGCAAAATTTCTTTGCTTTTGGATCATTCTTTCTTGTAGAAATGACCTAACAAATGCACTAAATGACCCCTGGATTTATTTCAGGTACACACGGAAAAAATCGCCACTCTTGCTTGCTTTCTACTTTGTGACGTCATCACCATTATAAACATAGGCTGCGCGGCAGCATACCCTCGGCTACTCAGCGGCTATTCTCCTGACAGTGGGATACATTGAGGCAGGACCCCACTGGGTACTCTAATATCCTCCTGAACATGAAATTCCCTTTGAAAATCTTTCTTTGAAGGCCAAGAGCTGTGAGCAAAATAATATAAATGTTTCCTGTCTGCCATTTTGTATTGGCGGGAATTCAAAATCCACATGCAATCAGCTTGCAGGATGGGTCCCCCCAGAAAAAGAGGGGAAACAGTTAAAATTTGGGCAAGGAGTCAAAAAGTGTGGCACAAGATCAAATTAACTGAAAATCAATGGTTAGCAATTAGCAAGACATTACATTGTACTGTAGAAGTGGTATAATTTCGTATAATCTGGATAATGAAATTCAGGTAAGTATTCCACTATTCCTATTGGTGGCCTGTGGCAAAATCTGTGCCTTTTTGTGAACGAACAATTTGAGAAATAAAATTTTAAAAAAAATGAAGTCAAGAAGATGACTGGTTTCGGTGACAATATTAAGAACAATATTATCCGGCATTTTAGAAAGTTGGTTTTTTATCAAACTTATTTTTGTCTGAATGTAATATACAGTGGTGACAGACAGGAAAATAAAGCAATACAGTGCACAATAGACAGGTAATGACCATTAAAAAGACAGCTAGAAATGGACAACAATTGAGATAAAGACAGTCAGAAAACGATCAGGACATGTAGGGGACTGTTTAGATAGTTAGCTGGATAGATAGATAGATAAATAGATAGATAGATAGATAGATAGATAGATTTTTGGTAGTTTGATCAATCCAATTATCAGTTTTTCTATTAAGATGTGTCATAATTCCTGCAGAAAAGATAAAATTACTATTTCATTTAAACTGCATAAAACTGAATTGCAATAAGGGTAGCTATTGTTTGGGGTGACAGTAATGTCGTCAAAGGTGCAACTCGCCAGTTGGTGAAGTCGTCCCATGCTTGGTGAGGTCGTCAAAGACCATAGTGAACTCGTCAAAGACTGGTCAAAACTTCCAGGTCATCAAAAATGCTAGTAAGGACGTCAAGAGAGGTAGTAAGGTCGTCAAGAGAGCTGGTATAGTCGTCAAAGAACTACGTTTGAACATGGGTTATTAAACCTGTAAATTTTATTCATAATAATAATAGGCATTTGTATAGCGCCAATTCCAAAAATTAGTTGATATTACTGTAGCATTTTGCAAAAAGATAGGTCTTTAAAAGCTTCTTGATAGATAGATAGATAGATAGATATATAGATATATAGATAGATAGATAGATAGATAGATAGATAGATAGCTAAATAGATAGCTACATATAGATATACAACCCTGGTGAATAGCCAGATATCCCTTTAAAATTTAATTTAAATGATATATAATTCACTCAACAGTCTTTATGCAATTGCAATTATCAGATCTGGTTTTAGCAAATGGTGTGTCGCTATTTTGAATTGTGTGCCTTTGAATGTAATTGCAATTGTCCCATAGACAATTATTTGCCAAGACTAAAACATGCTAGAATTACTGAAATATTAAAAAATACATAGATTGTAAATCTTGCAAAACTTCACACAGTGCAATGCATATTTCAATTAATTAAATGATATTTTACTAAATTATATTGCATTTACTGCTGTTTTATTAATTAGTTTATTTATTTATTATAACTGAAATTGTTCAAAGTTTAGATATAAATTATAATTCCGCTACTAGCCCTATATGAAAGGCTGTGGTAGACCACAGCTGTAAGTAGCCAAAAGCCTGAGATATATCTAACTATATAAGGTACTTTTATTTCACACAAATATGACGACCTCACCATGGTCTTTGACGACCTCACCATGGTCTTTGACGACCTCACCATGGTCTTTGACGAGCTCACCAGGTAGCCTGGCCAGTTTTGACCAGTTTACTAAAATCTTTGACGAGTCAACCAACTCCTTTGACGAGTCTACCAACCTATGAAGAGTCTACCAGGTCTTTTGACCATTTTACTTTTTTTTTGACGAGCTCACTAACTGGTGAGTCTACCTATTGACGACTATACCAACATTCATTGTTTGAACAAAAATTAGATATCTATTAGTTCAATAAATTTCTGTCTGTAAATCTTATATCTAATCAAACAGTGTCATTGACTTCAGTTCTACATCATCTTGATCCTGGATCCATTTTAGAATGTAGCCATGTAAATTGTTGGATGTTGTAACAATTTCAGTTAAATTGCATTATCCTTGCAGACATTCCCCTTAAAGGGGCTTCCTTAGTCCCCCTCCTCAGCTGCTTAACACTCATATCAGTTGGCTATTGTCTGTTGTACCCCAATCTTTTAATCACCTTATGCAATGCCATTATGTAACCTGACAAAAGAATGGAGGGTGGCATACTTCACACATCTCAGAAGTGTGCCACTGTGATGAGGGGGGGGGGGGTCCAATGAAACATCACTGAAAATCAATGGTTACCAAGAGATTGAACTTGAAATGATATATCTACTAGTCAAAATGAAATCTGGATCATGTGATTCGGGCAAGTAGGCCTATGGTTGATTTTGTGCTTTTTGTAAAAGGAATAAATTGAGAAAAAAGAATAGTTCCAGTTGATGATTGGGTTTTGTGATATATCCATGTATGGGAATCTTGAATCATTGTAAAGCTTTAGAAATTGTACAGGATTAAAATTGCTCTAATAATCTTTCCATCTACGTATGCATCTATCAATCTATGTATCTATATATATATCTATCTATCTACATGTGTCTATCTATCTATCTATCTATCTATCTATCTATCTATCTATCTATCTATCTATCTATCTATCCATCTATCTATCTCTATCTTTCTATCTTTCTATCTATGATAATCTGTCTATCTATCTATCTATCTATCTATCTATCTATCTATCTATCTATCTATCTATCCATCTATCTATCTATCTATCTATCTATCCATCTATCCATCTATCTATCCATCTATCTATCTATCCATCTATCTAGTCTATCTAGTCTTAGCTATTCTTATCATAAATTACAAATATGGAATATGGGTCTAAAAACATAAATTATAGATGTCTCCAACCAAAACCATTGTAAATAGTAACACTAAAACAAGGTTTATGCCAGTATATATATATCTTTTAAGGCTAAGCAAGTTGCTAGTTAATACAAAGGTTAAATGCTGGTCAAACTTTGGAGAATAACAATAGCTGTAAAGAAAAACAAAACAAGAGAAACATGTCCCAACTCTGTGTACAGCCGGTATGGGCTACAAAAAGTCATATCTCAGCTTCTAGTTCGCCTAAATCTTTTATTCAAATTGGAAATTTCTTTATTTGTTCAATATAAGACTACAAAGTTGGTGTCAATGCAGTTTGGATATATTTCTAAGAAAAAAGAAAATTTGTTAAAAAGTTGAGGGTGCTGTGCACTGCTTTTGTGCTCCTTTGTTCCTAGCTTTGGTCACTGGACAGGATTAGTGACACAATGTTACATAACATGAGTGGCTGGAGGGGAGGGGTACAATGAAGCACAGACATAGTGTCTCCAGGCCCATTCACAAAAAAACTGGACCCCTTCCAATGATGACACTTTTACCCCCTAAACAATATTTCTTTAAAATGCTAAAAATACAATTGGAGTGAGTTTTAAAATGAATCAAAAGACAGATTTATCCAATAATGTCTTGAAATGTAAAATTACACACTGAAATTTGCAGAAATTGGGTTTGCATGCCAAGTAATTTTCTTTGATAACCCTCTATATATATATATATATATATATATATATATATATATATATACACATAACACCCCTTTTGTGGGGCGTGTATCTCAGACCAACTTACGTGGAGAATATCAGTAACCAACTTGAGTGGTATATAAGACATATATACATGTATTAAATATGCCCCGCAACTGAGACTTCGACAAGTAATCCTTTGTTTTATATCGCACTGTTCGATATTATATATAACCCACAATATATATACCCCACATTTAAGAACCATTCCTTATTTCAGAGTGAAAAAAACCAAGATGAAATAATGTCAGTTATTGACATTATTCATCTCGCACCATTATGATTACTTAATCAATCAGTCAATGATATAGCTCTAGAAATGCTGTTTTACCTTCAGCTAACGAAGTTCGAAGAAGGTATTGCAACCACTTTGGCAAAATGTTGTCCATCCGCCGCGGATAGATCATTCACGAGCCTCTATTGAATGTACATGGATGAAATTTAGTACACATATAGCCTGTATGGTCTAGGTGTACCTTTTCATGGTCTGACTGATAGATATAACATAATTTTTGAAACAATTAAAGAAGAGGATACGAGTATGTTCTATTTACAAAAGACATGATGAGCAATTATAATCTTTTGTGAAAGGTGTTAAAATACATCAATATAAAATTAGGAAATGGCATTTGGGTGTATATACCACAGAAGTACCCTGAATGTATGTAATTTGGTTAATTGGCAAATTCTTTAATTAAATTAAAATATGCTGAATTGTCGTTATAGGGTTAACAGCTTAACAAGATGCTCTTGCTATTTTACAGGCTTACAAATATTAATACAAAACTCGTTGGATGAAGGAACTTTCTTGGGACACAAATCATATATACCCCACAATTTTTTTCTTTAAATTTTTTTTCAAGAATTTGCAATTTTGTAAGGGATTCTCACCTTATGAGCAGGATTTTCATTGCTCATCATCACTTTGTAGGCCGAACATCACCTTATCCTCTTAATTGAGACTCATTAAGTTTGTCACCAAATTATGGGGCATACAAAATTAATGATTGTGGGGTATATATCAATATATAGCCCACAATTTTCGGAGCCTTGCATCAACACTTGGTAATTATTATTGGCTGTACAAGCAAATGTAATGTGCTGTATGTGCGAACATAGAAAGATAACCTAAATCATGGGATATATAGCACAGAAGTACCCTGAGTGTATGGAATTTAGTTAATTGGCAAATTCTTCAAATAAGTGGAAATATGCCGAATTGTCGTTATAGGGTTAACAGCTTAAAAAGCTGATTTTGCTGTTTTACAGGCTAACAAATATTAATTCAAAACTCGTTGAAAGAAGAAACGTTCTTTGCGATATAAATCATATATACCCCATAATTTTTTTTCAAGAATTGTGGGGCATATATCATAAAAATTGGTTAAACACCATTTCTTGAGCTATGTATTTGCAATTTTTTAAGGGATATACTTGAGCTCCTTCTGCAAAGGATTTTCATTGCTCATCATCACTTTTTTGACCAAACATCACCTTATCCTCTTAATGGAGACTCATTAAGTTTATTACCAAATTATGGGGTATACAAAATTAATGATTGTGGGGTATATATCAATATATAGCCCACAATTTTCAGAGCCTTGCATCAACACTTGGTAATTATTATTGGCTGTACCAGCACAAATGTAATGTGCTGTTTGTGCGAACATAGAAAGATAAGCTCTTTTTGCAATCACTTAAATCATGGGATATATTGCACATAAGTACCTTGAATGTATGAAATCTAGTTAATTGGCAAATTCTTCCAATAAGTTGAAATATGCCGAATTGTCGTTATAGGGTTAACAGCTTAAAAAGCTGATTTTGCTGTTTTACAGGCTTACAAATATAAATACAAAACTCGTTGGAAGAAGGAAAGTTCTTTGCGATATAAATCATATATACCCCACAATTTTTTTTTTCAATAATTGTGGGGCATATATCATAAAAATTGGTTAAACACCATTTCTTGAGCTATGTATTTGCAAATTTTTAAGGGATATACTTGAGCTCCTTCTGCAAAGGATTTTCATTGCTCATCATCAATTTTTTGACCAAACATCACCTTATCCTCTTAATGGAGACTCACTAAGTTTATTACCAAATTATGAGGCATACAGAATTAATGATTGTGGGGTATATATCAATATATAGCCCACAATTTTCAGAGCCTTGCATCAACACTTGGTAATTATTATTGGCTGTACAAGCAAATGTAATGTGCTGTATGTGCGAACATAGAAAGATAAGCTCTTTTTGCAATCACTTAAATCATGGGATATAAAGCACAGAAGTACCCTGAATGTATGAAATTTAGTTAATTGGCAAATTCTTCGGGTAAGTGGAAATATGCAGAATTGTCGTTATAGGGTTAACAGCATAAAAAGCTGATTTTGCTATTTTACAGGCTAACAAATATTAATACAAAACTCGTCGGAAGAAGAAACGCTCTTTGTGATATAAATCATATATACCCCACAATTTTTTTTTCAAGAATTGTGGGGCATATATCATAAAAATTTGTTAAACACCATTTCTTGAGCTATGTATTTGCAATCTTTTAAGGGATATACTTGAGCACCTTCTGCAAAGGATTTTCATTGCTCATCATCACTTTTTTGACCAAACATCACCTTATCCTCTTAATGGAGACTCATTAAGTTTATTACCAAATTATGAGGCGTACAAAATTAATGATTGTTGGGTATATGTCAATATATAGCCCACAATTTTCAGAGCCTTGCATCAACACTTGGTAATTATTATTGGCTGTACAAGCAAATTTAATGTGTTGTATGTGTGAACATAGAAAGATAAGCTCTTTTTGCAATCGCTTAAATCATGGATATATAGCACAGAAGTACCCTGAATGTATGAAATTTAGTTAATTGGCAAATTCTTCCAATAAGTGGAAATATGCCGAATTGTCGTTATAGGGTTAACAGCATAAAAAGCTGATTTTGCTATTTTACAGGCTAACAAATATTAATACAAAACTCGTCGGAAGAAGAAACGCTCTTTGTGCTATAAATCATATATACCCCACAAATTTTTTTCAGGAATTATGGGGCATATATTATAAAAATTGGTTAAACACCATTTCCTGAGCTGTTGCTTTGCAATTTTTTATGGGATTTACTTGAGCACCTTCTGCAAAGGATTTTCATTGCTCATCATCACTTTTTTGACCAAACATCACCTTATCCTCTTAATGGAGACTCACTATGTTTATTACCATATTATGGGGCATACAAAATTAATGATTGTGGGGTATATATCAATATATAGCCCACAATTTTCAGAGCCTTGCATCAACACTTGGTAATTATTATTGGCTGTACAAGCAAATGTAATGTGTTGTATGTGTGAACATAGAAAGATAAGCTCTTTTTGCAATCACTTAAATCATGGGATACATAGCACAAAAGTACCCTGAATGTATGAAATCTAGTTAATTGGCAAATTCTTCCAGTTAGTGGAAATATGCAGAATTGTCGTTATAGGGTTAACAGCATAAAAAGCTGATTTTGCCATTTTACAGGCTAACAAATATTAATACAAAACTCGTCGGAAGAAGAAACGCTCTTTGTGATATAAATCATATATACCCCACAAATTTTTTCCAAGAATTATGGGGCATATATCATAAAAATTGGTTAAACACCATTTCCTGAGCTGTTGATTTGCAATTTTTTATGGGATTTACTTGAGCACCTTCTGCAAAGGATTTTCATTGCTCATCATCACTTTGTAGACCAAACATCACCTTATCCTCTTAATGGAGACTCAGTATGTTTATTACCAAATTATGAGGCATACAAAATTAATGATTGTGGGGTATATATCAATATATTGCCCACAATTTTCAGAGACTTGCATCAACACTTGGTAATTATTATTGGCTGTACAAGCAAATGTAATGTGTTGTATGTGCGAATATAGAAAGATAAGCTCTTTTTGCAATCATTTAAATCATGGGATACATAGCACAAAAGTACCCTGAATGTATGAAATCTAGTTAATTGGCAAATTCTTCCAGTTAGTGGAAATATGCCAAATTGTCATTATAGGGTTAACAGCATAAAAAGCTGATTTTGCTGTTTTGCAGGTTTACAATTATCAATACAAAACTCGTTGGGAGAAGGAATGTTCTTTGCGATATAAATCATATATACCCCACAATTTTTTTTCCAGAATTGTGGGGCATATATCATAAAAATTGGTTAAGCACCATTTCCTGAGCTGTTTATTTGCAATTTTTTAAGGGATTTACTTGAGCACCTTCTGCAAAGAATTTTCATTGCTTATCATCACTTTGTAGACCAAACATCACCTTATCCTGTGAATGGAGACTCATTAAGTTTATTACCAAATTATGAGGTATACAAATTTAATGATTGTGGGGTATATATCAATATATAGCCCACAATTTTCAAAGCCTTGCATCAACACTTGGTAATTATTATTGGCTGTACCAGCAAATGTAATGTGCTGTTTGTGCAAATATAGAAAGATAAGCTCTTTTTGCAATCACTTAAATCATGGGATATACAGCACAAAAGTACCCTGAATGTTTGAAATTTAGTTAATTGGCAAATTCTTCGAATAAGTGGAAATATGCCGATTTGTCGTTTTAGGGTTAACAGCTTAAAAAGCTGATTTTGCTGTTTTACAGGCTTGCAAATATTAATACAAAACTCGTTGGAAGAAGGAACGTTCTTTGCGATATAAATCATATATACCCCACAATTTTTTTTTTTCAATAATTGTGGGGCATATATCATAAAAATTGGTTAAACACCATTTCTTGAGCTATGTATTTGCAATTTTTTAAGGGATATACTTGAGCACCTTCTGCAAAGGATTTTCATTGCTCGTCATCACTTTCTTGACCAAACATCACCTTATCCTCTGAATGGAGACTCATTAAGTTTATAACCAAATTATGGGGTATACAAAATTAATGATTGTGGGGTATATATCAATAGATAGCCCACAATTTTCAAAGCCTTGCATCAACACTTGGTAATTATTATTGGCTGTACCAGCAAATGTAATGTGCTGTTTGTGCGAACATAGAAAGATAAGCTCTTTTTGCAATCACTTAAATCATGGGATATATAGCACAAAAGTACCCTGAATGTATGAAACTAGTTAATTGGCAAATTCTTCGAATAAGTGGAAATATGCCGAATTGTCGTTTTAGGGTTAACAGCATAAAAAGCTGATTTTGCTGTTTTACAGGCTTACAAATATTAATACAAAACTCGTTGGAAGAATGAACGTTCTTTGCGATATAAATCATATATACCCCACAATTTTTTTTTCAGGAATTGTCGGGCATATATCATAAAAATTTGTTAAACACCATTTCTTGAGCTATGTATTTGCAAATTTTTAAGGGATGTACTTGAGCACCTTCTGCAAAGGATTTTCATTGCTCATCATCACTTTTTTGACCAAACATCACCTTATCCTCTTAATGGAGACTCACTAAGTTTATTACCAAATTATGGGGCATACAAAATTAATGATTGTGGGGTATATATCAATATATAGCCCACAATTTTCAGAGCCTTGCATCAGCACATGGTAATTATCGCCCATGCTATGCTATGCATAGGGCGATTATGCTTTAGTGCTGAAATCTACTGAAGGGGTGAAATTACCAATGCTGTGGCTTCAACCAACCCACTCTGGAAGTTCTTATCATATGCATAACACATTGATACCATTGTAGATGTGCACAACGGTTCGTATTTTCACTTTAATTCAATATTAGAAAATTTACTATTATCAGTTTTAGAGGCTATCAAGGTCCAGAAAGCCTGCATTGTGGTGGCCATTTTCCCTTCCACAGGGTGAGTTTTAGTACACAGAATGGCCACTGCAAGCAGCTCATTCATACATTACACAAGAGGGCAGCACCTGCAAGTCATTTGCCACTTGCTCCCTTTGCACCACATTCTATTTCTGGGAAACTCAGCAATTCCTGCATCTCAGTATAGTTCATGCATCTTTTCAACTAATTATACAGGTAGCACGGGCTTATATTGTATCTATTTCATATTATTCTATTCTCTTCCCTCACAATCTACGGGCAACTTACTATATATTATATAAATCTGTTTTATATTTACGTAAATAAAATACTGGTTATAATATACACTCATGTAAACAAAAGATAGATAGATAGATAGATAGATAGATAGATAGATAGATAGATAGATAGACGGATTGGCAGACAGATAGGATAGATGGATAGGATAGATGGATGGGATAGATGGATGGGATATACAGTAGGATAGGATAGATGGATAGTACAAACGGATAGGATAAACAGACAGGATAGATAGATAGATAGATGGAGGAATGGATTGACAGATGGATTGATGGATATATGGGCTGACAGACGGACAGGGTAGACGGATGGGATAAACAGATAGGATAAACGGATAGGATAAACAGATGGGATAAACAGGTAGGATAAACGGGATAAACGGATAGGACATACGGATGGGATAAACGGATAGGATAAACGGATGGGATAAACGAACGGGATAAACGGATAGGATAAACGGATAGGATAAGTAGAAACGTAGATAGATAGATGAATGAATGGATTTATGGATGGATTGAATGATAGATAGACGGATGGATAGACAGATTGACAGACAGATAGGATAGATGGATAGGATAGACGGCTGGGATAAACAGATAGGATAGATGGATAGTATAAACGGATAGGATAAACAGACAGGATAAATAGATAGATAAATGGAGGAATGGATTGACGGATGGCTTAATGGATAGATGGGTTGACAGACCGATAGGATAGACGGATAGGATAAACACATAGGATAAACAGGTAGGATAAACAGGTAGGATAAACGGGATAAACGGATAGGATAAACGGATGGGATAAACAGCTGGGATAAACAAATAGGATAAACGGATAGGATAAATGGATAGGATAAACGGATAGGATAAATGGGATAATGGATAGGATAAACGGATAGGATAAACGGATAGGATAAACGGATAGGATAAATGGATAGGATAACGGGTAGGATAAACGGGTAGGATAAAGGGATAGGATAAACGGATATGTTAAACGAATAGGATAAACAGATAGGATAACAGATAGGATAAACGGATAGGATAAACAGATAGTATAAACAGATAGGATAAACAGATAAGATAAACAGATAGGATAAACAGGATAAATGGGATGAACCAATGCTTATGGGGTACTGGATAAACGGATAGGATAAACGGATAGGATAAACAGATAGAATAACGGATATGATTAATGGATAGGATAAACGGGATAAACAGGATAACGGGTAGGATGAACCGATAGGATAAACGGATGGGATAAATGGATAGGATAAACGGATGGGATAAAGGGATAGGATAAACGAATAGGATAAACGGATAGGATAAACGGATAGGATAAACGGATAGGATAACGGGATAAATTGGATAAACGGGATAACGGATAGGATAAATGGATATGTTAAACAGATAGGGTCAACGGATAGGGAAATGGCTAGAATAAATGGATAGGATAATGGATAGGATAAATAGATAGGATAAACAAATAGGATAAACAGATAACATAAACAGGATAAATGGGATGCACCAGTGCTTATGGGGTACTGGATAAACGGATAGGATAAATGGATAGGATAAACGGATAGGATAAACAGATAGGATAAATGGATAGGATAAACAGATAGGATAAATGGGATAAACAGGATAATGGTAGGATACCCGGATAGGATAAACAGATATGATAAACGGAGAGGATAAATGGATAGGATAAACGAACGGGATAAACTGGCTAACTGGCTAACGGATAGGATAAACATAGGATAAAACATGCGGGCCATGGGCGATGCTGTGCCATTATATGTGCTTGTTATTATTGGCTGTACAAGCAAATGTAATGTGCTGTATGTGCGAACATAGAAAGATAAGCTCTTTTTGCAATCACATAAATCATGGTATATATAGCACAGAAGTACTCTGAATGTATGAATTTTAGTTAATTGGCAAATTCTTCGAATAAGTGAAATATGCCGAATTGTCGTTATAGGGTTAACAGCTTAAAAAGCTGATTTTGCTGTTTCACAGGCTTACAAATATTAATACAAAACTCGTTGGAAGAAGGAACGTTCTTTGCGATATAAATCATATATACCCCACAATTTCTTTTTTCAATAATTGTGGGGCATATATCATAAAAATTGGTTAAACACCATTTCTTGAGCTATGTATTTGCAAATTTTTAAGGGATATACTTGAGCACCTTCTGCAAAGGATTTTCATTGCTCATCATCACTTTTTTGACCAAACATCACCTTATCCTCTTAATTGAGACTCATTAAGTTTATTACCAAATTATGGGGCATACAAAATTAATGATTGTGGGGTATATATCAATTTATACCATACTCGCTGATAAATCCTTCAATATTTACCATGATATATATCGCCGTATATCCCGTATATTTAGTGGTTACGTGACAAGTGGTGATGTCACAATTCACAAACACTGAATTAGCCAATCAGAAGCCTGCATTTGAATCATGACGTCATGACAGATGCCATTGAGTCTCACTCTGGAGTTTACAAGCGCTTTTGTAGCTTGAACATAATTTAAGTTATTGACGCTGGAATATTGATTTAAAAACTAAGTTGTTAATTTTGTTAAATAAAGAAACATTTTATGACCATTTTGGTATCTCAGGTGATAAAATAAAGACATTTTTAGTAAAACGGTCTTTATCTCCAAACACATGATAACAAAATAATCCTCGAAAACAGTGAATAAAGGTATAAATCAGTTATACCAAAGGCATATTTGAGGTATACGGGATATATACTGCCTCGGTGGAAAATATAACCCTCGGGCTACCCCCTCGGGTTATATTTACCACCTCGGCTGTATATATCTCCGTATAGGTTACCACATATGCCCATGGTATAACTACTATATATAGCCCACAATTTTCAGAGCCTTGCATCAACACTTGGTAATTATTATTGACTGTACAAGCAAATGTAATGTGCTGTATGTGCGAACATAGAAAGATAAGCTCTTTTTGCAATCACTTAAATCATGGGATATATAGCACAGAAGTACCCTGAATGTATGAAATTTAGTTAATTGGCAAATTCTTCCAATAATTGGAAATATGCCGAATTGTCGTTATAGGGTTAACAGCTTAAAAAGCTGATTTTGCTGTTTTACAGGCTAACAAATATTAATACAAAACTCGTTGGAAGAAGGAACGTTCTTTGCAATATAAATCATATATACCCCACAATTTTTTTTTTCAAGAAGTGTGGGGCATATATCATAAAAATTGGTTAAACACCATTTCTTGAGCTATGTATTTGCAATTTTTTTAAGGGATATACTTGAGCACCTTCTGCAAAGGATTTTCATTGCTCATCATCACTTTTTTGACCAAACATCACCTTATTTTCTTAATTGAGACTCATTAAGTTTATTACCAAGTTATGGGGTATACAAAATTAATGATTGCGAGGTATATATCATTATATAGCCCACAATTTTCAGAGCCTTGCATCAACACTTGGTAATGATTATTGGCTGTACAAGCAAATGTAATGTGCTGTATGTGCGAACATAGAAAGATAAGCTCTTTTTGCAATCACTTAAATCATGGGATATATAGCACAGAAGTACCCTGAATGTATGAAATTTAGTTAATTGGAAAATTCTTCGAATAAGTGGAAATATGCCGAATTTTCTTTATAGGGTTAACAGCTTAAAAAGCTGATTTTGCTGTTTTACAGGCTAACAAATATTAATACAAAACTCGTTGGAAGAAGGAACATTCTTTGCAATATAAATCATATATACCCCACAATTTTTTTTTTCAAGAATTGTGGGGCATATATCATAAAAATTGGTTAAACACCATTTCTTGAGCTATGTATTTGCAAATTTTTAAGGGATATACTTGAGCACCTTCTGCAAAGGATTTTCATTGCTCATCATCACTTTTTTGACCAAACATCACCTTATCCTCTTAATGGAGACTCATTAAGTTTATTACCAAATTATGGGGCATACAAAATTAATGATTGTGGGGTATATATCAATATACAGCCCGCAATTTTCAGAGCCTTGCATCAACACTTGGTAATTATTATTGGCTGTACAAGCAAATGTAATGTGCTGTATGTGCGAACATAGAAAGATAAGCTCTTTTTGCAATCACTTAAATCATGGGATATAAAGCACAGAAGTACCCAGAATGTATGAAATTTAGTTAATTGGCAAATTCTTCCGGTAAGTGGAAATATGCAGAATTGTCGTTATAGGGTTAACAGCATAAAAAGCTGATTTTGCTATTTTACAGGCTAACAAATATTAATACAAAACTCGTCGGAAGAAGAAACGCTCTTTGTGATATAAATCATATATACCCCACAATTTTTTTTCAAGAATTGTGGGGCATATATCATAAAAGTTGGTTAAACACCATTTTCTTGAGCTATGTATTTGCAATTTTTTAAGGGATTTATTTGAGCACCTTCTGCAAAGGATTTTCATTGCTCTTTATCACTTTGTAGACCAAACATCACCTTATCCTGTGAATGGAGACTCATTAAGTTTATTACCAAATTATGGGACATACAAAATTAATGATTGTGGGGTATATATCAATATATAGCCCGCAATTTTCAGAGCCTTGCATCAACACTTGGTAATTATTATTGGCTGTACAAGCAAATGTAATGTGCTGTATGTGCGAACATAGAAAGATAAGCTCTTTTTGCAATCACTTAAATCATGGGATATAAAGCACAGAAGTACCCTGAATGTATGAAATTTAGTTAATTGGCAAATTCTTCAGGTAAGTGGAAATATGCAGAATTGTCGTTATAGGGTTAACAGCATAAAAAGCTGATTTTGCTATTTTACAGGCTAACAAATATTAATACAAAACTCGTCGGAAGAAGAAACGCTCTTTGTGATATAAATCATATATACCCCACAATTTTTTTTCAAGAATTGTGGGGCATATATCATAAAAATTGGTTAAACACCATTTCCTGAGCTGTTTATTTGCAATTTTTTAAGGGATATACTTGAGCTCCTTCTGCAAAGGATTTTCATTGCTCATCATCAATTTTTTGGCCAAACATCACCTTATCCTCTTAATGGAGACTCCCTTAGTTTATTACCAAATTATGGGGCATACAGAATTAATGATTGTGGGGTATATATCAATATATAGCCCACAATTTTCAGAGCCTTGCATCAGCACTTGATTATTATTATTGGCTGTACAAAAAATGTAATGTGCTGTATGTGCGAACATAGAAAGATAAGCTCTTTTTGCAATCACTTAAATCATGGGATATATAGCACAGAAGTACTCTGAATGTATGAATTTTAGTTAATTGTCAAATTCTTCGAATAAGTGAAATATGCCGAATTGTCGTTATAGGGTTAACAGCTTAAAAAGCTGATTTTGCTGTTTTACAGGCTTACAAATATTAATATAAAACTCGTTGGAAGAAGAAACGTTTTTTGCGATGTAAATCATATATACCCCACAATTTTTTTTCAAGAATTGTGTGGCATATATCATAAAAATTGGTTAAACACCATTTCTTGAGCTATGTATTTGCAAATTTTTAAGGGATATACATGAGCACCTTCTGCAAAGGATTTTCATTGCTCATCATCACTTTTTTGACCAAACATCACCTTATCCTCTTAATTGAGACTCATTAAGTTTATTACCAAGTTATGGGGTATACAAAATTAATGATTGTGGGGTATATATCAATATATAGCCCACAATTTTCAGAGCCTTGCATCAACACTTGGTAATTATTATTGACTGTACAAGCAAATGTAATGTGCTGTATGTGCGAACATAGAAAGATAAGCTCTTTTTGCAATCACTTAAATCATGGGATATATAGCACAGAAGTACCCTGAATGTATGAAATTTAGTTAATTGGCAAATCTTCCAATAAGTGGAAATATGCCGAATTTTCTTTATAGGGTTAACAGCTTAAAAAGCTGATTTTGCTGTTTTACAGGCTAACAAATATTTATACAAAACTCGTTGGAAGAAGGAACATTCTTTGCAATATAAATCATATATACCCCACAATTTTTTTTTCTTCAAGAATTGTGGGGCATATATCATAAGAATTGGTTAAACGCCATTTCTTGAGCTATGTATTTGCAAATTTTTAAGGGATATACTTGAGCACCTTCTGCAAAGGATTTTCATTGCTCATCATCACTTTTTTGACCAAACATCACCTTATCCTCTTAATGGAGACTCATTAAGTTTATTACCAAATTATGGGGCATACAAAATTAATGATTGTGGGCTATATATCAATATATAGCCCACAATTTTCAGAGCCTTCCATCAGCACTTGGTAATTATTTTTGGCTGTACCAGCAAATGTAATGTGCTGTATGTGTGAACATCGAAAGATAAGCTCTTTTTGCAATCACTTAAATCATGGGATATATAGCACAAAAGTACCCTGAATGTATGAAATCTAGTTAATTGGCAAATTCTTCCAATATGTGGAAATATGCCGAATTGTCGTTATAGGGTTAACAGCTTAAAAAGCTGATTTTGCTGTTTTACCAGGCTAACAAATATTAATACAAAACTCGTTGGAAGAAGGAACGTTCTTTGCGATATAAATCATATATACCCCACAAATTTTTTTCAATAATTGTGGGGCATATATCATAAAAGTTGGTTAAACACCATTTTCTTGAGCTATGTATTTGCAATTTTTTTAGGGATTTATTTGAGCACCTTCTGCAAAGAATTTTCATTGCTCTTTATCACTTTGTAGACCAAACATCACCTTATCCTGTGAATGGAGACTCATTAAGTTTATTACCAAATTATGGGGCATACAAAATTAATGATTGTGGGGTATATATCAATATATAGCCCACAATTTTCAGAGCCTTGCATCAACACTTGGTAATTATTATTGGCTGTACAAGCAAATGTAATGTGCTGTATGTGCGAACATAGAAAGATAAGCTCTTTTTGCAATCACTTAAATCATGGGATATAAAGCACAGAAGTACCCTGAATGTATGAAATTTAGTTAATTGGCAAATTCTTCAGGTAAGTGGAAATATGCAGAATTGTCGTTATAGGGTTAACAGCATAAAAAGCTGATTTTGCTATTTTACAGGCTAACAAATATTAATACAAAACTCGTCGGAAGAAGAAACGCTCTTTGTGATATAAATCATATATACCCCACAATTTTTTTTCAAGAATTGTGGGGCATATATCATAAAATTTGGTTAAACACCATTTCCTGAGCTGTTTATTTGCAATTTTTTAAGGGATATACTTGAGCACCTTCTGCAAAGGATTTTCATTGCTCATCATTACTTTTTTGGCCAAACATCACCTTATCCTCTTAATGGAGACTCACTAAGTTTATTACCAAATTATGAGGCATACAGAATTAATGATTGTGGGGTATATATCAATATATAGCCCACAATTTTCAGAGCCTTGCATCAGCACTTGATTATTATTATTGGCTGTACAAAAAATGTAATGTGCTGTATGTGCGAACATAGAAAGATAAGTTCGTTTTGCAATCACATAAATCATGGGATATATAGCACAGAAGTACTCTGAATGTATGAATTTTAGTTAATTGGCAAATTCTTCGAATAAGTGAAATATGCCGAATTGTCGTTATAGGGTTAACAGCTTAAAAAGCTGATTTTGCTGTTTTACAGGCTTACAAATATTTTACAAAACCCGTTGGAAGAAGAAACGTTTTTTGCGATGTAAATCATATATACCCCACAATTTTTTTTCAAGAATTGTGGGGCATGTATCATAAAAATTGGTTAAACTCCATATATATTATATATGCCCCGCAACTAAGACTTCGACAAGTAATCCTTTGTTTTATATCGCATTGTTCAATATCTAATATAACCCACAATATATATACCCCACATTTAAGAACCACTGATAATGTCAGAGTGAAATAACCACCATTAGGGCCTCACACCCAATTATGATTACTTAATCAATCAGATAATGATGTAACTCCATGAATGCTGTTTAACCTATTTCTGCCTTCAGCTGACGAAGTTCAAAAAAGCCATTGCAATCATTTGGGTAAAATGTTGTCCATCCGTCGCGGATAGATCGTTTCTGGGCAAGTTTATTTGTGCATTGAGTTACATAAGAATTTGAGGGTACGTAGCACAGAAGTACCCCAAATGTATGAAATGAAGTTAATTGGTGAATTCTTTAAATAAATGGAAGCATGCTGAATTGTGATAAAAACCTGATATGACTGTTTAACAGACAGGCTCACAAATATTAATACAAAGCGTGCTGTATGAAGGAGCGTTCTTTGCGATACAAATCATGTATACCCCACAATTTTTTTTTCAACAATTGAGGGGCACATTCCTTGAGTTTTGTATTTGCCATTTTTTAAGGGATATACTTGAGCAAATCCTACAAAGGATTTTCATTGCTCATCATCACTTCGCAGACCAAACATCACCTTATCTTCTAAATTAAGACTCATTAAGTTTATTACCAAATTATGGGGCATACAAAATTAATGATTGTGGGGTATATATCAATATATAGCACATAATTTTCAGAGCCTTTCTTCAACACTTGATAATTATGATTGGCTGTACCAGGAAATGTAATGTGTTGTATGTTTGACCATAGAAAGAAAGGCTTTTCTGCGATCAGTTGTGTGGGATATATAAGCCACAAGAATGAAATTTAGTTAGTTGCTGCCGTATCCATTAATTATAATTGAATTTTGATTGTAATTATTTAGTTTGCTGTTTGACTACTTGATTTACTCTACAGGTTCCTAATGTAAATGCAGAACTAGATATTAGAATAATGTATAAAAGATACAATATTTCTTGTGATTCAAGAATATTATATGCCCCACAATTTTTTTTCTAGAATTGCGGGGCATATATCATAAAAATTGTTAAAACAGCATTTCTGGAGCTATGCAGTTGCAATTTTTTAAGAGATGTACTTTAACGCCTTTTTATAAGATTCTCATTGCTCAGCATCTGTTACAGCCGAAAGATCTACATGCCCGATTTGCAAATCGGGCTGCTTTTTGCATGCCAGACACTAAAATAGGTCTTTGTCACAATATCTACTCCCCTCACCATGCTTTGCCAATATCCCTAACGAAATATCCAAAAAGTGCAACCAAGCCACATTTTCTACTGAACTTTTCCAAAAGTTCTAATGTGCCATGTTAGAAACTTTGTCATAGTATATTGACAGCCATCTCTTCTACATAAAATAGTGACCAAATAGTGTCTCATGGTTAGGAACTATTTGGACACTATTTGTTAGAACTTTGGGCTGTCATGCACTGCCATCTCTTCTACAACAAAAAAGGGGACTTCAATGTAAATGAAGTGCAGCATGGATCCAGGGCCTCTGAAGTTGAACCCCCTCCGCTGTATATTTTGGAACCAAAAATAGGACCTGGAGAATAATTGGCAGCTGCCAAAGCTCCATATAGTCTGCCAAAGCTCCATACGGTCAGCCAAAGCTTAAGATGGAATATCATCTGATGAAATAGGGTCTGATGAAATATCCAAATAGCGTCTTGGGGGATATTTGACCACGTTATAGTGCTATTTGGAATATCCAAAGTCTTTTGAAAAGCACTTTTTGATATTAGACACAATGGCAGTAGAGACATTGTCACAAGCAGCATCACTTTTTTAGACAGAACATACCCTTATTCTCTGAAATCTAGACAAATTTAGTTTATTACCAAATTATTGTAAATACAAAATTAACAATTGTGGAGTATATAACAATATATGACAGACAATTTCAGAACCTTGTAAATCTTAGAATACTCAATTGACTGAAACATTTGCAGCACTTCTCATTTCATGGAACTTCATCCCAAAAGCTATCATTTGATCTGGCTAAAAATAAATCTTTGTGTGTTTAAGAAAAATATTGTCAAATTGTGGGCCTTACGATTCTGTCAATCAGACTTAAGCAACTAGATTCAACAAAAGTATTCCAAATGGATAATGTATTCAAATGTATCACTTGTCTACCCATTATTTGTGCATTGAGTTACATAAGAATTTGATGGTACATAGCACAAAAGTACCCCAAATGTATGATATTAAGTTAATTGGCAAATTTTTGAAATAAAAGGAAGCATGCTGAATTGTAATAAAAACATGAGATTACTGTTTAACAGGCTTACAAATACTAATACAAACTTGCTGGATGAAGGAGCATTTTTTGAGATACATATCATATATACCCCACAATTTTTTTTTTCAACAATTGTGGGGCATATATCACAAAAAATGATTAATCACCATTTCTTGAGTTTTGTATTTGCCTTTTTTTTTAAGGGATATACTTGAGAAAATTCTACAAAGGATTTTCATCGCTCATCATTACTTTGCAGACCGAACATAACCTTATCCTCTAAATTAAGACACATTTAGTTTATTACCAAATTATCGGGCATACAAAATTAATGATTGTGGGGTATATATCGATATATAGCCCACAATTTTCAGAGCCTTTCATCAACACTTGGTAATTGTTATTGGCTGTACCAGGAAATGTAATGTGTTGTAAGTGTGACCAATAGAAAGATAGGCTTTTTTTGCGATCACTTAAATTGTGGGATATATAAGCCACAAGAATGAAATTTAGTTAATTGCAGCTGTATCTGTTAATTGAAATTAAATTTTGATTGCATTTATTAAGTTTGCAGTTTAACAACTTGATTTGCTCTACAGGTTCCTAAAATAAATGCAGAACTAAATATTAGAATGATGTATAAAAGATACAATATTTCTTGTGATTCAAGAATATTATATGCCCCACAATTTTTTTTTTTGGAATTGTGGGGCATATATCAAAAAAATTGTTAAAACAGCATTTCTGGAGCTATGCAGTTGCATTTCTTTAAGAGATGTACTTTAACACTTTTTAAAGGATTCTCATTGCTCAGCATCACTTTTTTAGACAAAACATACCCTTATTCTCTGAAATCTAGACAAATTTAGTTTATTACCAAATTATTGGGAATACAAAATTAACAATTGTGAAGTATATATCAATATATAACAGACAATTTCAGGACCTTGTAAATCTCAGAATACGCAATTGACTGAAACATTTGCAGCACTTCTCATTTCATGGAACTTCGTCCCAAAAGCTATCATTTGATCTGGCTCAAAATAAATCTTTGTCTGTCTAAGAAAAATATTGTCAAATTGTGGGCCTTACGATTCTGTCAATCAGACTTCAGCAACTAGATTCAACAAAGATATTACAAATGGATCATATATTCAAATGTATCACTTGTCTGGCCGTTGTTTGTACATTGAGTTACATAAGAATTTGAGGATACATAGCACAGAAGTACCCCAAATGTATGAAATTAAGTTAATTGGCAAATTCTTTAAATGAATGGAAGCATGCTGAATTGTGATAAAAACCTGACATTACTGTAACAGGCTTACAAATATTAGTACAAAGCTTGCTGGATGAAGGAGTGTTCTTTGCGATACAAATCATATATACCCAACAATTTTTTTTCAACAATTCTAGGGCATATATCACAAAAATTGGTTAATCACCATTTCTTGAGTTTTGTATTTGCCTTTTTTTTAAGGGATATACTTGAGAAAATCCTACAAAGGATTTTCATTGCTCATCATCACTTTGCAGACCGAACATCACCTTATCCTCTAAATTAAGACTCATTAAGTTTATTACCAAATTATGGGGCACACAAAATTAGTGGTAGTGGGGTATATATCAATATATAGCTCGCCATTTTCAGAGCCTTTCATCAACACTTGGTAATTATTATTGTGTACCAGAAAATGTAATGTGTTGTAAGTGTAACCATAGAAAGACAGGCTTTTTTGGCCATCACTTAATTTGTGGGATATATAAGCCACAAGAATGAAATTTAGTTAGTTGCTGCCGTATCCGTTAATTATAATTAAATTTTGATTGTAATTTTTAAGTTTGCAGTTTAACAACTTGATTTGCTCTACAGGTTCCTAATATAAATGCATAACTAAATATTAGAATGATGTATAAAAGATACAATATTTCTTGTGATTCAAGAATATTATATGCCCCACAATTTTTTTTTCTAGAATTGTGGGGCATATATCATAAAAACTGTTAAAACAGCATTTCTGGAGCTATGCAGTTGCAATTCATTGAGAGATGTACTTTAACATCTTTTTCAAAGGATTCTCATTGCTCAGCATTGCTTTTTTACAGAGAACATACCCTTATTCTCTGAAATTTAGACAAATTTAGTTTATTACCAAATATTTGGGAATACAAAATTAACAATTGTGGAGTATATATCAATATATAACAGACAATTTCAGAACCTTGTAAATCTTAGAATATTCAATTGACTGCGAAACATTTGAAGCACTTCTCATTTCATGGCACTGAATGTCGAAAGTCATCGCTTGATCTGGCTCATCATAAATCATTGTCTGTTTTTAAAGAATAATATTGTCTGGTTATGTGCCTCAGGATTCTGTCAATCAGACTTCAGCAACTCAATTCAAGATCCAAATGGATAATGTATTCAAATGTATCACTTGTCTGGCCGTTATTTGTGCATTGAGTTACATAAGAATTTGAGGGTGCATTGCACAGAAGTACCCCAAATGTATGAAATTAAGTTAATTGGCAAATTCTTTAAATAAAAGGAAGCATGCTGAATTGTGATAAAAACCTGACATTACTGCTTAACAGGCTTACAAATACTAATACAAAGCTTGCTGGATGAAGGAGCATTTTTTGCGATACATATCGTATATACCCCACAATTTTTTTTTCAACAATTGTGGGGCATATATCACAAAAATTGGTTAATCACCATTTCTTGAGTTTTCTATTTGCCATTTTTTTAAGGGATATACTTGAGCAAATCCTACAAAGGATTTTCATTGCTCATCATCACTTTGCAGACCGAACATCACCTTATCCTCTAAATTAAGACACATTAAGTTTATTACCAAATTATGGGGCATACAAAATTAATGATTGTGGGGTATATATCAATATATAGCCCACAATTTTCAGAGCCTTTCATCAACACTTGGTAATTATTATTGGCTGTACCAGGAAATGTAATGAGTTGTAAGTTTGACCATAGAAAGATAGGCTTTTTTTGCGATCACTTAAATTGTGGGATATATAAGCCACAAGAGTGAAATTAAGTTAATTGCAGCTGTATCCGTTAATTGAAATTAAATTTTGATTGTAATTATTGAGTTTGCAGTTAAACAACTTGATTTGCTACAGGTTCCTAATATAAATGCAGAACCAAATATTAGAATGATGCATAAAAGATACAATATATCTTGTGATTCAAGAATATTATATGCCCCACAATTTTTTTCTAGAATTGTGGGGCATATATCATAAAAATTGTTAAAACAGCATTTCTGGAGCTATGCAGTTGCAATTTTTTAAGAGATGTACTTTAACGCCTTTTTATAGGATTCTCATTGCTCAGCATCACTTTTTTAGACAGAACATACCCTTATTCTCTGAAATTTAGACAAATTTAGTTTATTACCAAATTATTGTAAATACATAATTAACAATTGTGGAGTATATATCAATATATAACAGACAATTTCAGAACCTTGTAAATCTTAGAATACTCCATTGACTGAAACATTTGCAGCACTTCTCATTTCATGGAACTTCATCCCAAAAGCTATCATTTGATCTGGCTCAAAATAAATCGTTGTCTCTTTAAAAAAAATATTGTCAAATTGTGGGTCTTACGGTTCTGTCCATCAGACTTCAGCAACTAGATTCAACAAAGGTATTCCAAATGGATCATGTATTCAAATGTATCACTTGTGTGGCCGTTATTTGTGCATTGAGTTACATAAGAATTTGAGGATGTGAATAGCACAGAAGTACCCCAAATGTATGAAATTAAGTTAATTGGCAAATTCTTTAAATAAATGGAAGCATGTTGAATTGTGATAAAAACCTGATATTACTGTAACAGGATTACATATATTAGTACAAAGCTTGCTGGATGAAGGAGTGTTCTTTGCGATACATATCATATATACCCCCAAATTTTTTTCTTCAACAATTGTGGGGCATTTATCTTAAAAATTGGTTAATCACCATTTCTTGAGTTTTGTATTTGCCTTTTTTTTAAGGGATATACTTGAGCAAATCCTACAAAGGATTTTCATTGCTCATCATCACTTTGCAGACTGAACATCACCTTATCCTCTAAATTAAGACTCATTAAGTTTATTACCAAATTATGGGGCATACAAAATTAATGATTGTGGGGTATATATCAATATATAGCTCGCCATTTTCAGAGCCTTTCATCAACACTTGGTAATTATTATTGTGTGTCAGAATATGTAATGTGTTGTAAGTGTGACCATAGAAAGAAAGTTTTTTTTGGCGATCACTTAATTTTAGGGATATATAAACCACAAGAATGAAATTTAGTTAGTTGCTGCCGTATCCGTTAATTATAATTAAATTTTGATTGTAATTATTGAGTTTGCAGTTTAACAACTTGATTTGCTCTAAAGGTTCCTAATATAAATGCATAACTAAATATTAGAATGATGTATATAAGATACAATATTTCTTGTGATTCAAGAATAATATATGCCCCACAATTTTTTTTCTAGAATTGTGGGGCATATATCATAAAAACTGTTAAAACAGCATTTCTATAGCTATGCAGTTGCAATTTTTGAGAGATGTACCTTAACATCTTTTTTAATGGATTCTCATTGCTCAGCATCGCTTTTTTAGACAGAACATACCCTTATTCTCTGAAATTTAGACAAATGTAGTTTATTACCAAATTATTGGGAATACAAAATTAATTATTGTGGAGTATACATCAATATATAACAGACAATTTCAGAACCTTGTAAATCTTAGAACATTCAATTGACTACGAAACATTTGAAGCACTTCTCATTTCATAGCACTGAATGCCGAAAGTCATCGCTTGATCTGGCTCATCATAAATCATTGTCTGTTTTTAAAGAATAATATTGTCTAATTATATGCCTCAGGATTCTGTCAATCAGACATCAGCAACTAGATTCAACAAAGGTATTCCAAATGGATCATGTATTCAAATGTTTCACTTGTCTGGCCGTTGTTTGTGCATTGAGTTACATAAGAATTTGAGGATACATAGCACAGAAGTACCCCAAATGTATGAAATTAAGTTACAGCAGTTTTCGAGCAGGCTTGGTCTTTTCACTGAGAAGACCATACAGATCATAAACTTTCAGATAGCCCAGACTAAAGCCATCAAGCAACTCACCAACTATTAAAATAACATTAAAAGATCAGTCACGATACTGCAACTAGTTGACCTTGGAGAAATGTCTTTGTTTTTAGGGAGCAAATGGTCAACTTTTAAGGTCAGCAAAGCAGTTTATGGGTCTACCCAGATGTCAGGGTGGACATTAACAAACTTTCAGTCTAAACGATCTTCTCATTGAACCGACCAAGCCTGCTCGAAAACTGCTGTAATTGGCAAATTCTATAAAATAAATGGAAGCATGTTGAATTGTGATAAAAACCTGATATTAAAGTACTGTAACAGGCTTACAAATATTAGTACAAAGCTTGCTGGATGAAGGAGCGTTCTTTGCGATACATATCATATATACCCCACAATTTTTTTTTCAACAATTGTGGGGCATATATCACAAAAATTGGTTAATCACCTAGCTTTTCTTGAGTTTTGTATTTGCCATTTTTTGTAGGGATATATTTGAGCAAATCCTACAAAGAATTTTCATTGCTCATCGTCACTTTGCAGACCGAACATCACCTTATCCTCTAAATTAAGACTCATTAAGTTTATTAACAAATTATGGGGCATACAAAATGAATGATTGTGGGGTATATAGGAGCGTTCTTTGCAATACATATCATATATACCCCACAATTTTTTTTTTCAGAACTGTGGGGCATATCATAAAAACTGTTAAACCAGCATTTCTGGAGCTATGCAGTTGCAATATTTTGAGAGATGTACTTGCTGGATGAAGGAGCATTTTTCGAGACACATATTTTTTTTCAGAATTGTGGGGCATATATCATAAAAACTGTTAAAACAGCATTTCTGGAGCTATGCAGTTGCAATTTTTTGAGAGATGTACTTGCTGGATGAAGGAGCATTTTTTGAGATACATATCATATATACCCCACTATTTTTTTTTTAACAATTGTGGGGCATATATCACAAAAAATGATTAATCACCATTTCTTGAGTTTTGTATTTGCCTTTTTTTTAAAGGGATATACTTGAGAAAATTCTACAAATGATTTTCATTGCTCATCATTACTTTGCAGACCGAACATCACCTTATCCTATAAATTAAGACACATTTAGTTTATTACCAAATTATGGGGCATACAAAATTAATGATTGTGGGGTATATATCAATATATAGCCCACAATTTTCAGAGCCTTTCATCAACACTTGGTAATTATTATTGGCTGTACCAGGAAATGTAATGTGTTGTAAGTGTGACCATAGAAAGATAGGTTTTTTTTGCGATCACTTAACTTGTGGGATATATAAGCCACAAGAATGAAATTTAGTTAATTGCAGCTGTATCTGTTAATTGAAATTAAATTTTGATTGTAATTATTAAGTTTGCAGTTTAACAACTTGATTTGCTCCACAGGTTCCTAAAATAAATGCAGAACTAAATATTAGAATGATGTATAAAAGATACAATATTTCTTGTGATTCAAGAATATTATATGCCCCACAATTTTTTTATTTTTGGAATTGTGGGGCATATATCATAAAAATTGTTAAAGCAGCATTTCTGGAGCTATGCAGTTGCATTTTTTAAGAGATGTACTTTAACGCCTTTTTATAGGATTCTCATTGCTCAGCATCACTTTTTTAGACAAAACATACCCTTATTCTCTGAAATCTAGACAAATTTAGTTTATTACCAAATTATTGTGTATACAAAATTAACAATTGTGGAGTATATATCAATATATAACAGACAATTTCAGAACCTTGTAAATCTTAGAATATTCAATTGACTGCGAAACATTTGAAGCACTTCTCATTTCATGGCACAGTGAATGTCGAAAGTCATCGCTTGATCTAGCTCATCATAAATCATTGTCTGTTTTTAAAGAATATTATTGTCTAATTATATGCCTCAGGATTCTGTCAATCAGACTTCAGCAACTCAATTCAAGAAAGGTATTCCAAATGGATCATGTATTCAAATGTATCACTTGTCTGGCCATTATTTGTGCATTGAGTTACATAAGAATTTGATGGTACATAGCACAAAAGTACCCCAAATGTATGTAATTAAGTTAATTGGCAAATTTTTGAAATAAAAGGAAGCATGCTGAATTGTAATAAAAACATGAGATTACTGTTTAACAGGCTTACAAATACTAATACAAACTTGCTAGAAGAAGGAGCATTTTTTGAGATACATATCATATATACCCCACAATTTTTTTTTTCAACAATTGTGGGGCATATATCACAAAAAATGATTAATCACCATTTCTTGAGTTTTGTATTTGCCTTTTTTTTTTTAAGGGATATACTTGAGAAAATTCTACAAAGGATTTTCATTGCTCATCATTACTTTGCAGACCGAACATCACCTTATCCTCTAAATTAAGACACATTAAGTTTATTACCAAATTATGGGGAATACAAAATTAATGATTGTGGGGTATATATCAATATATAGCCCACAATTTTCAGAGCCTTTCATCAACACTTGGTAATTATTATTGGCTGTACCAGGAAATGTAATGTGTTGTAAGTGTGACCATAGAAAGATAGGCTTTTTTCGCGATCACTTAAATTGTGGGATATATAAGCCACAAGATTGAAATTTAGTTAATTGCAGCTGTATCTGTTAATTGAAATTGAATTTTGATTGCAATTATTAAGTTTGCAGTTTAACAACTTGATTTGCTCTACAGGTTGCTAAAATAAATGCAGAACTAAATATTAGAATGATGTATAAAAGATACAATATTTCTTGTGATTCAAGAATATTATATGCCCCACAATTTTTTTCTAGAATTGTGGGGCATATATCATAAAAATTGTTAAAACAGCATTTCTGGAGCTATGCAGTTGCAATTTTTTAAGAGATGTACTTTAACGCCTTTTTATAGGATTCTCATTGCTCAGCATCACTTTTTTAGACAGAACATACCCTTATTCTCTGAAATCTAGACAAATTTAGTTTATTACCAAATTAATGGGAATAAAAAATTAACAATTGTGGAGTATATGACAATATATATGACAGACAATTTCAGAACCTTGTAAATGTTAGAATACTCAATTGACTGAAACATTTGCAGCACTTCTCATTTCATGGAACTTCATCCCAGAAGCTATCATTTGATCTGGCTCCAAATAAATCTTTGTCTGTTTAAGAAAAATATTGTCAAATTGTGGGCCTTACGATTCTGTCAATCAGACTTAAGCAACTAGATTCAACAAAGGTATTCCAAATTGATCATGTATTCAAATGTATCACTTGTCTGGCCGTTATTTGTGCGTTGAGTTACATAAGAATTTGAGGATACATAGCACAGAAGTACCCCAAATGTATGAAATTAAGTTAATAGGCAAATTCTTAAAATAAAAGGAAGCATGTTGAATTGTGATAAAAACCTGATATTACTGTAGCAGGCTTACAAATATTAGTACAAAGCTTGCTGGATGAAGGAGCGTTCTTTGCGATACATATCATATATACCCAACAATTTTTTTTCAAGAATTGTGGGGAATATATCTCAAAAATTAGTTAATCACCATTTCTTGAGTTTTGTATTTGCCTTTTTTTTTAGGGATATACTTGAGCAAATTCTACAAAGGATTTTCATTGCTCATCATCACTTTGCAGACCGAACATCACCATATCCTCTAAATTAAGACACATTAAGTTTATTACCAAATTATGGGGCATACAAAATTAATGATTGTGGGGTATATATCAATATATAGCCCACAATTTTCAGAGCCTTTCATCAACACTTGGTTATTATTATTGGCTGTACCAGAAAATGTAATGTATTGTAAGTGTGACCATAGAAAGACAGGCTTTTTTGGCGATCACTTAATTTGTGGGATACATAGGCCACAAGAATTAAATTTAGTTAGTTGCTGCCATATCCGTTAATTATAATTAAATTTTGATTGTAATTATTAAGTTTGCAGTTTAACAACTTGATTTGCTCTACAGGTTCCTCATATAAATGCAGAACTAAATATTAGAATGATGTATAAAAGATGCAACATTTCTTGTGATTCAAGAATATTATATGCCCCACAATTTTTTTTCTAGAATTGTGGGGAATATATCATAAAAACGGTTAAAACAACATTTCTGGAGCTATGCAGTTGCAATTTTTTAAGAGATTTACTTTAACACCTTTTTTAAAGGATAATCATTGCTCAGCATTGCTTTTTTAGACAGAACATACCCTTATTCTCTGAAATTTAGACAAATTTAGTTTATTACCAAATTATTGGGAATACAAAATTAACAATTGTGGAGTATATATCAATATATAACAGACAATTTCAGAACCTTGTAAATCTTAGAATATTCAATTGACTGCGAAACATTTGAAGCACTTCTCATTTCATGGCACTGAATGTCGAAAGTCATCGCTTGATCTGGCTCATCATAAATCATTGTCTGTTTTTAAAGAATAATATTGTCTGGTTATGTGCCTCAGGATTCTGTCAATCAGACTTCAGCAACTCAATTCAAGAAAGGTATTCCAAATGGATCATGTATTCAAATGTATCACTTGTCTGGCCATTATTTGTGCATTGAGTTACATAAGAATTTGAGGGTACATAGCGCTGACATACCCCAAATGTATGAAATTAAGTTAATTGGCAAATTCTTTAAATAAATGGAAGCATGCTGAATTGTATTAAAAACCTGATATTACTGTTTAACAGGCTTACAAATATTAATACAAAGCTTGCTGGATGAAGGAGCGTTCTTTGCGATACATATCATATATACCCCACAATTTTTTTTTCAACAATTGTGGGGCATATATCACAAAAATTGGTTAATCACCATTTCTTGAGTTTCGTATTTGCAATTTCTTAAGGGATATACTTTAGCAAATTTTACAAAGGATTTTCATTGCTCATCATCACTTTGCAGACCGAACATCACCTTACCCTCTAAATTAAGACTCATTAAGTTTATTACCAAATTATGGGGCATACAAAATTAATGATTGTGGGGTATATATCAATATATAGCCCACAATTTTCAGAGCTTTTCATCAACACTTGGTAATTATTATTGGCTGTACCGGGAAATGTAATGTGTTGTAAGTGTGACCATTGAAAGATAGGCTTTATTTGCGATCACTTAAATTGTGGGATATATAAGCCACAAGAATGAAATTTAGTTAATTCCAGCTGTATCCGTTAATTAAAATTAAATTTTGATTGTAATTATTAAGTTTGCAGTTTAACAACTTGATTTGCTCTACAGCTTCCTAATATAAATGCAGAACCAAATATTAGAATGATGTATAAAAGATACAATATTTCTTGTGATTCAAGAATATTATATGCCCCACAAAATTTTTTTTCTAGAATTGTGGGGAATATATCATAAAAATTGTTTAAACAGCATTTTTGGAGCTACGCAGTTGCAATTTTTTGAGAGATTTACTTTAACAAATTTTTTAAAGGATTCTCATTGCTCAGCATCGCTTTTTTGACAAAACATACCCTCATTCCCGGAAATTTAGCCAAATTTAGTTTATTACCAAATTATTGGGAATACAAAATTAACAATTGTGGAGTATACATCAATATATAACAGACAATTTCAGAACCTTGTAAATCTTAGAATATTCAATTGACTGCGAAACATTTGAAGCACTTCTCATCTCATGGCACTGAATGCCGAAAGTCATCGCTTGATCTGGCTCATCATAAATCATTGTCTGTTTTTAAAGAATAATATTGTCTAATTATATGCCTCAGGATTCTGTCAATCAGACTTCAGCAACTCAATTCAAGAAAGGTATTCCAAATTGATAATGTATTCAAATGTATCACTTGTCTGGCCATTATTTGTGCATTGAGTTACAAAAGTACCCAAATGTATGAAATTAAGTTAATTGGCAAATTCTTTAAATAAATGGAAGCATGCTGAATTGTAATAAAAACCTGATAATTACTGTTTAACAGGCTTAAAAATATTAATACAAAGCTTGCTGGATGAAGGAGCGTTCTTTGCGATACATATCATATATACCCCACAATATTTCTTTCAACAATTGTGGGGCATATATCACAAAAATTGGTTAATCACCATTTCTTGAGTTTCGTATTTGCCATTTCTTAAGGGATATGCTTGAGCAAATCCTACAAAGGATTATCATTGCTCATCTTCACTTCGCAGACCGAACATCACCTTATCCTCTAAATTAAGACACATTAAGTTTATTACCAAATTATGGGGCATACAAAATTAATGATTGTGGGGTATATATCAATATATAGCCCACAATTTTCAGAGCCTTTCATCAACACTTGGTAATTATTATTGGCTGTACCAGGAAATGTAATGTGTTGTAAGTGTGACCATAGAAAGATAGGCTTTTTTCGCGATCACTTAAATTGTGGGAAATTAAGTTCATTGCAGCTGTATCCGTTAATTAAAATTAAATTTTGATTGTAATTATTAAGTTTGCAGTTTAACAACTTGATTTGCTCTACAGCTTCCTAATATAAATGCAGAACTAAACATTAGAATGATGTATAAAAGTTAAAATATTTCTTGTGATTCAAGAATATTATATGCCCCACAATTTTTTCTAGAATTGTGGGGCATATATTATAAATATTGTTAAAACAGCATTTCTGGAGCTATGCAGTTGCAATTTTTTAAGAGATGTACTTTAACGCCTTTTTATAGGATTCTCATTGCTTAGCATCACTTTTTTAGACAGAACATACCCTTATTCTCTGAAATTTAGACAAATTTAGTTTATTACCGTAATATGGGGTGAATCGGGACAGAATTGGCCGTTTTTTCGTGATAAAATGGACAAAAATCAACTCAGAAACCGAAATATGGTGTCAAATTGTGTCCCAGCAGAAGGTCTAGCTTTCCATCTAGGAGCTTGAAATAATATCTTTAATTGCCGAGGCTCAGGGCCCAAAAAACCACTGTCCCAATTCACCCCACAGTTTGGGGTGAATCGGGACACTCCAGTATTTCCACCATCAATACTTCCTAGCTTCCTTGAGTGATTGCTTCTTGTGACTAAACAGTAGAAAGCATCTACAAAATGCAAAATATTTATTTTGAGGAAAATCTGAAACCAATTCCATTGATAATATACATATTATAAAAAACGTGATATATGACAGAAAACTGTCAAAAACTGTAATAATCTACTAATTTTGCAGATGATTAATAATAGTGGACTAAATCCACAATAATTGGTGCCAAGTTCAATAATATTTATTAAAAAGCCATGCTAGTTACATTAAAATGAAAATTGGTAGTGTATTATATTGGTTACTCCCGAAACTTTGCCATTGACCTGGATCTGAACCCATGGCCAAACATACATAATCACACACCTGGTCTACTGTTCTGGTCCCCTGATACCATTCTAAACTGAAAAAAAGTTTCCTACAAGTTTGATGGCTCTGGTGTTAAATATTTTTGAGGAATGGGCAAAGTTTTGACCAGCAGGTCAAAATTTAAATTATGCAGGGCGATGTTTAAGGTGCTGCAGCTCCTCTCTGCTTGCAGATAGAAGTATGAAATTCAATAACAATATGCGCTTATATGTGTACTATACATGTGCCAAAAATTAGATCCCTAGGTTGAGTAGAAGTTGATCTTTGACGAAATTGCACACATTCCAGTTCTGTCCCGATTCACCCCTGTGTCCCTATTCACCCCATATTACGGTAACAAATTATTGGGAATACAAAATTAACAAATGTGGAGTATATATCACCATATAACAGACAATTTCAGAACCTTGTAAATCTTAGAATACTCAATTGACTGAAACATTTGCAGCTCTTCTCATTTCACGGAACTTCATCCCAAAAGCTATCATTTGATCTGGCTCAAAATAAATCTTTGTCTGTTTAAGAAAAATATTGTCAAATTGTGGGCCTTACGATTCTGTCAATCAGCCTCCAGCAACTAGATTCAACAAACGTATTCCAAATGGATCATGTATCACTTGTCTGGCCGTTAATTGTGCATTGAGTTACATAAGAATTTAAGGACACATAGCACAGAAGTACCCCAAATGTACGAAATTAAGTTAATTGGCAAATTCTTCAAATAGATGGAAGCATGTTGAATTGTGATAAAAACCTGATATTACTGTAACAGGCTTACAAATATTAGTACAAAGCTTGCTGGATGAAGGAGTGTTCTTTGCGATACATATCATATATACCCCACAATTTTTTTTCAACAATTGTGGGGTATATATCACAAAAATTGGTTTATCTCCATTTCTTGAGTTTTGTATTTGCCATAGTTTAAGGGATATACTTGAGCAAATCCTACAAAGGATTTTCATTGCTCATCATTACTTTGCAAACCGAACATCACCTTATCCTCTAAATTAAGACTCATTAAGTTTATTACCAAATTATGGGGCATACAAAGTTAATGATTGTGGGGTATATATCAATATATAGCCCACAATTTTCGGAGCCTTTCATCAATACTTGGTAATTATTAATGGCTGTACCAGGAAATTTAATGTGTTGCGTGACCATAGAAAGATAGGCCTTTTTGCGGTCACTTAATTTGTGGGATATATAAGCCACAAGAATGAAATTTAGTCAGTTGCTGCCATATCCGTTAATTATAATTAAATTTTGATTGTAATTATTAAGTTTGCTGTTTGACTACTTGATTTGCTCTACAGGTTCCTAATATAAATGCAGAACTAAATATTAGAATGATGTATAAAAGATACAATATTTCTTGTGATTCAAGAATATTATATGCCCCACAACTTTTTTTCTAGAATTGTGGGGCATATATCATAAAAATTGTTAAAACATCATTTCTGGAGATAAGCAGCTGCAATTTTTTGAGAGATGTACTTTAACACCTTTTTTAAAGAATTCTTATTTTTCAGCATCGCTTTTTTAGACAGAACATACCCTTATTCTCTGAAATTTAGACAAATTTAGTTTATTACCAAAATATTGGGAATACAAAATTAACAAATCTGGAGTATATATCAATATATAACAGACAATTTCAGAACCTTGTAAATCTTAGAATATTCAATTGAATGCGAAACATTTGAAGCACTTCTCATCTCATGGCACTGAATGTCGAAAGTCATTGCTTGATCTGGCTCATCATAAATCATTGTCTGTTTTTAAAGAATAATATTGTCTAATTATATGTCTCAGGAATCTGTCAATTAGACTTCAGCTACTCAATTCAAGAAAGGTATTCCAAATGGATAATGTATTCAAATGTATCACTTGTCTGGCCGTTATTTGTGCATTGAGTTACATAAGAATGTGAGGGTACGTTTTTCCCTGGGCAATACAGCAGGAAAAAGTCAGTATAGGGGAGAAAAAGCAGTATATGGTCACCGCAGAAAAAAGCTGGTGTGGGCTGTAATAGTTTTGACTTACCATCTGTTATAGATTATTTTCCAATTTGATTTTCTGTAAATTAGTTTACTTTTTTCAAAGTGACTTAGTTGTACAAATACTGATTTATATGAATTTCCATCGGGATGAGGACCCCTTTTTATTTTGTTTTATTGTTTTAGACAATATTTCACAACATATGACAAAGCAATAATGTTAAATTCTGTTGACTAGTATTGTGTCAGCCCTACGGGTCTTTTATTTCAAAAACGTTTTTCTGCCTTGCACTGCCGTTTTATTTTATTACTCTGGATCTCATCAACTAAGATGTAAAAAATTAACACAGTACTGTAATACATATAGTATAGATTACAAATCCAAAATTTCAAGATGATATCTCAAAAACTCTTGCCAACAAAAAATCATAACTAAAACAAGAATTTTCACTTCAAGCGTAAAATCACTGATTTGAGTCAACAGTTTTTTTAGTAGCATGGCCGTTTCATTTTATATCTCAGGACCTGAAAGCACCAGACCTATTAAATTCTCCAGTACTGTCGTACATATAGTATAGATTACAAATCCAAAATTTCAAGGCAATATCTCAAAACTAATGCCACAAAAAAATCATAACTGAAACAATAATTTTCAGTTTAATCGTAAAATCATAGATTTGAATCGACGTTTTTTTCCCTGGTATACTCCCCTCGACCCCAGTATATACTGGAGTCTCGGGGAGTATACCGGGGACGTACTGCACCTACCCATGGTATAACCTCATAATATATAGCCCACAATTTTCAGAGCCTTTCATCAACACTTGGTAATTATTATTGGCTGTACCAGGAAATGTAATGTGTTGTAAGTGTGACCATAGAAAGATAGGCTTTTTTTGCGATCACTTAAATTGTGGGATATATAAGCCACAAGAATGACATTTAGCATCCGTTAATTGAAATTAAATTTTGATTGTAATTATTAAGTTTGCAGTTTTAAAACAACTTGATTTGCCCTACAGGTTCCTAACATAAATGCAGAACTAAACATTAGAATGATGTATAAAATATACAATACTTCTTGTGATTCAAGAATATATATGCCCCGCAATTTTTTTCTAGAATTGTGGGGCATATATCATAACAAGAATCCGTGGATTCAGAACAGACCTAACGCAATAAAATTGAAGGTGCCATTGCTTAAACCACTGAGCAACTGATATTGGAAGATAGGAGAAATAGTTAATAAGATGCCAAAAATAGTTGGGAACAATGTGATGGTAAAGACAAGCCTTCCTACCACACTTGAAATTGATATAAACATTTATTTATAACACCAAGTCATTTTTCAGAATTTAGACCTGCTTGCCGAAAATCGCCTTTAAAAATTTTCGATTGGAAGTATCAAGCTGATACTCTGACTGCATGTAGCCCGCTTCAAAGCACATCTAGTGCTTTAAACAAGAAGTCTCTAGCCCCAATAGAAGTGGTGCAAATTGCAAACAAAGCGGCCGACACTTGAAATGCTCAGAACAAAAAAAGGTGACAGAGGAGATCAGCTGCAATGGTGACGTTACGATAGATAGGGCCTGCCTGGCTGCGCGGAAACATGTGCAGGTGACGTTATTTCGTGGGTAGCGAGCCACCTTAAGGTGACTCAACCGTGGTACACTGCACATACTTCTGAGCAGCCTGGTTGCCTAGCAACATAGCGTCACAACTGCTGCAGGCCCTGAAACAGTTGTGACGTTACCAAATTCTGTTCTCTTTTTTTTAACAGCATGGCAGCCAGTAATTTGCTATTTAAATGAGATCTAATGCAGCTAGAAGCATAATTATTTTTTTATTGAATGCACTAACATCTATTCAATGCTACTTTAAAGTTTCAGCTTCTCAACTTTATCCAAAAAAATTTCTCAGTTAATTTCAGTCAACAGTGTCAAAAATTGTCTTTATTTATTTAAATAGACATTGGCACAGTCATGGTACTGCCGTAAAAAAATGGCTCCGTGAATATTTTTTATTTTTTGCCATTTGTTTGACAATAACTTGTTTATGATACAGCCAAATTTTTAAAAAAATCTGTATGATCGTTTTCCTAAAATTTGATTACTGCCAAAATTGATGCATGCAAAATCTGCAATTAATTAGTGTGTTGGTGCCCTTTAAGCTCTTACAGAAAAAAGTATTTTAACCTTTTTCTTCAAATTTATGGCAAATGTATTGGTGTAAATCCTTGGGAAGACATTCTGACATTTTTGTGTGGCAAATGCATGTAATGCTTTATTCTGTGGTACATAACCAAAAACTCAATTTATGACTTTTAAGCAGTCATCAGGCAAAACATGCCATTACCATGGCAACCAAACGAGTCGGTGAAATTTTTTTGTTTTTCATTTTTTAAATGTATGGGTCCTATAGAGTACCTGTGCAAAATTTAAGAAAAATCTGTATGATCTAACCACCATGCTTGAGTCGCCTTAAGCGAAATATTGAGGTCACAATGGGCAGTTCAAGAAATGAGGAAAGACGGCTGCCAAAATGGCCGCCATCTTGGATTTCTCGACATGTTCCTCATCCATACCCACAGACCACCAAATTTCATAACTGTAAGTGAAATATTAAGGTCAAATTGGGCAGTTCAAGAATGAAGAAAGATGTCTGCCAAAATGGCTCACACAAAGTGACTGCCATCTCGGATTTCTCAACATTTCCCTGACTGATACCCACAGCCCCATGTATGGGGCTGTATGCCTGTTCCAAATTTCATAACTGTTAGCGAAATATTGAGGTCACAATGGGCTTCAAGATATGAAGAAAGATGGCTGCCAAAATGGCCGTCATCTTGGATTTCTCAACATGTCCCTGATCTATACCCACCGGCCCATACCTTTACCAAATTTCATAACTCTAAGCGAAATAGTGAGGTCACTATGAGCAATTCAATAAATGAAAAAAGATGGCTGCCAAAATGGCCACCATAAAATGGCTGCCATCTTGGATTTCTCGCCATGTTCCTAATCCATACCTGTACCAAATTTCATAACTGTAAACATGGTCAATGAAATACTAAGGTCACAATGGGCAGTTCAAGAATGAAGAAAGATGGCTGCCAAAATGGTCTTCACAAAATGGCCGCCATCTTGGATTTCTTGACATGTTCCCAGTCTATACCCAGAGTCCCATACCTGTACCACATTTCATAACTGTAAGTGATATATTAAGGTCACAATGGGCAGTTCAAGAAGATGGCTGCCAAAATGGCCGTCACAAAATGGCAGCCATCTTGGATTTCTCGAAATGTCCCCGAACCATGTCCATAGTACCATACCAGTTACCCTGTACCAAATTTCATTACTCTAAGTTAAAAACTAAGGTCACAAATGGACACTTACACATTGTGAGCTCCAGGAGTTTACTGATGGACAGAGACTATTCATAGACTACTAGTCACACTTACAGACTAATTAGTCAGTCCTCAATTAAACAGCTTCCCAAGTATACTCTTATCACTGCAGTTGAGGAAACTCAGCTAGCCAAGGATATGGCTATCACAATTCCGATAATTCAAAGACCAGATAGACTGGGATTTCACGATGGTAACTTGCAGATGGTAATAATTACAAACAAAATATGTATGGTTCACAGATAGATTAGAAGATGATTTATTGAAGGTGACAGCAGGTTATATAGCAATATGTACAAACAGGTAATTGGAGGATGGCAACAGCCAATCAGAGTACAGTATTAAAACAATGGGACAGTGCCCTTATGCATTGTATAATCAGTATGTGGGTTCAGTGATTCTGGAGTCCAGGTTTCATAACCAGAAAGCTGTTAATTGTTAAGTGCAATTAACTTCCCTTAGATAATTGTTACAAGCTTTTATCCCCCCAATTTATCTTAATTCCCATTAGAAAGAATGCTGGATCACAGAGAATTGTCAGATGCCTTGGTTGGCGCTTATGGATAGCCCCAGCATAATAAATGGTACAACAATATACAGTCAGACCAAGAATTATTCAGACGCTTGCTGTTTTGTTATTATTTTAAGGAATTACCAAGTAAACCAATGAAACATCCAATTGAAAACATCCTTGGCATCATATGTAACCTGCACAAAACAAATTTATTGCGAATTGGCAAGAAATGTGGTGAAAAGAGCTACTTTTGTTAACTCCATGAACCAAAAATTATTCAGACGCTTTAACAAAGTTGTAGAAAGTGAACTATTAACCATCATTTGTTAGTATTTATGTCAAAATAATGTTCATAAACTACCTAGGGACCATGATGAATACATAGAATGAGAGGTGTGACCATCAATTGAGAAATTAGGATAAATACTGGAAATAACAGTATGTCCAGTTTATCACATTTTCATGCACTCTTTAACCTCAAACATGCCTTGTATTGATTCAAATTGCTTTAGTTTACCTTAGAATTGTATTCCTAAAACTTTGAGTCACAATATGAAGCATTGGAGGCTGCATACTAAGTACAGTGCACTTTTGTATTTATTTGCCCAATTTTACCATAACAAAAAAAGTCCATGTGGCACCAAAACCTAACAAATTTTCGGAAAGTTAGATTCATTATCTATTTCAAGCTATATTCCATGCCTAGTCCGAACAGCAACTATATTGGGCACTTTTAAGTTCATCTGGGAAGGGGGCAAAAATGTGGTTCTTCCATGAAAGCACACTATAGTTGTAGTATGGCACACCACTTGTAAACAACTGGCGTAAATGGGCTATGCTGTATACGCAATAGAGTTAACAATCTTAGGAAGGCCATGCGACTTTATTTTAAGTGATTTGATGGATTGCAGTGGGTCAATGGGCAAGGATTCAGAGAGCGGTTGGAGCCAAAAACAAAACGAAAATACCAAAGTGCATAAAATTTTTCAAGTAAGCCTGTATTTCAATTTTACTTAGATAGAACAGTTAACAATTGTCACTTTATGATATTCTGAAATATTTCCAATTGATATCTGACAGATTTCAGCCCATTAGTGAAGAAAATGTGATAAACTGGATGAGATGTTTATCTCACATATTCATCCAAATTTTCTTAAGTGATGATCACACCTGTCATCCAATTTGGCCACAATGATCCCATGGTAGTTCATCAGCAATATTTGGCATAAATATTGGTAAATAGTTCAATTTCTACAACTTTGTAAAAGTGTCTGAATAATTTCTGGTTCCTGAAATTGACAAATTAGCTAATTTCATCCGATTTTGAATCAGTTTGCAATAAATTTGTTTTGGACAGGTTACACTTAATACCAAAGATGATTTTGACTGCATGTTTCATAACTTACTTTGTAATTCCTTCAAAATAATAACAAAACAGCAAGCGTCTGAATAATTCTTGGTTTGACTGTAGAGGATTAAAATTAGGGCCCTTTGTGTAACTTGCTGGCACCAAGGCAAGCCATGTGTGAATGGACTTTAATTATACTGTGACTCAACTGGGGGACAATTCTCTGGACTGGCAAACTTTTGGAGAATGCATTAAATGCATGAAAATTACTCTTAGCCAAAAATGTACCAAACTTAAATGCTACAAAAAAATATTACCCAACTTTTGGATCCAAGCCTCACTGATTAAGGTAAATACATAGAAATGCTGTAGGGAAGCTCTAGGCTAAAGATCTAAGAAATATACATAATATAATACACATAATTGCATGTCTGCTTTTACATTGGTTATACCCCGCCCCAGCTGTGTGATACTTGTTAGCAGAAAGCTTTGGGTTCTACCAAAAGTTAACAAAAATTAAGTAAAAGATGCAATTAATTAATTAAACAATGCTTGCTCTCCCAAGGATTAAAGGCAGGTGTGTTACAAAGGACTCACACAAACATACCAAGTATACGACATTGGCCTTTAACCAGCAAAATTTAAATACAGTGATTAAATGACAATTTGTAACTGATAAAATACTCTAAAGCCTACTTTATACAAGCAGGGTTACCGACAATAGGCTTGATAATAGGCTTATTCTTCAGTTACACAATGATAGGGCTTCGAAGCCATTATCAATAATTCCAATTGACACCCTAATTGGTGGACAATGGGCAGTAATCCACAGTAATCTATAATACCATGAGTATACAAAACAATGACATAACTTTTAGCTTCAAGCCTATGACAATCTGTCATGGTAAACAATACATGATGCGTATTCGCACTATGGCTAATTTGTTACATAAGTTAATCTAAGTAACACTAAACACATATGTGAGCTTCCCTTTGAACAGCGTGAACCACAAAAAAAAAATCATTTTGATGTTTTATGTAAACACAGTGTGACATAGACATGACATAACATACACGACAGATGACAAACATAAACGACAGATAACACGCACTGGTACATAGACTTACAGATAACATATAAACATCAAACGACACATATTAACACATGATGGCATTACTAGTTTGGTCTTTTAGGTACCAGACCGCCATCCTACCAATCAAAGGAAATATGATGACTATAACATAGGATTAAGGTGACTAAGCTTAGGACGTCTACGTTAATCTATACTTTCTAAATTATCTAATTGACTTAGGGGGGTAACTAAACTTGGGCTTTAAGCTTCGACCCAGCTGACTGGCTCCAAGTTGACCTTCCTAAGATTTACTAAAAGATAATTAAAATGATAGCAGTGAATGTGTAATGGGTAGGCTTTGTGCCCTTGACCTTTATCAAAGCCCCTTTAAATTTTGTGTCGTATATAATAAAATGAGAAAAAAAGTAAAACTCATTAATTTTTGGAGAAAATTGGACAAAAACTCCTAGGATCTCATGCACAAGTTGACTCAGGCAACTGCTTTAAGCATGTAAAATTATGATTAGTAACTTCAGTCTATAAAAAAAACCTATTGTAGGAAAATTTGACTGTTAAAAACCTACCAGGAAAATTAGACTGATGACTGTTTTGACATGACATGGGTAAAAAAAATTAACAATTGACATTGAAAGTGACATGGTGACATTAGAGAAATATGCATAAGAGCTGTTGTCATTTTAAACTACGTCCCCTCATCGTGGTTCCCTGTTCTAGTTTTAGATTGTGTTTTCAGGTACGTCCACGGATGGAGGTTCGCTTAAATGAGCAGTTAAATTTAACAATGTTTGGCAATAGTAAAAAAATGTTGACAGTAATACAATGTAAAATAACACGTTGACAATCGTTTTTGCAATAAAATGTTGACAATACCAGATATCACCTCGATGTGTAATAGTTATTTTGATTTAGACAATATTAAATGATTTAGGTGCCATTTCGTGTTTAATCGTCATCTTCAGTGGTTGAAGAAGACAATATAAAATGACACAATTGGCATCCTTTGGTATCTATCGTAATTGGGCAGTGGTGGAGGAAACTTCCAGCGAAAACCTAGACGAAATAGAAGTAATCTCCTTTACCCTACTGGTGTGATGTTAACATTTGTTATATTTGAAGTTTACACAATAATAGTATAATAATACAAAAAAAAAATCATTTTGATGTTTTATGCAAACACAGTGTGACATAGACATGACATAACATACACGACAGATGATAAACATAAACGACAGATAACACGCACTGGTACATAGACTTACAGATAACATATAAACATCAAACGACACATATTAACACATGATGGCATTACTAGTTTGGTCTTTTAGGTACCAGACCGCCATCCTACCAATCAAAGGAAATATGATGACTATAACATAGGATTAAGGTGACTAAGCTTAGGACGTCTACGTTAATCTATACTTTCTAAATTATCTGATTTACTTAGGGGGGTACTAAACTTGGGCTTTAAGCTTCGACCCAGCTGACTGGCTCCAAGTTGACCTTCCTAAGATTTACTAAAAGATAATTAAAATGATAGCAGTGAATGTGTAATGGGTAGGCTTTGTGCCCTTGACCTTTATCAAAGCCCTTTTTTTTGTGTCGTATATAATAAAATGAGAAAAAAATAAAACTCATTAATTTTTGGAGAAAATTGGACAAAAACTCCTAGGATCTCATGCACAAGTTGACTCAGGCAACTGCTTTAAGCATGTAAAATTATAACTAGTAACTTCAGTCTATAAAAAAAACCTATTGTAGGAAAATTTGACTGTTAAAAACCTACCAGGAAAATTAGACTGATGACTGTTTTGACATGACATGGGTAAAAAAAATTAACAATTGACATTGAAAGTGACATGGTGACATTAGAGAAATATGCATAAGAGCTGTTGTCATTTAAACTACGTCCCCTCATCGTGGTTCCCTGTTCTAGTTTTAGATTGTGTTTTCAGGTACGTCCACGGATGGAGTTTGCTTAAAATGAGCAGTTAAATTTAACAATGTTTGGCAATAGTAAAAAAATGTTGACAGTAATACAATGTAAAATAACACGTTGACAATCGTTTTTGCAATAAAATGTTGACAATACCAGATATCACCTCGATGTGTAATAGTTATTTTGATTTAGACAATATTAAATGATTTAGGTGCCATTTCGTGTTTAATCGTCATCTTCAGTGGTTGAAGAAGACAATATAAAATGACACAATTGGCATCCTTTGGTATCTATCGTAATTGGGCAGTGGTGGAGGAAACTTCCAGCGAAAACCTAGGACGAAATGGAAGTAATCTCCTTTACCCTACTGGTGTGATGGTAACATTTGTTATATTTGAAGTTTACACAATAATAGTATAATAATACCACAAAAAAAAATTATTTTGATGTTTTATGCACACACAGTGAGACATAGACATGACATATTAACATACACGACAGATGACAAACATAAATGATAGATAACATGCACTGGTACATAGACTTACAGATAACATATAAACATCAAACGACACATATTAACACATGATGGCGTTACTAGTTTGGTCTTTTAGGTACCAGACCGCCATCCTACCAATCAAAGGAAATATGATGACTATAACGTAGGATTAAGGTGACTAAGCTTAGGACGTCTACGTTAATCTATACTTTCTAAATTATCTGATTTGCTTAGGGGGTAGCTAAACTTGGGCTTGAAGCGCCGACCCAGCTGCGTGGCTCCAAGTTGACCTTCCTAAGATTTACTAAGAAAAAATGATGAAAGTGATAGCAATGAAAGTGTAATGAGTAGGCTTTGTGCCCTCGACCTTGATCAAAGCTCCTTTAAATTAATGTGTCGTATATAATAGAATGAGAAAAAAATAAAACTCATTAATTTTTGGAGAAAATTGGACAAAAACTCCTAGGATCTCATGCACAAGTTGACTCAGGCAACTGCTTTAAGCATGTAAAATTATGATTAGTAACTTCAGTCTATAAAAAAAACCTATTGTAGGAAAATTTGACTGTTAAAAACCTACCAGAGAATTAGACTGATGACTGCTTTGACATGACATGAGTAGAACAATTAACAATTGACATTGAAAGTGACATGATGACATTAGAGAAATATGTATATGAGCTGTTGTCATTTTAAACTACGTCCCCCATCTTGGTTCCCTGTTTAGCTTCAGATTGTGTTTTCAGGTACGTCCAAGGATGGAGGTTCGCTTAAAATGACCAGTTAAATTTAACAATGTTTGGCAATAGTAAAAAAATGTTGACAGTAATACAACGTAAAATAACACGTTGACAATTGTTTTTGCAATAAAATGTTGACAATACCAGATATCACCTCGTTGTGTAATAGTTATTTTGATTAAGACAATATTAAATGATTTAGGTGCCATTTCGTGTTTAATCGTCATCTTCAGTGGTTGAAGAAGACAATATATAATGACACAATTGGCATCCTTTGGTATCTATCGTAATTGGGCAGTGGTGGAGGAAACTTCCAGCGAAAACCTAGGACGAAATGGAAGTAATCTCCTTTACCCTACTGGTGTGATGTTAACATTTGTTATATTTGAAGTTTACACAATAATAGCATAATAATAGGTTTTGGTTGTGACTTGACACAAAAAAAATAAATGAATGCTGTCTATAATTGATGTTGTTGGTATACTTCAAAGTGTGTTTTATATGCTGCTTGGATTTGCAGACTTAATTAAGTTGTCACCTTTGTAAAATTAAAAAAACGTTTACAAGGGAAAAATAAATTCAGAGGTGATATTATATTGTTTGGAGAACCCAAAAAAACCTCTTCGAGGAAAAGAGCTCAAAAGGATTGAAATACTTGTTGCGGAAGCAAGAAAATTATATAGATAGATAGGCACTGATATACAGTATTTATCTTGATTATTTGTTAACCTTCGCCAGCAAAGGTAATGGAGGTATATCAATTATTGTTTTAGGTATTGAAATTAGCGAGTAATGTTTCCATTTGATAATTTGTCCAAAAAAAAAATGCTGCGTCATGCTGCTAGTCACATTTCAGCGGCGACATCAAAGGACCTGGCACGTGGTTGGGCCTGGTTATTACATAATCTTACTTAATAGGCAGTCAAGCCCAGAGGGGTCACTGGGGCAATTTGAGTGCAAATGATCCAAAAAATATTTTAAGAAAAGGAGAATTTGATATAGAAGTCTCTGTCAATGGGTGATGGTCTGTTGTGGTAGTGGAGTCAAATTTGAGGTTATTTTATAAGCGATAACAATTTATGGAGATTTCATGTTAATTTGAGTGGTTTGGGCAGGCCCGAAACAGAAGATATGTATATCATGTTTGTACTCATTTTGTGGAGAATTTTGCACTGATTCCAAATATGCAACTAATTTTGTTGCATAGACCATATTCACAAAGATATCCGTAACCGCGACTTTGACGAAAAGCAATTTTAAGATATCTCTTTCACCATGAAGTGCACTGTCAATTTTTACTGCAGCTTCCAAAAGTCACTGAAAATATGAGTTTTGGACCAATTGACAGGCTTCTAGACCTGCTGTATTTTTAATTTTTGACATTTTTCACTCCACCCTAATTCTAAAATGTTCCTGTGTCATCACTACAGGGACCATGGTGAGTCACCGTGCCCCCAATGGCTCCTGATTCATTGTGCCTCACATGGCTATTTTTCACATAATTGATCATCTTGGGCCAAGTTCAAACATAATCCCAGATCACCTGTGAATTATGTTCCTGTCAAACATCTTTCAAAGGTAATGTTAACTGATGTATACGTAGGCCTACTTTTCAAATATAGAAGACTCAGAAAAAATCGAGGTTTTCAAATACAAAATCATATTTCTCTTCATAGCACCCACAGAGTATACGTTTGACAAAACTTGAGTGCTTCTCAAAGACATCAAGCAATGCAAAATTTTTTAGATATCGCTATTCACAATCAAAACCGGGATTCATAATCAAAATAAGTTCATGGATTCACTGTGCTCCACAATTCACTGCGTTCCCGCTTCCCCAACACATAGGAACTCTCAATGGCATGTCACAAGCATCATATCAACGGTGATGCGAGCATCATATCAATTAAGCACAAAGATGTACGATTACCACGAGAAAGCAATTCATTGAGCGGTTTACTCTACTCATTATCAGGATAAAGTACTCAGCATGTCCCTCTCTTAACCAGAGTGTAAATTACAAATATACAAGAGTTATTACGGACATTATCCTTGTAGGCCTACACCGGAATGTCAACTCTGGCATACGACTTATCTGCAATCCAATGCACTTGTTGTTTTAATCGAGAAATGGTAGTCACTTAATATCAAAAAGCTAGGTATTGATGGATCCATGGATGATTGGGGCTTTAAGTCCCGCATATGCACTTGGTATGCTAATTGGGACAGGAGGAAGACACGGCGATGATTGAAACAGCCGTCAAACATAGGCCCAGGTGACCCGGCAACAGCTGGATTTGAACCCTGGACCCAGCAATTGGCAGCCCAGCACACTACCACTAGACCTACCCGCCCCCTAACTGGCCAAATAAATGTTACTAGTTCTTATCTTAAAATGCATTTTGAGAGGTGCTTTAAATACTGTCTTCACTCGCACAATTAAGACATAAATTTGATTTTCTTGAAACTGCAGAAATATCTAAATAAAATCAATCAATCAATCAAATGTTAGTTTTGGCCCGTTATATAACAACCACGTTGACATAGTGTAACAAAAGTAACACGCTTACAATCAACATATTATATTATACCAAAGCAGGGTTCCCACAAAATTTTGACAGACTTTTCCAAACATCAAAATCGAGTTACACCAAGAAGCGAATTTGATAGATTACCCCCTTATCCCTCCCAGTCACACAATCCACCAACCAAATAAACCCTCAATTTTAACGTGATTGAAGGGTCTAATTTCTTCCACAACTTTCCATGACTGTGGGAACCCTTGCAGAGGCACAACCCATTGCTTACAAACTGGACAACAGGAAAAATTCATGACAGCTTTGCCAAATAACAAAGCAAAGTAACACAGTGAACTTAAAAATGTTAATAACAAAGCCGGAAAATTCAAAAATCCCACAAGTACACTGGATATATCCCCAAAATATACTAAGTTCGATATTCAATGTATATCTTGGGAAAAAAAAGCCTTTTGATCATAATCCTGATTCAAATAAACTTACATTGTGGCACATAAAAAACAAACAGAATCAGTTATAAAAAATAATTAAAATGTTTTTTAGACTTTCTCTTTTCTTTTCATCAAATTGTTAACCTTTGCCCTGATCTGCGCTTCTGTGCGTCCATGCAAACATGCATGTTTTAAACAATTTCGAATCTCTTTGGCGGTGACTTTACCGATTTGTAGACGAATTTGGTGTCGAAAAGAATGTCTGATTGCCGCATTTTCTTCTTCGGTCCACGTCCTTCTTGTGCATTTTGGTTTTTTCGCTAAAAAGGAAAATATTCTTCAGTAAGTAAACCATCTGAAATAATCTTAGAAATTTCTGTCTTAGATGTCATGCATTCGACACAATCAATTATGAAATTCTACTAGAGAGGCTGCGAAACAGATATGGTGTGCATGGCTCGGCCCTGCATGAAATGGTCATTTCTGAGAGATCATAGTCTGTAATGATAAATAACACAACATTAAAGAAACTTCCACTGAAGTTTGGGGCAAGATTCAAAACTTGGTTCAATCTTGTTCAACTCATACAGAGTCAGGTATGGTAAATCCGTCCAGGAGGGCAATTCCTTCCACCCCCTAATACAGACATGCAATTACATTTATTTCAGTTATGTGAGTTTTAAATACAAGATAGACTCGTTTTTCAACTAATTTTGCCGTGTTTTTGTGTTGACAGCATTTCATATTACATTTCAGGTCCATTTAATAACAGAGGACAAAATACAATGAAATCATGTGACGTCATCACAACCATAGGCATGTAGTAGGCTTATTTCCATCAACAAAAAACGCCTAGAAGGCAAAAAAATTAGTGAATGAGATGCAGAATTTCGTTATTCTTGTAGGATTTTTTCAGTAACTTAATTGCAACACCTGGAAACGTAATACAATGAAAATAAAATTGGACGGATTTACCATCATTATTTTAAAACTGGCTTGATTGGTTGATTGTAAATCCGTCCATCCACTTAAAATGGGGTTTAAAAGTACTTTTATGATTATTATTCTCTATAAATGGCATAACACTGATTAAAGAAATTAGTTTGAGCAATAAGACTGCTTGATTGGGTTAAAAGAGTTCTCCAATTGTAATTTAGGCAGTCAATTGAAATTCTTGACAGTCAACTTTACCTCTCTTATCTAATTCTTCTATTGTAAGTGTAATCAGTACCCCCAACACTCTAAAATCGACAGAAAATGCTTTGTGATAATTATCAGATAACAAAACTTGAAAAAATCACAAGATATGACAGTTGTGTGCTGAATAGTGCCCTGTGGACGGATTTACCATCCTTGCTAGACGGATTTACCAGCAACTTGGACGGATTTATGTGCCCTAACCTTCAAATTTTATAGCCATGTTTTCAGCAATAGTTATTTGAATATCTGACTTTTTTGGCTGATAATGGAAGCACAGAATATGCCCCTTCCAATGGACTAACTTTTATTTTTTTATATATTCCCATATACCTGGAAAGACAGATTTAGCCAAAAGTGGACGGATTTACCATCCTTGACTCTATAATTTTTCAATATATCAAAACTTTATTGGCAGACACATAGTACATGGCATGACTTTGGTCAATAATAACATCTGCTGGAATCTACAGGAATACGGCACTAGAATAACATTGATATAAAGGACTATACATTAGGGCTGGCCCTTTTTCAAAAATGTTTGAAAAGTCCTGCTCCACAGCTAATATGAGGCCTTTGGGTCTTAAAAATAACCAAATGCCAAAATTTTGCAGATTGATGAAAAAAACCCAGGCCCCTTGGCCATTTTAGAAACCATGTTTTCGGCAATAAGAAAAAATGCAAAAATACCCTGTATCTTGAGAACTAAAGCAGATACAGACATGATAATGACACCAAAATCTCCGGAATACCCACATTCATATTCATCTTCAATACATTTTAGGGCCCTTATTCCAATACTTTTTGAGTTATTGGCAAAACACCAATTTTTGCCTTTATTTTCTTGAAAATGGTCAGCAAAAATACAATTAATTGTGTAAATCATTGAATACAGGTACTTGCTGCGCCTCTGTATCTCTCCAGCATATATTACATAATTTGAACATTTTTTTTCTTTTGTTACTTTCAAAAAATGCTATCAATTAGTTATTGTGAATGAGTATAACATGAATTATTTACATCAGAACACTGCCTCATTTCAACCAAGTCGGTCAGAACGTAAGAGGGGTTGCAACCATTGCATTCTTACTAAGGTTACAAAGTAATCTTGGAAAAGAATCTGCCTTTAGTTTAAATTGTGTTTAACGTGCTGATAAAGCAGCTCTAGCTGTTATCAGAAATTATGTGCAAGTGTCTGTAAAATGATCGGTTTAAGAACCTAGGCTCAGTTGGATGATTTCCATGGGAGTCTGCCTCCATCGGCATCGGCAGAAAACAACACAAATTGACACATTTGATGACCAACAATATGATATTGGACTAGAAAAGGGTAACAATTTTATTTTCTAGTTTAACTATTTACAGCAAATTTGATAAGTATGAGTTTCTCCAATTTGATTGTGACACTAAATTACATGGCAGAAAACTACTTTGAATGGCATAATATTATAACGTCTTTAGAATGTAGTTGACGTGTCTAAAAACTGGCAATCGCCTGCATTTCCCTGTTAGTCTGATCAAGTTGTCAAACTCAACTGCCCACTGTAGCATAATAATACATTTTCCATTGCTTCATACATTCGACTAACAGATTTGGACGATGCATTTCATTGTATCAGGTTCCAATCACGTAAACTGGAAATGTTACGTAGACAGTTGTTCAGGATAATAATAATAATAATAATATGGATTTATATAGCGCTATTTTCAGTAAACCGCTCATCAGCACTTTTTCAGGTCAAATCAGTTTCTAGATTCTTCTTAAAGTTCTCTAGTGTCTTTGCAGTTCTCACTTTTTCAGGCAGACTATTCCAAAGCTTTGGTGCAGCATAGGAAAATGCCCGGTCTTCAAACTTATTTCTGTTGCATGGGGCAGGTTCTGCTAACCGCAATTTGTTGTTGCTTCTGAGGTTATGTTCTTGTTGAGATTTCAGTTTAATGAGGTCATGAATGTATTATGACGCCTGATTGTTTACTGCCTTCTATGTTGTTGTCATCAATTTGAACAGATATCTTGCTGAGATTGGTAACCAGTGCAGTTGTTTCCTACTCTGACTGACACTGTCGTGTTTTCTCAATCTCTCAATTAATCGAACTGCCGAGTTTTGAGCAACCTGAAGCTTGTTCAACAATCGACCAGCTGTGCCATACAACAGTCCATTTCCGTAATCTAAATGAGGAGTGACAAGAGCATTTACTGCAGTTTTGACAACATCCTTGTCAAGGTTTTTTCTGGGTATTGATAGGTTTCTTAAGTTGAAGTATGCATTCCGACACATTTTGTTGATCTGTTTTTCCATGGTAATATTTTTGTCAAAGAGCACACCTAAGTTGTGGACATGGTCTGCTGTTTTGATTTCAACATTATTGACATTGATGGATGACATTTGAAGTTTCTTCAGTTGGTTTGGTGCTCCAATCAGAAGAAGTTCAGTTTTATCTCCATCATTGCACAGCTTGTTGTCATGCAAGAAATTTCTGATTTCAGCAATACAATTTTCCATTTTCTGTTTTGCCTGTTCTTGACCCAAAAAGGTTAGTTTGAATGAAAGAATAAGTTGCTCATCGTCAACATAATTCTGATCATATACTTGATTACTTTGAGCCACATCACTGACGGGCAACATAGAAGTTGAATAAGATTGAACCAAGTTTGGAACCTTGAGGAACACCAAATTTAATGGAAGATTTCTTGATGTTTTGTCATTTATAATCACTGACTCGGATCTTTCAGAAATATAGGATTTGAACCCTCTCAGAGCTGCACTCTGCACATCATTTCTGTTACACAGTCTGTCCTGTCCAGCAAAATGTCATGATCAATTGTGTCAAATGCAGCAGACAGGTCTTATAATACAAGCATTGTCACTTCTCCATTACTCAGATTTAACATAATGTCATTATGGATTTTCATTAAGAGGGTTTCTGTGCTTTGAAATTGTTTGTAAGCTGATTGTTTTTCATTGTCAAGTTTGTTCTGAGTGAGATAATTAACATACTGTTTGATTACAGCACTCTCTATAATTTGGCTCAGGAAAGAAAGTTTGACACTGGCCGATAGTTCTTTTTGATCAGTTCAAGCCCCTCTTTCTTCAGAAGTGGTTTTACAAGTGCATGTTTCAGTTCATGGGGCATTTCTCCAAGTGTTAATGACATGTTTACAATTTTTGTTATGACTGGCAGAAATTCATCAAGGCATTCAAGGAGTAGCCATGTTGGCATAGGATCCAGCTGACAGTGTTTGACAGGCATATCAGTGATCAGTTTCTTAACTTCTTCTTCTGACAGAGCCTTGAACTGATGTAGTTTGTGACTAGGCTTGGTTTGGGAAGAATCAACCGTGCTTCCAGTTCTCAAATCTAACTTTGATCTTATGGTTTTGATCTTTTCATCAAAAAAGGTGTTGAAGTCATTTGCCAGTTCTGTATCATTAGAGTGGTGGGGTAAAGGTAGATCTTGTTGTCTGTTAAGGTGAGAATTGAGGAGTTTGAACATCGCTTTAGAATTTCCTTTTGTAGCATGAATTTTTGACCTGAGATCATCTGACTTAAGCTGATTAAGCTTTTCATTGAGTGCATTTAGTTTTTCTTTGAAGTTAATTATTCCAGTCTTTTTCAAGACCAGTTCTTCACCATTGCTTCTCTGCCTTTCTTTTCTCTTTCTTAAGGGGTTTTATATCTTGATTTGTGAATGGGTTTGGTTCGCGTACTGCTACACATTTGGTATTACAGATGATTTCATATTTGTAGACATTTGTGGAAGAAAATACATCATTTTTCCTGCAATTTTCATTGGTTGAGAGAAGGAATGACACTACTCTCTCCTGAAAAGTGACATAGCGTTTTACATGGGTGACCATGGCATTCTAATCCATTGATCTGCTCAATGGAACTGACTCTAGCTGTTTCAAGTGAGAGTTTCTGTTAGTGTTTCACACATTTTTAGTACACACATTCTCAAAGTCTAATACTATGATTATTTTTTACAGAAAACAAACAAACATGCGTGTAACATTTTCTCAGATCAGGGCTCTGCCAAGACAACATGACAATGTGCTACAAATTACTGGGACCCTGGTTTGATCCCTATAATGATTTTCTAATGAATGTTGGCACCATCACTGGATCAAAAGTGGATCATCCCCTCTATTCTAAGGGATAATTCAGAATTTATGACTGGGGGGGGGGGTTGGGAGTTTTGATGGAACTTTCTGTGAAAAGTGATACCCCGCTTTGGTTTCACAACTATTTATAGTACCACAATTTTCTTTTGTTAAAATTTCACTCGACAATTAAGCATGTTGTGAAAAATAAGTACCCCCCTTGAAACAGTTGGGAAAAATTGGTACCCTGTTGGGAAATATTCCCATTACCCCAAGTCATAAGCATGTGCAAAAGGTGGTTCCCACTGAAGTAAAACTATAGAAACTACCACCCCCCCCCCTTGACCCACTCATAAAATTTAATTCTGAATAGTCCTTTACTTTTATCACATACAATGCTTTTGGTCAAGGTATGATAATTTAGCTTTCAGAGATTTGAAGCCATTCAGATTTGGCTTGAGGCTGATTTAATATCAACTGAAGCAATCAACTGTAACACAGGAGTGTGAAATACAACAGTTCATGAGGATTGCGGTTTGACATGTGTGAACAACTGCCACAATACCAAGTTGGCCTTTGCAGCAGTTTATTGGTTGAAATTATGACATAATTTTTCCAGCCAACATTACTTGCTTGAAGCAAACTGAAAAAAAGTGACACGCTGTGCACAGCTTGGCCAATCACCTGGCAGGATTTTCTGATGTCAGATCAAAAATTTTGCTAATTTTTTTGTTATTTGATTTATGTCTACAAATATGAAATCATCTGTAACAGGGGCATGTTGTCAAAAATCTGTTCAGTTGAATTGTAGAGCATCACCAATTTATTCAAGTAGACTGATCGATTATGATGCTGAACCTCTTGTGACAGATGCTGCTCAATATCTTTTTTGAATTTAGATATATTTATGCTGCGGGTTTTCCTAAAAGCAATCTCATTTAATGGATTCTTCCCTTTTTTGGTGTCGATGTCAAAGAGTATACAGTGATGGTCTGATAGTAGATCACCAACAGCACAATCTTTGAGCGCTGTTATTTTGTTGGTTATTACTAAATCAAGTGAGTTGCCATCTTTGTGTGTTGGTGAAGAAACAAGAACAGACATTTCAAGACTGTTGTTGAATTGGATAACTCTGGAATCACATGGTTAGTTTATTTGAAAGCTGTAGTCTCCACTTATTATAGTTTCATTGTGGTTAGTCTGATAACGGGATAGGAAGTTGGTAAATTCATTGAAGAATTCTGAAATGCTGTATTTGTTCTTATTTGAGGGTTCAGGCCGGTACACCAAGAGTATGGTAACAATTCTTCCATTTAATTCCAACTGAATTTCCATGTGCTCAAAAGTTTTTGTTTTCATGCTTTCCTTTTTTGTGGCTCGTATGTCCGTTTTTACAATGCATCCGACTCCACCTCCTGGTCTGCCTTCACGTGGTGAGTTCGCCAATTTCAACTTTGTCATCTGCTTTTAGCCAGGTCTCAGTGAAAATAAAGACGTCAAGACCGATTAATGATAATTGCTTTATCAATGAATGTCAGTGTCTCATGGCTGACTGCACCCTTTAAACTAGAAGGCAAATTGCAATTTGCATATCTGGACGCTGATAATTGACCTGAACATTGTAACATTATCTTGGTCTGGTAGTCTGGTAGGCTGAATTATAATAGCAGTAGTCAGAACTTATTAGGGCATAATGCCCAATGGGCCTTAAGAGACAGAAATAAATGTATTGCTAAACAGCGATGCATGGAAGTTTTTTGATTGATTCTTGTTCAATTTGGCCAGCACAGAATAAGTTTCCATGGGTGATGGAGTTATGTGTTGATCAACTTGACATTTTTGTGTTAAGCTGACAGAGGAGATACACACCAACAGCTCATCATGGCTTTGGACATCTTAAGCTAAGGTAGATAAAAATTATTTTAGAATTCTGTAATCGTGTAGAAGATGAATATCTCATTCAATATATTTCTAATATATGTAATAGCTTCCAGAAATTAAGCATCCAATTTTATTATATATACTACAACCTGCTGGGAAAAACTCAGATCAGTGCACTACATCTGTTACCTGACACTGTGTGATATAGATATTGTAGGCCTATATCCAAATTAAGACAAAATACAGTTATTTTATTTTTCCATGGATCTATAACACAAGCCACCAATCATTCTGAAACCCACCAGTCCCCTATATATATATAATAGTTATAAATGTAGGCTTTGGGAACGGGGGTTTGTGTAGAATGATTGTAAGCCCTGTGATATATTAGTTAAACTCAACATGAGACATCAAACTGTTGACAGATTTTGTTTTTACCATATATATATACTAGAATTACCCGTTGTAAAAGCCCGGGTTATAAATAATGATATTTAGAGTATATATATATGTGCCCTCCTTATATATAGCTCAGAATTCATTCCGGACAAGCTATACTTTAGACCTGCATGTATGCTAGTTTCAATCTAATGATGCAGTTGTTGAACACCTGCAAATCTATATTGCTCTCTCAACCAATAGCACTAGTGCGCATTTTGCATGCTAGGTGACTACCATAACGTGGTGACGACAGGTGCGCGCTGAAGCATCTCTAGTTCTGGGAGACTGGTCCCCCCTACCTGCTGTGCCATAGGGACAGTACATCAGTTATAATTCTAGTATGGTGTTTTATTTAGAATCCCTTCAATTTTGCATGATTGCAACATAGATTTCCAGCTATTCTCGGTGTTAAGGACCAATTCACCAGGCGTTATCTCTAGATCTATTCACTATCTGTTTGCTACATCAGTCTGAGTCGCAGGGATCACGTGAGTGCAACATAAAGTAAGTTTGATGAGTTTACTGTGCACATCACTATGTGTAATGTTCAGCCAACAGGAAACTGAAAAACACGAGAAAAGACAGGAAGAAGCGTGTTGTGAAACAGTATCTGGACGCCAGAGGCGTCCAGATAATTACTGTTCATTGGGGCCCTTTGGATCTAAAATCAATTGTCTTGAGTTATGCCTTAATCATAATCATGCTTTGGATTATCTCTCACATAATTATGTAACAAAGACTTTTGCTATTTTTTGTCGATTTAGTCTCTCATGATTTATTTGTCATCGACCCCTGTGAAATGACTTGGTCCATATTCTATGCTGAAATACCCAGTGTCATTCACTATATCATCCACAATACCGAACAATTTGTTTTATTGTTATTCCTCACGGGTTCATTCACTTCATATTTCTCAGGATCTTAAACAAAACATTTTCTGAATATTTTAAGTTGGTAAGTGGGACTCAGTCAGTCCATTCCATAGATTTCAAAAGCAGAAATTAATGAACAACAAGAACAACTTCAAAAGACTGATCCACATCCACAGACCAATGCCTGTACCAAATTTCATAATTCTAGGTGACAACTAAGACAAATGGACACTCACACAAACCCTATTATATCCAGGACAAAGACAATGACGATGACTACGATCGGTTGACGACAAAAGCTCTTTGTTTTCAAAGAAAACAGATGAGCTAAAAATTGTATGGGCAATGGACACTACCCAATGGCTCACTCAAAGCAAAGTGAATATATATATATAGGTATATGACAAAATCTGACATCGTTTTAACTTTGAAAAAAGAGAATTTGAACATGTGAGAGTTGGTAACTGTAGAGCTGCATTTTTGGATAAATAACTAGTAAAACTCAAAAGCACTACAATTTCATTGATATCTATTGAGAATATCGTTGATGTGACACTGGGCCCCTTCTCCATAGCAGAGCCGACAGACATTGGCTAATAGTTATAATTTGAAACAAATGTCAAAGGCGCATCTTCAGTAGGGACATTGTAGCAAGAAAATTGTAACAATTTAAGTACTATACAAGACACCAGTTTTGGCTGCAGTCCTGCAACAGTGTAAGTTGTGTGTGCAAAAACAGTTTTTAAATATATCAATATTCTTTTTTTTTTGTAAAATAAGTCATTCGTGTGAATCACTCACCAGGAGCGGGTGAAAATTCATCTTCATCACTTCCTTCATCTGACGCATCGTCTTGGGCTTCACTTGTTGCATCTGGAATTAGATCTATCCATTGATATCATAATGACTAGACTAGCGAAGTCTTTGCTTGGTCTTACAAAATACTTCTGACCCACTGCTGGCCACCTTAAACATTTCAAATTTTGACTTAAAAATAAATGCAAACAAGAATCCGAGGATTCAAACCCTGGGTTCTGTTGGGAATTAGCAATTAAGCATAAGATCCATGGATACAAGATCAAAGTAGCACTGCACTGCGTAGTGCAATCAGCTTGAAGTGCAGTCAGCTCCGACACCTGTCAAATTGACTTCAAGTGCTGTTTCTCAATGGCAATTTGGTTTTGTTTGTTTGTTTGTGTTTTACGCCTCTGCAGCACCTTAGTGGGCTATATCAAGGCAGGCGACCGCCGTATGATGATGAGATGATAAGACTGAGAGTCTGGCTCATACCCTATAAATTCAGGGATGCCCAGGGTCTTTCAGTTGCCCCAGCATAGAATATTGGATACAATCCGCCTCCATTTAATGTCCCATGGGCTCGGACTTAAGTGAGTTCCCTGGGTGAGATTTGAACCCACTCCCTCAAAGCCAGTTGACAAGCGCACTTACCAATTAGGCCACGGGGGAACTCAAATAGCAATTTGGTAATCTGAGGGTGAAAAAGGCTTTAGAACTTTCAGAATTGTAATTAGCATTGTTAGACTGCTTCTGAGAATAGATGCATTGCAAAAAGCAATTGCCAAATGCATTATTGGCCTTCCTTGAAATGCAAGGACGATCGTCATGTGGGCGATACTATAATGCAAAGTCAGCTTGAAAACAGCCCCTCAAGACTCAAAAGATCTAGTTGGGTCATATATCACAATTCCGTGACCGTTGAGAGCGAAGTAAGGTTTTATGATGGATTTGTCATCTATAAAGGTTTATCTAAAAATTGAGTGAGGGCGACCCTCTGAAAAGTGCGGGCTAACTTCGTGAGAGGCCTAAATCCAAAATGGCCGCCACCGACACCTTGGGAAATGCTATTTCAATAGTTTGAGCTACAGTGATGTGCAATACATCAATTTTGGGGTTTGTTTGATCAAGGAATTCATATCTGGGGGTATTTTGGTGATTTGACCCATTTTTGACCTAAAAATCCAAGATGGCGGCTAAAAATCTGATTTTTTCAATGTTTCTCAAATTCCTTCATTATAAGCGATTATGGATAGGTTGAACCATGCAGATTTTTGTTGCTTGACTATGTTTATGAAGTTTTGTTGATATTTTAGTAATTTTGATGGACAGAAGGTTAATAATGACAGGTTAATGAGGGCATGGTTTCAGACAAACTTCGTAAAATTTGTGCTTTTCAAGGGTTTGGGCTACAATGATGTTCAATACATGGATTTTGAGGTTTTATGGGCCAAGGAATCAAAATCTGGGGTTAATTTGACGATTAGTAGGCTTGTGACTGAATAAATCACAAAGCGGTTCCTTATATTGCATGGAAGAGTGTTTTTCTTTAACATAACAGTGCGTTTCGGGAAATTGTATCCTTCAACAAACTGATGATTGTCCCGTTCCTCGGGCTGACAAGAAATCGCAGGGCTGACAAGCAAGCCCTTGGGCTGTCAACCACCCATAACGCCCTCCACAATGATTTTGAGGGCCGACAATGATTTTGAGGGCCGACAATGGTATTGTCAGCCCTGTGATGACGTCATGACTCATGTTGCCTGGCAACCATGAGCATCTGAATCTATAAATAGATTGTGACGTCATGATTTTCAAGGCCACAAGTGGTAGCGTCACAAGTTTTGTTGAAATCTTACTGAATCAGTGTTGGTTATTTCTTTTATTCTCAGTCCCTTTTGATCTGATTACACTGAAATTCGCACAGGATCTTGAATACAGTATAATGCACAAGAACTGATAAGGACATCAGAGTGCATACATTTATTGGGATTTTAAAGCACTGTAATTGGGAAGGTCTGAAAAGTTTTATGGCAGGTGAATTGTTGGAGTAAGAGGTAATGATAATAGTAATATCATGACCTGTGTCGGGCATTATGGGTGGTTGACAGCCCTCGGGCTTGCTTGTCAGCCCTACGATTGTCAGCCCTCGCTCCTCGGGCTGACAAGAAATCGTAGGGCTGACAAGCAAGCCCTTGGGCTGTCAACCACCCATAACGCCCTCCACAGGTCATGTTATTGTTATATTGATGACGAATCCATCATAAAACCTTACTTCGCTTTCAACGGTCACGGAATTGTGATATATGACCCAACTAATCTATGCTCTAACAATTTATTTTTAAAAAATTCCAAAAAAATTTTTTTTTTTCTTTAATAAAAAAAAAAAACCTCAACAAACTTTCCCCAATTCCACAACGCATTAATTTTTAGTTCACTTTTATATGAACACAAAATGGCCCACTTGGTCACATCCACACCTGTATTAAGGCCGGGTAAACTTGTTTCCAAAAATCTCTCAGACTGGTTTTTCAGATAAAATCACCCTGGGGGAACCCAGGGTAAAAAACTACAATTAACTCCGCCATGCAGAGCTCTCATTGACAGTGAGCAGGTCACATGTCAGTCATTATTTTAGTATATTCCACCTCGTGAAATAGTTTTCATTTACACACCCTTGATATGAGGGAAATAGTTTGGACTCAGTAGTGCCCTCAAAAGTCAATATTTAAATTATAATGACTGATATGTGACCTTCTCTCAGCCAATGAGAGCTTTGCTTTCATGGTGCAGGACTGGAGGTAGTAATATAAAAACTTATATCCATCAACAAAACGGGGAAAAAAAATAAAAATAAAATTATTTAAAATGCTTCAGGGATAAGAAAGTCTCTTACTTGAATATGAGAGATAAACACCAATTTCAGGTGGACTAAACTTATGTCAGATGCCGCTTATCACCACAAATGACATTGTACTTGTGAGAAAAAGTGTCAAATGATTCAATAGGTTTTTAGATGAGTTACATAAATAATAACATATTGTCTTAAAAGGCACACTTAAGGTAAAGTACACATTATTAAATGGTTCCTGAAGCAGCTTCGACCCCCCAGTGAAGGGAGCCACATGCCCCATATCATGTGGGGCCTCTCGCCCCAAACCCACATATTTTAATTTGATATCTATGTGTATATTTTGAACTAAAATGCAAAAAACATGATCCAAATCATATTTATATGATGGTCATGAAGTGAAGCAATGTAGATATCCATTATACTTTTAAATATTTCCAAAGTTATTTCTGACAACCCCTTTCAAAGAATTACTCAAAGTTACAAAAACCATGCACATTTTTTTGCTTCTTTAATTTCTACTATAGTTTGGTGCTGTTTGCCCTGAAAATGTATGACGTCACCTAAAACGCCTCTAGCTTCAATCCTATCAATAGATAAACGCACCAAAAATGTAAGTTTGGATATAACCTTGGGGGGGGGGCCTCTCACCTAACCCGGGCTTCTTGCCCCGACCTACTCTACATGCTGCTAGGATGGAGTAAGATATAATTTGAGGGTTTGATAGGTTACAACAAGATGGGCACAATACAAAAACTCATCTTTTTGACAACTATAATTACCAGTATAAATTTTTGATATCATATTGTATACATGTACTTTATGCATCCATAAATAAACTAATTCTAATTCTATCAATGGGCTACCTTATACCACAAATATAACAATTTTGGATAGTAAATTCTGTTGGGTAGGAATTGATTCTTATCCCTTTAATACAAATACTCAGGAGCAGCTGGTATTACCCATTTTGACAGCAGTTTCCATCATCATCAACCTAAATGTTGTGTTTGCCCTCAGTGCCCTGTTTCTTAATTCTACCCAGTGGCCAGCGCATAAATACAGGATGTGCAGCCCCATTCATTCATCCTGGATCCCCGATTTTAAATTTCTGTTATAAGTTTGTGGGCCATGAGAAAGATATAGAGCAATGCCCGATTTTAAAATTCTCTTAAAGGTACTTTCAATACCAAATGCCCAATTTCATTCTCACAAAATCCTGGCTCTCACGTGCTAATCAACTGAACATCTTCTGAACATGCTGAAGCTGATCGATGCTTAGAACAGAGTGGCACAGTGCCACTCCGTTAAAAACTTTACCTGGTGCTGGATTATGGACCACCTCATTTCCCTCCTCGTCATTACTCTCCTCATCTGACAACTCTTTCTGGCCATCTAAAAATGCAGAAACAAAATATATTATGTAAGACATAGAGTACAGAAAGTGCACATGAATCCAATGTTGATTATACTTTACAGGTGTAAGCCTCAAATAAGTTGTTTAATTATTATGTGCACATTCAATAGTGTCTACTCCCAACTGCCGTTATAGAATTCAAAGTGTCAAAGCGCTAACAATGGTGACGTCACAATGGTAAGCTGGCTGTTTTCACATCATCAGTCATGGCATCACAATTGCCACATTACCAGTGATGACGTCACAATTGAACAAAAAGCAGTGAAGTGATTGTTCTGACGTTGTTAGCATAAGATTTTTTTGGCATATGAATAATAATAGTAATGATACTACTTTTTTTCGGGCCCTATGCTGTTTGAATGGCCCTCGGTCATATCCAGCAGCCCTCATGATTGCACAGTGCTCAGCCCTCAAGCTCCTCGTGCTGCTTTGTATCAATTGGGCTGCTGGACATGACCTTGGGCCATTCCAACAGCATAGAGCCCTCAAAAGTAGTGTTATTGGTATATTTATGTCGTAAATGGGTGTTAGCTCAGGAATTCCTATTAGCTTGACAATCCAATGATATGACGAGTTGGGGATAATTATCTTGAAATTAGTTTAAACGGGGATTCCTTGGAGCAAAACTGCTCTGATATACTCAAATCACCCCAAGATATATGCAAACCAATGAATTAGAGTAAACTACTGTATTCCAAGGGCATCAAAATGAACAAGCACTGAATGTGCTGGGAATGGGCCCAAAAGAAAGATTTATAACAAGCAAACTAACAACATTTGGGGAAGCCATGATTTAGTCAAAGCAACGATAAATACCAGCACAAAGATAGTTTAATAAAATAAACTCTCAGAAAATCTCTTATTTACCTTCGTCACACCAGTCATCCGTTTCAGAAATTGGTTGGGGCAATTCTGCAAAGAAAATTTAAAAATATAAAATATGAACTTTCCAAATAAGATATTTTGACAGAGATGTACAAGGAGCGTTCAGAAAGGTCAAAGCCTTTTACAGGGCGCTCATCCATGATTTCATAAAATATTATAGAAATATAGGAATTTTTAACGGCAAAAAATAGGAAAATATAGGAGGATTTTCCCTACTTAAATAAGAAAATATAGACAGTTTGGCAGCAAAACCATTGGCAAATGACAGAGTCGCTTCAACCATAAGCCAAAAACTTCATATCATGGACAAAAACTAGGCTAAAGCTTAACATATTCGGAATAAACGATGCTAAAACTTAATATCGCAGATAAAAACGTGCATTATACGAGCGAAATTTCTTGAAAACTTAAAAAATTTAGGAATATTTGTGAATTTTTCCAAAATATAGGAAGTTGCAGGCACACTTAATCTTCAAATAAAATTAGCCACATTGCCATGGACAACCCAGAACTGGCTAAAGGATAACTCAGCCAAGCTTTTCGGCTACACAGTATAACTGCGGTCATCCAAAAATGTGAATAAAAAGGGTACTTTGTTCGCAGGGATCCACACCTCCTCAAATTTGGTACTGTCGGAAAGGAAATTTTTTGAATTTTTCATGGTGGCCAGGGTTTTATCAATTTCTTGGACCGCAGATGTTTAATTTGGTTTCCATGGCAACAAGTCTGCTTTTGTCAAAATGATTTTGATAAAACTTATCATGGTGTATCACAGTTGCTGTGAAAGCAAGGCTTTCATTGATGAGTAATGTGGTGCATTTTACTGGTCTCACTACATTAGGGGTGAAATTTTGATTTTGCATATCTTTCTTGTCACTGTGGCAACACTTTTAGGAGACTATTTCTCAGATTTTGTTACTTTACGTTCTTCTTTTCTTTTAGAGAGCCACAATTTAACAGTATAACTTCAAAAATTATAAATATCTGAAGTCTGGTGGGGCATCTCTTTCAATCATTGGGTGTTACAAAATCAGATTTATATATAGCAACCAATTTAAATTATGGAACCAGAACTCCCATGAGGTCCTAGTTTTCAAATGACTGCCTCTCAAATGGCAAGCAACATAGCCAGCTGATATTTTAGAGGAAGCTCCACCTCACTTTTCAAAATTTTGATAACATTCCATTGACTAATTTTGGTTGCTATGGAAACCACCAGAATTTCAAAGTGATTTTCACCAAATGTGTAGAATGCCTTGTTAATTGAAAGCAAAAAAGATTGAAATATGGGCAAAATCTAAATTAAACACTTGTTCAAGAAGATATAAAGTGTTATATGAATTATGTTGCCATAGCAACAGGAATAAACATGTTTCAGATGCTAGCACAATAGATGTATAATTTGTAGGGTATCTCTGGACTTATTTAAGGTAAAGTCTTTTATGATACATCAATCTTGATGTTTTTGAGGCCAAGGAATCTAATTTTGATATCAAAAGTAAGCTAATTTGCATACTTGCTCATAAAAAGGAGCAAAATTGGTGCCTTTACAGATTTATTGAACATTATTTCTCTCTCTGTGCCGCGCTCTAACCTCATCCTAGAACTGTGAACATAGATTCCTGAGTGGATAATTTCGCTGAAATGCGATCTTCACAACGAATAGCTTATGAGGGGCGTCAGAAAGTTCTGACCATTTTTTTTGGCTGACCTTTCTCCTTGTAGCAGCAGAATGAAATTTTCATAGAACAATTTTCAGGTATATCATTATCCAGTGTTTGAGTTGAGGCCAGGTCATCCGAGACCGAGATATGGCATAAAAAAACACAGCCTAGAATAGATATTAAGAGTCTTTAAAGCAGAAAAGGAGATGACTATACTATGCTCACAGGGAAATTTTATTTGACTGTTCTAGCAAATTTACTTCATTTGTGTGGCCGGCCTCGGATATGCCTCGGACAAATATCCAAGGCCAGAGTGTCCGAGACCAAGTCCAAGGCCAAGGATTGGTCACCCGGGACCGAGGCCATCACAATGTGGCCTCGAGGACGAGGCCGGCCTTGAGGACTCCATCACAGTCACTATCAATTCCACAAATATTACACCTGAAGGAAATGTTTAAATTACTTTTCAGTTGTCATGAAAACGAAAACTTGGTGTGCCCAGGGCAGCTGAATTTTTTTCACTGAATTTACCAATGTAGGCCTACTGGTGTAAATAATTATTACGGCTCATGTGAAAATGAATCAATAATTACCAAAAATATTTCTTAACAGCCCAAATGTATTTCAAAGGGGTTTTCACTGCATTCCAAACAAATATGAAATCTTTTAAGCCCATTTTCTGAGACCATCACCAATGCCCTTCAAACTGAGCCTTTCCCAAAATCGGGAGTTTCAGAGAAAATTTCTGGCCATGCATTTCTCTTAATGAGCATCATATGATACCTTACTTTCTGGGCACATATGAAGATTTGGGTATTACCGTAATATGGGGTGAATAGGGACAGCAATGGGCCTTTTTCTGTCATAGTATGGCTACAAATCATCTCAGAATTCTAAACATAGTGTAAAAATATGTCCTTGCCTCAGTTCTAAATATCCCCAGGAGCTCTTGAAGATATCTCAAATTTTCAATTATTTAGGCCCAGAAAACCGCTGTCCCTATTCACCCCTCACTTTGGGGTGAATAGGGACACACTCTTATTTCCAAAACCACTACTTCCTATCTTGTGTAGATGGTTGACACTTGTGAATAGACATCAGAAAACGTGTTTAATATGAAAAAAATATATTTAATAAATCTGAAAATCTATTTCCTGCAAATAGGCATTATTTAAAAAATTGGATAAATTACTGAGAAATATAGAAAAGGGTAGTTTTTGAACATTTTTCTAGATATAACTGATTTTGGACTAAATCTACTCCAGATGAAACCATTTTAGAGTTTAAATGAAAATTAGATGGTTTTTCTTTGCTATTTCCGAAGCTCTGCAGGGGACTTTGATTGGAACCCGTGACAATGGAGGCAGAATCTCATATCTTGTCCACTGTTCTTGTCATCTAAAACTATTTTGAAACTGATCTAGGTCAAAATTGCTTTTCTTTTTATGTTCATCTAGTTAAAACGTCACATTTCTTGTATGCAGGATTATCTCACATTTTATGGCTTTTAAAATATATTTATGAATTTCTGTCAGTTTCATCTCCAAGATGTTTTTTGATAATTACTTCACCTCTGGTTTGGGTTCTTGTAGGATTATTATATTATTACTGTTGCCCCTTGACACCCCCAAAATCAGCCTAAAATTGCTTTTGGCTTGGTTTTCTTGGAATATGTGATGATTTAAGAACATCAGTCGAATTCGACAGAGACACCCATAACTACATATATAATACAAGTGCCCTGTGAGTTTGGTGTCTGTAGCTCTTATACTTTTTGTGCCAGAAGGAATGTTGTGACCACTTTGAGAAAATTCCAAAATTAAATGAGATTTATAGAAATTTGATTGGGATTCTATTGAAGAATCTAAGGAAGTAGTAGTGGTAATGTGAGAGCGAAATCTGCCGAGCGGAGTCATATTTTAAATTCTTAAGCTCCATTGCAAACTATTTAAATAAAAAAATTAGCTTAGTTGCAATCTGTGAACTGATAATGCTTTGGTCACCTGAGTTGCAGTAACAATAGATCTATACATATTTCAAATTTTCGCTATCCAAAACCACAAGTGTTCTGATCATTCAAAACAAGTCTGATCATTAAAGTTAACTTATTCTATCTCTTATGCGAACAAGTAGGTGCAAATCTAATGGAAGAACTGGCCAACCCAAAATACTATCATGACATATGATAATTTTAAAAAACTTTTGGGAGCTTGCTTGAAGGTGAGGGATGCCAATAGAGGGGTACACGGTTTCAGTGTCCCAGTATAGACAATATTCATTCAATCCACTCAGTCGCGATATGATGAACCCTTCAAAATGATACACAAAATTAACTTTTTGTTGAAATGCATTTGCATTTTCCAAAAATTCGCCTGGAAGAGGTGTTCCTTTAATTTTTTGTGGCAGCATATATCACGGACCGAAAAAGGCAAATGGAAATTTAATTTGGCAACAAGAGTTTCATTTAGTTTATATAAAGTTTTGTCGAAGATGTACCCACCATCCACAGAAATATCACACAGATTTCGCCCTTGAAATCTAGAAACTGTTCCGTTTTCAACAGCCATCAAGACTTTCGCAACTTTGGTCTTTTCTAGAAGCGTGGTTTGCAACCGATACACATCTGTGTGTACATTTAAATTGTGTCCCATGTGGTCGGCGAGCATCTCAAGTTCGGCCTTATTCATGTCAAGTACCTGAAATGAACAAATGGTGTAATTTATTGTTGTGTTATTGGAGTTCTTCATTGCTTACTCTATTACTATAATTCTACAACTCCATGGGGACAATTGGATGCCGCCCTAGCCATAAGGCATACATGTATTCTACAACCGACATTGTCAAACAAGGGTAAAGACAAAAAGCTAAGAAGCAATTACAGGGGAATAACAATAACAGTCGTAATAGGAAAAGCACTAATACATCTACTTCAAGACACCCAGAAGGAAACACCCGGGATGACAACGAACTACAACTTGGTTGCACTCAAGTATATTCATAAATCACCTTTATCGCACCATCACACTCCTAGATCCATACGATAACAACAAGAACTGCCTCCCGACAACGATTTCGGACCCGACCTCAGATATATTTGTCTAGAAATTGACCTAATTGCCAATGACTGGACCAGCCCAACAACAACATGACAGATGAGAAAACGTTGGTAATCCCTTGGCATGACAAGCACCGACACGGTTACCAAGCAGATTGTACCTGTCCCTCTGATCAAAAGCCTCCAGCCTCGGTGTAGGGACAGTCAGAAATGGGAGGTCAGCTCTAAATATAGTGTGCACTGTGCAGAGTGTGACAAACACATGTGACTGTTTGCTCCACACCAATAGTACAGTGATGAGGAAGTTTGTAGCCTTCCAACATTGTCCCCATTAATCAGACTAAATCAGTAGTATTGTTTCTACGTGGCTAATAGACCGATCCATTCTGAGGGTGAAGCTCCTCCGACCACTGCCAGATCCTGGTTCCCCCCTTGGCTCGAACAAACAACCCTGAGTTATCCCATATGGCCAAAGCAAAATGCCCTGATACCAGTGGGTTTTATCTCTTTATGTTCACATTTATGAAGCACACTGTTGGCCTAGTTACATACATGTATATTGTATAAGTTAGTTAAATAGACCAGACCATATGCCTGTAATCATGACCATATATAAATGAGAGGCTAAACATATTTCCATGAATTAATGAAGAAGCAAGTTTGAAACAGATTATAGATCATGTAATGAAAACAGTACGTTGGCATGTTCTGTGTAAATATTCACTATAAGCAAAGTAAATAAGTTTAAGTTTTCATTAAGCTTCTATATGAAGGTCCGGTTGGTGGCAATACAATATATATTATATACCAGCCATGAAAATAAACAATATATAATTAATGATTAATTAATGATTAATTAATGATAATGGCATATATCAAAATTACTTTGTATTTATAAGTATATTGAAGGTGATGCAATGTCATGACAAAATTAATCTGGTTGCATGTTTGTCTCACTCTTTGGTATGTAATAAAATTATGGTAATGCCTGAACGATATTACACAAATATTGGATTGGGAGAAGTCCAATATAGAGTATAATTGGATGAAGAAAAGTTATATTGGATGAGGCGCAGCCGAATCCAATATAACTTTTTTTCATCCAATTATAGCTAATTATACTCTATATTGGACGACTTACCATCCAATATCTGTTATATTCTCCATCCAATAAGTTAAATTTTTCTTTTAAGTTGACTTGCTGCCAAAGGAAAAAAAAAATGCATTCAGATGTTTTAAATTTTCAGGATTTCCTGCTTAGATTGCCTTTCCCCCCTCTCAATTGAAGAGAATAACAAGAATCCGCGGATTGCAAATTGGAGTGCCATACATGTACATCGTTGTTTTGTTTGTTTGTTTTTGTTTTACGCCTCTGCAGCACCTTAGTGGGCTATATCGAGGCAGGCGATCGCCGTATGATGATGAGATGAGAAGACAGTGAGTCTGGTACATACCCTATTAATTCAGGGATGCCCAGGGTCTTTCAGTTGCCCCAGCATAGAACACTGGATACAACCCGCCTCCATTTAATGTCCCATGGGCTCGGACTAGATTGAGTTCCGGGGTGGGATTCGAACCCACGGCCTCAGAGCCAGTGGTTGTGCAAACAAGCACTCTTAACCATTAGGCCACGGAGGAACTCTGTACATCGTTGTATTTATGACAATCAATATTTACACATGCTTGGCATACATTGATAAGACACTTAAAATGGACATGGGTATCGGTGAAGAGACAGAAATTAATAAACCAAGAAAACTATTTCATCTGAAATGACACCTGGAAATCATGAGAAGAGATCGAGGTTCTGGAGAATGCTTACAAATTATTAACTTACAGTACCCCAATACTTCCCAATAAGATATAATAACATCATCATAGGTGTACGGCGCGCGCAATTTTTTGGGGGAGGCGAGCGACATTTGCCCGAATTTCACGATCTAAATTTAAAACCATTTCAAATTAAATTGCCTGGAAATCATTAATTTTTATTTAATCATCTGCCCGAATTTTTTAGCCTTTTTGCCCGAATCTTACCATTTCCCAAACTTTTGGGGGGGGCGATGACCCCCCCCCTGCTCCCCCCTCGATACGCCTATGAACATCATATAGGTCAATCCTGTCAATGTGTTAATTTTGCACATGCATCTGCACCTGTAGACTGATCCTCATCACAAATTTTAGGCCATTTTATAAACATATATATATCTTCACCGTCATCAATCCTTCCACTAGAACACATCATTAACATGATATTTTAAAGACAATTATACTAATCATGCTGCGTGCCTATATTGATTATTCATAAACATCAATGATACACTCTTGCTCATAAATATGGAATATACCGAAATAACCACGATCCTTGTTTTATCTTTTACCCTTGTTTTGGATGAGTCCAGATTTATAAAATTAACTTCATCATGTTGAGAAGAGGCTCATCCAGCCCGATCTGAATGGCTGGAGTGGATTTTGCCTGTTTTGAGGTTTTCATGAACAATGGTGATAAACCAACATTGTTTATTGTGATAAACTCGAAATTGCTAGGCAAATGCTGGGCATTCTGTGCATACTAAGAAAAAGGATACTTGATCAAAATAATAGGCTGTTATAGCAAGATTTGCAAATGTATACCGATGATTTCGAGGTCTGCCAATGGGCAATCCCATGTTAAACTTCAACGGCTTTGTGCCACCTCTAAATATCAATTGATTTTGCTGAAATTTTTACACAGTACCTTCTAACCATATAAGAACAGAATTCAAGACTCAAATCAGAGAAATTCAGAAGAAAGTGTTTTTGGACCACCCTATACCTCACCCAGCTAAGGTTAATTCAGCCAAATTACAATCAACATCATCAACAACTAGAGCTTATAAAACCTACAAAAACAGAATATTAAGTATATTTTCCTGAATGCCGATAGACAAAAAAAAAATTGTTTTACCTGGACCATTGTAGCCAGGTACTTCCTGAGCTTAGTTGACCTCATCCTCTCAGGGTGCTTAACCAGTGGACAGGCTTCAGCAACATTTTTTAGTCCAGCAATCACGCTGAGCGGCGTTCCCTTTTCTCTGACAAAACATAACAAAGACGATATGTTATCCTCAAACAGCACCAAATAATACAATTTGCAACAAAAGTATTCATCCATTTGTGACTAATAGTTTAGTCAAAGTAGTCTTTAAAATGGTAACATTATATCCAGGGGCAGATCTAGGGGGGGGGGGGTTCAAGCCCAGATTGGGGTAAGCAGGCGTGGTCATTCAGTCACGAGATGCGAGTCTAAGGGCCCGTTACTCCCAGGTGCTGGACCTCCCCATTCTAGAATTCCTGGATCCGTCCCTGATATCAGTATGACAATTGTGATTCAGAGTAGTATTGACATCACCAAGACACCCTTTATTAGCAAGAGCACAGGCTGACTTTATAATGTCATAGCATTATCATAACATCATCTTGGCAGCCATCTTGCAGTGGCAGATCCAGACAGGGTTGTGTAGGGAAGAGGGCCCAGGGCCCCCCTCCCCCCAGACCACAAAGATGGAAATAACTTTTTGAAGAGATATAGAGCAATGCAGGCCCACAAATGACGCCCAAATTAATCTGCGAAAGCTGAAACAAATCCCTCTCCCCCCCGGATCTGCCACTGCCTTAGATTTATGAGCAGTGTACGTGTTCCTGATGGGCACTGACATGACAGATTGACAAAGTTTGAACACTATAGTCAACTTCAGGCTCAGAAGAGATTTTATGAATCTAAATGCACCATGATGCCTTTTTAAAATTGAGTCATTTGTAAGCATACATGCAGTGACTAATACACCCTCACCATAATACTCGTATAGATAAAGCAATCTTTTTACCTTGAAAATACATATTGTGATGCACGTTGATTGATAGAACGATGTTGAAGGAGATACCTAATACCCGCTACCATGTCATTGGTCAGCAGGATGAAGACCTTTCGGATTTGGCGTGTACTTTTTCCACGTACCTCAATCACAGAGAGCCTGAAAAGACAACGTCGAAAAAAAAAATCATAAATGCAACATGGCTGCTAACAGTTGATGGTGCATAAAAAATATTATTTGTGTTTTGAAGTAGTCCTCCATAATGATACATTGATAGTCTGGATGATGACAATTTGTTGATGACCTGATAGTTGATGTCCTGCTCAATTGGCAGGCAATTTTTTTTCACGCCTCCAAGCCTCAGTGAGGTAAGAAGTCCACAGACCATAAATCAGCAGATATTGTACTGCCAAACTATTGCCTTTTTAAGGCTTATAGAATAGTAGAATAGCCATGCAGATGCAGCAAAAGTCTGAGTCATCGTGGAATTGCTCAGGATTAAGTACGTGGAATTGGGATTTTCGAAACTTCAAAATTTTGTCAGCATGAATAAGATCAATGACCATGCAATCTAATCTGAAATCCATAAAACAATGGGCATGACAGATGATAGGATTCTTTTATTCCTTGCCAGACGCATTATTCTCTGAAAAGGTTGGCGACACATCTCTAAATTAAAATGGCAAGCCTTATGTATTTGTGGGTTTGCATATTTTCTGGCAATGAATTTATATGTTAATTTAATTATGAATGGATTTCTATATAGATCTTAAATATTCATAATGCTAAAAGTAAGTCAGCAGCATCAGGATATTTGTACACCATAAGACCAGGAAGTTCCTGTGGTCAATCCTCCTTATCACAGGCATTACAATCATTTTGAGAAAAAAGCTTGTCACTACACTTATTGAATTTATATACAAGGTTGGCAACTCCTGGTTTGAGAATCCATGCTCTTGCTTGAGACAGCATTACAGCAGGAATTCTCAAACCAGGAATCTTGAGGGAGTTGCCAACCTTGTATGTATTGTATACAGGATACGTTTAGCAATGTGAGCTTTTTGTAAGAAATTGTAATGCCTGTGCTCCTTATGACTGAAAAGATTACAGGAGCTGCTGCAGACAATCTCTAAATTGTGCCCAATTTTACAGGCATGGCTATTTCTCCTATTGGTAAACTATTATAACTATTGGCAAAATATTTCTCCCTTTGGCAAAATCATACAACTTTGTCCAAAGGAGCAATTTGCTATTCTAACTATTGGCAAATTATTAACTATTGGCATACTTTGCGAAAAGGAGCAATAAGCCATTCTAACTATTGGCACACTCTTGTTCCTACTGCCAAAATTTGCCCATCTCTAAATATCTTTTCGGGCCACTTAGAACATTAACAAATAGTTAAATCCAGCCTTGGCAGATCAGAACATATGCTGTTATGTGTAGCCGCCTAGTCACAAGTCCTGCGAGCGATCAACATCATTTCAGTCTGAGGAACTCACACAATTTGGTCTGGAAGAAACCGGGGCTGTTTCCGAGTGTGCTGATGGCCTTGTCTACTTCTTTAGAGAATGTGATTGCCGAGTCTGACTCTGGTATACATCAATGTTGAATGGAAATTTTGTGAATGTGCAATGAAATTGGAACTATTTCTTGGGACAACAATGCAGGGGGGAGGGTTGGTCTAGCGGTAGCGTGCTGGACTGCCAATTGCTGGATCAAGGGTTCGAATCCAGCTCTTGCCCGGTCACCTGGGCCTATGTTGGATGGCAGTTTCAATCATCCTTCGGCCTTCGGCTCATTGCCATGTCCTCCTCCTGTCCCAATTAACCTACCAAGTGCATACATACAGGACGTAAAGCCCCAAATCAATCCATGGGACAACAATGCTGTAGCATACAAAATCAACTTTTGTGTCAGGTGGCAGCAGCATGCAGTTCTCATTTTCACCAGACTGACAGAATACATAGATTCCTCAAATCAATCATTTTGACTAACGTGTGGGCAATTTTCATCCCACACCAGAGAGGTCCTCTAATGTTTTACAGCTGAAGTAGCTGATAGAAATTGTGTGTCACCATGAAATGTTCAATTTGATATAAGCCCAGTATTTATAATTTCTTTCACATAAATAGCAGAAATGGTTTTGAATAAAGGCTGTGCAGAGTCACCCTTGTCAAACATGCCACAAGTGGTGACACCTATAATTTGCAAGGATTCAAACATTTAACTGTCATGGAGGATTTTTATAATTACACCCAGGTAAATAGTCCCAACTGCTATACCTCAGACTATAGACTGTTGCCACAAGAAATTGGCATTTTGAGGGTAGGGATATACAGAGTGTGTAGTAATTAAGTCATTCTTTATTATCTCTTTCTATCTCCCCTACTATATAATTCTGATTCATGTTGAAATCAATCGGACTGTGAGTTGGCTGTGTTCTTCCCTGGCCTAATGGCTAAGAGTGCTTGTTTGCGCAACCACTGGCTCTGAGGTTGTGGATTCGAATCCCGCCCTGGAACTCAATTTAGTCTGAGCCCATGGGATATTAAATGGAGGCGGGTTGTATCCGAACCTCTGTGCTGGGGCAATTGAGAGAACCTGGGCAACCCTGAATTGACAGGGCATGTGCCAGACTCCCACTGTCTCCAAGTCTTCTCAGCAACCATCATCATATAGCGACCACCAACACTGGAGGGTGCAGTCGCATGGGAACCTTGGGCAATGTTCCTGTATCCTCTGCCCATGGGCACTGCTCTGTAGTTGCCCTGAGCTGTATTCAGTCAGGGGCACCTCATGACAGTGTGTTATTATAATGCCAATATCAGTGTAAGGTCTTGGTTGCACATCTTTTGTGACACTTAGATTAATTTTTTTATGCAACTTGGAGAAAATATCGGTTATGCTGCCAGCTGGGTAACCAGCCAGCCAAGCATTATTCAGCACCTCCCAGCCAGATGATATGAATACTTTTTTCCCCAGCCAGCTGCCTCAACTGGTTTCTCATTACCATACTGCAAATTTCCTCGGTTAAAAGCAAAAAATTTACTCCCAGCTGACAACTTAGCCAGCCGGAACAATCCTAGCTGACAGTCTGCCAGCCAGTCGGGCACCTGCTTCTTAACAGATAATTGGTACTAGAATACCCGTTGGAGAGATAGGTGGCTTGAAAATGCATTTCATGTGATGTTTATGGGGTTTACAAATGAAATGCCGTATTTAATTGCACATGCACTGTAGCGGATCCAGAAGAGGGGGAATTAGGGGGGTCAACCCCCCCCCCCCCACTTGGGCCTGTAGATTGTAATGTTAAGAAAGAAAAAGCCGATATTGTTAGAACATTTGTAAGCCCCCCCCCCATAAAATATTTTCTGGATCCGCCTCTGATGTACACTAAGATATGGCATATATATATATACTGGAATTGGGATGCTGTACGTACGATGCTGTACAATGTGGTCACTGTTGGTTTCATGTTGTATTATAGGAGGTTATAGGCCTGTATGTTTGTGTAAAAGTATTGTGTGTTTTATTCAGATAAAACTTTGTATTCATATGCCTGTGCGTAATTTATTGTGCTTCATATTCTGTATTTATATGTAGGTCCGTATAATACTTGGTGATTGTGGAGTTATACATTCTTGAGGGCCTACTGTTGTATTATAGGCCTGTATGTTCGTTTGAAAGTAAATTAGTCTGTGTTTTATTGAGATGTAACTGTTTATTCATATGCCTATGTGTAACTTGTTATGCTTTATATTCTTGATAGGCCTAATTTGGTCCGTATAACATGACTTGGCATGTTAGTAGAACATATGTAGAGCAAGGCCCGCAAAAATGCTTTGTGTGTACCCAGGACAGGTGAGTCTGTTGCTTTTGTGGCTGTCCCTCCCTCCGAAATACATTGCATCACTGAGAAGAGCAGGGGGAGTTGGTGCAAGTGAAGTGAGTGTCCTTTGAATGGCGTCGTAGAGGTACATGAACGAATTTCGTGAAAAGGGCTGCACAAAAAGTAGATTTGGAAGAAATAAGGGAGGACTTCTGGACATTTTATGAGCCACACTCAAAGGCAATGTCAGTACGAAGCTTCATGCAAAATTCAGTGAGCGTGGCTAGAGCAGGGGTGGAGGAGTAGAGGTGACATCAAAGTGGAGGAGATAGACTTTTAAGAGTAGGATAACAGATCATGGGGTGCCCCTGTTCAGTGGAAGGCTCATCACACATTTCCCAACACCAGAGGACCAATGATATATAGGGGAGAGTGGGGCACGTTGGACCTCGGGGCACATTGGACCATTGCCAATATCTTTTTTATAAAACATGCGCAGTTACCCAAATCCCCGATGAAGAGACCTTTAATGGTATTCCTTTTATCCAAAAAATTTCATGAGCATTGAAGGAAAAGTGTGAGTTCTATTTCAGGTTTCTTGATTTTCAGCATAAAAAGTGACTTTTTCCAAGTCTCGATGGCTAGTTTACCCTTCTTAAAACATGGGAGATCTAGTCAGACAAGTCTCATAAATTGAAACTATCACCACTTAAGTAAAGTTTGATATAAGTTTCACAAGTTCACACTGAACCTTGTCGGCGAGACATGCACATTTTCATAAGAGGTTGGGACGGGGCAGGTTGGACCAGCATGGCCGGGGCACGTTGGACCGTTATAAACTGGATTGACTGACAAAAAGTTATCGGCAAAATGTCAGCTGTGTAATTTTTAACATGAATAGAGCACCTAAGTCATTCCTGTACAATATGAGGGTAAAATCAATTCAGTTGGCTAATCTGCCAGCCCTTCTACCTGAAACAAGACTTATTAAAATTATCTAGGTAAATATTCCGATATAATCATTCTGCAATGACACACAAGTGTGTGTTGTGATCTGTGAGAATAAAATGTGGTGTTTGCTCACTTTCTTCTACATTTATTCCGTGGTCCAACATGCCCCACATGGTGGTCCAACGTGCCCCGCGTCCGGGGCACGTTGGACCAGAAAAAATATAATTTTTCAAACTTATTTTTCTCCACAACTATAGAAGGCAGGTCAACTTGGTTTGGCATAAGGGTAGTGTAGATGTTTAGAAGTCTGTCAGTAAAAAGATTTTCAAATATTTAGAGAAGTTTTTGATTGAGAGCCAAAAAATAAAAAAGCGGACCAACGTGCCCCACTCTCCCCTAAGTACAAATAAAAATACAAATACAAATGCCTGCAATACCTTGCTCAGGTTCTTGCATGATTTGTTGAAAGATGATTGGAGCAGTACTGATCTAAACACCGGAATAGATCTGAAATGATGCTTGCTTAATGTTGTTTGTTTTAAAATTTTGCAAATCAGTCATGCAATTATTAAAGTCAGGAGAGCTCATTTAGTAGACAGACAGACAGACAGACAGAAATGTTTATTTGACATGAATCCACACAGTTACAATGAATACAAAACATGGTTTTATTATTTAAATGTCAGGAGACATTCACTTTGCCATGAATATGGCGCTAGCATGAATGCCACCTATTAGAAAAGAAAATATCAATTTAAATTTTAAATGAATTACCAGAAATGTTCACATTATGTCAAATAAATTGAAAATTACAATTTAAAAAAAAAATGATGATAGGTGAAATGATAAATGAAAGGTGAAGGGGGATAAATGAAAATGATATGAGGGTCGATGGGATGAAATGAAATGGTCAGCAAAATAAAAAGGATGAAATAATGTTACCTATAGTTGGAGGATTCTCAAATAAAACAATTTTGTATGGAACACTGTTCCTGATACTGGTGGATCAATGAATTTTTAATATACAAGGAGAAGCCAAACTCACTATGAGTTGTGGCCTTTCCAAGAATGGAATTTGAAGTACTATTTAATAACTTGGGTAACTGGTATCTGAGACTATTTTCGGCATAGGCATGATATAGGCGAGGTAAGCTAAAATTTTTATTTCGCGTATTGTGTGGATAATCATTTTTGGGTTTTATTAGAATATTTGTCACTGTAAAATATTTGGGAATTTGATTATTTTATAATCTGTAAAAAAACTTATATAATTTTACTTTCAAAACATCACGAACAGTAAGCAAACATAATTTTTTGAATAAGGGCTGTGTATGGGCATTATATCTAGTATTGGCTACAGCTCGAATTGCCCTTTTTGTAGTTTAAATATGGAGTTTGCTTTGTAGCCCCAGCACAGAATTCCATAATTAAGATGAGAATTGATCATCTCGTAAAAACTGAGAAACTGCATGAGTGATGGTAAAGTAACTGAGATGTAACTAAAATACCAGTTTCCTTTGTTATTAATGATTTTACAAATAACTGATTACATTTCATGAAACAAATTATGAATATACTTCAATTCAATATGTCAAGAAACAGATATTGCAAGCAGGTGTTCAGTTCATTTTTTAAAAGTCTGGGCTGCATTTCACGACTTCTGGTTTACATCGCAACAGAATAAGCATTTATTTTTAATTTGGTGATCGTTTTTTTTGGAGTTATTTGCAAATTACGTCAATATTATCTGACCCAAATATCATGTTTGTATATCAAATCTAACAAACCTTATGAGTAGCTGGACAGAACATATGGAAATCCCCTCATAATAACCAGGTGGGGGGCTTGGAGTTTTCCTGTGGGATATTATTTATTTCACGGTAACGGCAGAAGTAGTTATTTATTTCAAGGGTGCAAAGATCCCTGAATATTCATTTCTAAATCAAGCAACACCTTCTTAAGAAGTAGGCCAACCCCAACAAGAAATTATTTATTTCAAGACTGCCCAGAATGAATTGATTTGCTTCACCAAAACAGAGTAAGAAATTAATAACCGAACCACTCCCCCCCCCCAGGTAATCAAATGGTCTCTACCTTACACACTGTATGCAATCTGACCTATGTTATCAGTATAGACTAGACTGGATCGAAGATTTTCTAAATGGCCGAACCCAGAAAGTCCGTGTAAATATCATCCGAAGCCCAGATTAAAAGCGGAATCCCCCAAGGATCCGTCCTGGGACCAGTCCTCTTCGTTCCTCATATTAACGACCTTCCTGACAATATTTCAACTAACGTCTACCTCTTCGCTCACGACACCAAAATCTTCAGAACGGCACCCCTCCCCTCGGTGAGCAAGTGGACCTTCTCCAATTAGATTTCAATTATCTACAATCCTGGTCAAACATGTGGCTACTTAAGTTCCACCCAGACAAATGTAAGCGCCTCTTTGTGACTCGTAATCATCCGGATACCTGACTAACACCGCTGACTCTGACCCCCCTGGGGGAGGATCCGTCCCCACTGGCAAGCTCCACAAATGAGAAAGACCTAGGAATCAATATTGACACTAAGCTGAAGTTCGACTCACACATTGACACCGCCGTAAACAGGGCAAACAGAAACATGGGAATTATTAGAAGAACTTTCCAATACCTAGATGTCTCAACCTCTCCCCCTATTCAAAGCCCTGGTGAGGTAGACAATTTAATATGGCCAAAGTGTCTGGAGTCCCCATCTGTTATGCGACATCAAGAAAATTGAGAGCTTCCAGCGCCATGCTACTCGCCAAATTAATCGTTTTAAAGATCTCTCCTACCCCGAACGGCCTCGCAGACTTAATCTACCTACTTTACGTTTCCATAGGCTCAGGGGCGATATGATCGAATTATATAAAATCATGAATGGCCACTATGATGCAGCGGTGTCACTTAACCTCAAGAGAGCTCCACGCACCTGCAGAGGGCATTCGATGAAACTGTTTCAGGAAAGGGCCAGGCTAGATGTACGCAAGTTCTCCTTCAGAAACCGAGTTGTGAGTGACTGGAATAGTCTCCTGGAATCAGTTATTTCGGCATCCAGTATCAACTGTTTCAAGAACCGCCTGGATGTACATTGGAAAAACCATCAATTGAAGTTCGACCCGCAACTGGCATGGTAGAGACGATGGCAGCATAAGTAGCCAATGTCTCTCCGTGTATAAAGTCACCAGCTACAGTGTTATAGGCATCCTGACGAGGTCAACTGCGCTACCTACAGGCGTAATCGATATCTCCGACTGCCGTCCTTGGGGCATCTCGGCTCTCCTACTGCCTTCCATTCTGCACCATAGGATATTTATAACATTTATTATTCCCACTTACCAGTATTAGTCCTGGATATTAGTATTATTCTGTATGGGGGTTTTTAACTCACCCCACTAATACTCATGAGCCAAGGATTACCGTGTGTTATCTATACATATGTTATTAGTCAAGGATCTCTGTGATAACCGAGGTCTGTGGCAGCATAAGTAGCCACTCCCGGTCCTGCTCCTGTACAGTATATATCTAATTAATTGTATTTTCTAGTAGATGCCAGTATTATTCTCTGTGGGGATTTTTATTCCATATCATTATGTCGTTCGAAGAAATGCTCAGGAATCATCATACTCGAGGATAACCGTGCTTTATCTTTATCCATGGATCTAAAGGATAACCATTCCTCCCGTCCAGCTAGGCCGAGGTCTGTGGCAGCATAAGTAGCCACTCCCGGTCCTGCTTTGTACAGTATCTATTTGTATATTTGTATATAACTCTATCAACTGTTTTAAGATTTTATTGGAGCACCTGCACACCGTTCATGCAAAACCGCTAACTTTACGATCTGAACATAGAGGCCAACTGGCCCGTGTTCAGCAAATTACCTAACATTACCTAACATTATATATTGACACCGCAATTTATATGCACAATATCATGGAATTATTCATTTCAGTACTTTAGGCAAATCTGTCCTTAGATGTAGTATATAGATAAAGATTCTTATGGCAAACATTGACAGTAAAAATCTCTCTCATGTTTCAAAGAACTTTTTGACAAAAGACAGAACTACGAATAGAACTTTTAACCAGTGGCGTAACTAGGGGGTCTCGAATGGGGGAAAAGTTGAAAGCCAAAACACCAATTGTTTTTGAGATTTTCTTACTGACACTATTTGAGTGGGCTTTCCAATTAAGGTTTTCATCAATAATTATACCCAGAAAGTTAAATTGTTTTACAAATTCAATCTCATGGTTATTAATATGTATTTTGGGAATTTCAACAACTCTTTGTTTTGTGTGAAATATCATTGCCTTTGTTTTTCCACAATTTAGTGACAACTTGTTTAACTTGAGCCATGTGTTAATCTTTGCAAGTTCAATGCTTAAGGTCCCGTCAATATTAATGTCTTGGTTACTAAGCTGGACAGATTTTAAGGTTGTAAACAAAGTAGAGTCATCTGCATATATAATTGGATGAAAAATAGTTTGAAGCATTTGCTATGTCATTAATTTAGATGAGAAATAAGAGACATCCTTTAAAACTAGCCAGATATAACGTTTTTTTGTGAAAGAATATTTTTGTTACTATCCTAACGTGGCTATTATAGGGATTCAGGTGTATAATATACAAATTACTAACCTTTTGGCCATAGCCCTCTCGCAGGTGCTGAGCAGCAGCAGATCGTTGTCGCTTTCAGCCTGGTTGGCGGACATTTGTTCAAAATCGCTGACTTTCAATTCTTCCACCTGGAATAGTTTTAGAACAGTTTATGGACCATGCTGATATTTTACATTGACATGCATATGACAAAGATTGTCATTTTTATATAAAATAAACATAATCATTTTGTTTATTATTACCTCAGAAGATCGTCTTTTATTGAACAGGATTAGGCGTGCCATTATTAATTCAGCAGTCCAATTCCACTGTTGTTTTGAGGGTTCCTCCACTTCTAAGCATTTGCTCATTTCCACTTTAACATACTCCGTGAGGGCCATGACCTCCTCTTGTGGAGGGAGGAGGACAGGCTTGTTGATTCTTCTTAAGTTTAAACGGCGACTCGCCACTGAGGCCACACTGGTCGTCCAGTTGGCCTCATATAAATCCTTGAAGTCCTGCCCTTCCTTCCTCCACTGCGTCACATCCTCTTTAATGCCCTTACTAATTTTCAGAAGGAAGCATTGTTTGATGTAGTGTCCTAGGCTTAGCGCAGCCTTTGGGGAATTGGAGTCCCGGCTAACTGACTGGGTTGCCGCGACAACAGTGTCAAAGTTACCGGGACTCAGGCTGGTGCAGAGGTCAATGTTTCTGCCAAGAATCTTGGATATTTCGACCAGTAGTCGGCCAAGGAATCGAATTTTGCACCTAATCAGATCTATGTCTTTCCGCCTTTGTTCCTCAATGTCTCCCAATCTGGAGAGCTGGGCAACAACAAAATCACGGATCAGCGGATCCTTTTCGGTAAGGCTTGTGATGCCAGGATGAGCTTTCGTTTCCCTCATCCCGTCAAACACATGACGGACGCGAACGTCATCGTCACGGCAAGACGGGATGAAGGGAATCATCATTGCTCTACCGTCCCTTAGAGCATTGAACGAATTGCCCATTGGAGTTTTCAGGGTGCACCCCTTTACATGCTGATACAGAGTGGTTCCAAGAAAGAACCCTTTGCAATGGACACAGGGCGCAAAGTCCGAAGCAAGGTATATCTTTTTTTCGGAAGGTCTCCTTGCCACCACCAGATCGCCTTCCCCTTTTTGTAGCACCTGAAAAGAAAATCAATGTTTGTTTTATCTTTTCTTGTATCTGAAGACATCCATGTTAAATCCATCTAAATAGCCCACGCTGGTGCTGATGGGGCATGAAAAACAAACTCACTCGCTGAAGAAATTTAGGAACAGAGTGATCTGTAGTGATCTGATGTAAGGGACCATTCATAATTTATGACTGGGGGGGGTGAGAGTTTTGCCATAACTTCCCATCAAAAATGAGTACGCCCCTCATTCCATGCAGATTTTTAGTAACCGAACCTTAAGTTTTATGCTCATTTTTAGTATCCCCTCAACATAGTTCAAAGCAATACATACATGTATTATTATATACATATGCTCCTTGTACACTGTACAGTTGATTCGCGGACTTTTGCGTGTAAAAATGCTTGGTAAAACTGAGTATTTTCGAGTATTACAACACTTTTGCTTTGTTAAAATTTCTTACCCCCCTTGGACATGAGGTCAAAAATAAATACCCCCTCCCTTGGAACACATGTGAAAAGTTAGTACCCCCTCGGGCAAAACTCCCAAACCCCCCCCCCCCCATCACCGATTCACAAATCTATCTGTATAGTGATCTGTCAATTCACCTTCAAATAAATAAATTAATTAATTAATAATTCTGAATCATAAGTCAAAGCAAATGTTCGTCAAACCAGCCTTAGCACCGAATCCTACCTACGAAGACACCAATTGTACGTCACTAAAAATCTGGACCTAGCCAAGAGGAAGGTGACAAGCGAGCTACCCCCAATCCACAGAAGAGGGGCGAATCTAGAATGCAGACTGTTTAATGCAACTAACAGGAATATGGCAACAGATGCAGACTATGAAGTCATCAGGACCCCAGAGGAAACAGAGAGTGAAGAGGTCTCTCTAACCTTGGGAGACGACCTACATCTGAATACTGAACATGAAAGCAAACTTGCAAAGGAAATTGGGAAAGCAGCGAGGACGGACCAGGAAAAATAAATACTTGAACAAGAACAAAAGAAGGAGATAAGAATCCAAGGCAAGCCAGAAAATCTGAGTGAACTGATGGGGAAGGAACAGAGAAATGCAAAAGAAATCGGGAAGAGGCACAACGTGAGAATTTGGACTTCGATGGCCGAGCCAGAAACCATCTTTGTCAGAGGATGGCCTGATGATGTCAGAGAAGCGAGAGAAGCAGAGAGTGACGAACAGCGCCAGACAGAGAGAAGAAATCCGAAACACCCCCTGCCGATTTTATGCCACCAATGAATGCACCAAGGGAGACAAGTGCATATTCCTACATAGTGAAACACTGAGAAGCAGGAACAACAGCCGAGGAAGAAACGACCGCAGCAGGAGCAGGGAGAGACAGGAGAGTCTATATTGGAACACCATGGAATAAATAGGTCAAAGAGGGGGCTAGGGAAAAGGGTGACCTTTCAAGAAGATAGCACACTAACAACAACATGCATCATCCCGAGGGAAAAAAAATACAAAAAAAACAAGAAGAGGTGGAAGAAAGAAAAACAAGAAAGAGAAAAAAAAAACTTTAATATCCTACACTCTTGCTCACACATATGGAATATAGGAAAACACGAAAACTACCATTGAATTGTACCTACCCCATTTAAATCCAATTGTTAAAACAACACTTTTAAACACAGAAGTGGATTCCTGAATAGTTATTTGAAGTCCTCACTTGAATATTTACTTAAATCTTTGAATATTTGGGAGACTGGAGGAAATTGAAAAAACGAAGCAAAAAAGGCCAAAATATGAATTTTATGGAGGGTTAGAAATACATCCGAAATTTTTGATTTGAGAAAGTTACTGGCATCAAAGGAAATATTAACCTTTAAATGAGTTAATTCAATGGCCAATGGTATGTGGAACCTCTGAGACAAATAATCACAGCACAGACAAAATCGGTCATATTTATGCTTGGTTCAATGGAACAGTTTTTTATATTTTCAAATTCCATGCTGCATGATAACCAGGAACGTTTTATTGACATAGAATGTTACACCCTAAGTGTGCTCTACCAAAATGTACTATAATTTAAAGTAGTAATTGTTTCGACTGCTAGCAATTGAGAGTTTATCACAATGAACAATGTTGGTTTATCACCATTGTTCATGAAAACCTCAAAACAGGCAAAATCCACTCCAGCCATTCAGATCGGGCTGGATGAGCCTCTTCTCAACATGATGAAGTTAATTTTATAAATCTGGACTCATCCAAAACAAGGGTAAAAGATAAAACAAGGATCGTGGTTATTTCGGTATATTCAATATTTATGAGCAAGAGTGTATATTGCAACATAAACGGAATCAGAGGAAAAGTTGATAATCTGAAAACCCTGTTGGAAGCAGACAAAACAGACATCGCACTGATCACTGAAACAAAAAGCCAGCCATCAGTGATTGAAGGATTCACATGGTACTCAAGGCAATGAACAGTAAAAAAGGAGATGGTGTTGCAGTTGCAGTTAAGGATGAAATAGGAGTTAAAGTGACCCCTGTCCAGCTCCTCCCAGCGGAATTCAGCGAAACTGAAATTGTGTGGATAGAAATAACAACCCCAAGAGGAGAAAAGATCTTCATACCAAGTTTCTATGGACCCCCAGAAAATGTAAGAAAATTTCTGAGGGGGGACCCCTAAGTGAATCCCTATACTAAATTTCACAAATCTAAGTGACATAGTAAAGTCACAGTAGGCAATTCAAAATATGGCGGCCATTTTGGCAGCCATCTTGGATTTTTCCAAAAATCTCTGAGGGAGACCCCAAAGTGAATCCTTGCACCAAATTTCATAAATCTAAGAGAAATACTAAGGTCACAGTGGGCAATTCAAATTATGATGGCCATTTTGGCAGCCATCTTGAATTTTACCAAAAATTTCTAAGGGAGACCATAAAGTGAATCCCAATACAAAATTGCATAAATCCACCTAAAGTTGCAATGGGCAATTCAAAATATGTTGACAAGAAAAGTGGACAAGTGGGCATGGACACAATGACACATGGACAAGTGGACAAGAGTACCATTTCACTAAAAATCCGTTTAAGCCCTCCTCTAATAACCAGCCTTTGGCCGGTTAAAAATACAAAAGGAACTTGAGAAATATTTAGGAGACCAGGAGGAAGAAGAAGGAAAACCCGGAAATAAAAAGCTTGAGGACGATAAGAAAGAGAAAGAAGAGGTAACTAGAAAAAGCAAGAAAGGACCAGAAAAAGGAAAAGCTCGAAGAGTACTACAAAGCACAGCGTGACCTGAGGGAAACCCTGAACAAACAAGAAAAGGAAAGGGTGAGAAGTACGCTGAACATGATAGCCCAGAGGAAGGACCCAAACATGATACGAAAATTAGAAAGAGACTGATAGGAAAGAAGAGAGAAGAGTCCGAAACAGTCAACGAAGATGGGGTAGAAGTAAGGGACCCAGAATTGGCAAAAGAGCACATAACAGAGTACTATGAAAGCCTCCACAGGGCGAGAGAAGAATATGAAGAAGGGAAGGAGTGGACAAAAAAGATATTAGAAGAAATTGAAAAAAGACAAGAATCCGAGGATTCAAAATGGAGTGACATGAGAGTGGATCGAGGTTGATTATAGTTTAAATTGTTAACCAACAGTACCTCAACACTTCCCAATGATGGTATTCATTTGTAAAACATCGTTGCAAGACCCCCTAGCTGTTGTAAGACCGACTTGCCTTATGTGACCGCCTTCCAGACATATTTTTAGTGCATTTTGCAACCCGAAGAGAGACCACACCCACACAAAAGACCGCTTCGTGACCGCAGAAGGGGCGGTCTTATAATGCAGGGACTACCGTACCATGCAAATGAGGTAATTTACTAATCATCATTGTATGCAAACAGGTGTTAATACCTACAGGTTTTCTGTTGTGATTCCAAACTTTTGGCAAACAGTGCAGATACATCTTCATGGCCAATTTTAGGCCATTTTATATACTTTTAATAACTTTTAACTTCCAGGCCAAGTCAACCTATGGTAGACCTTGTAGAATATATACAGGCCTACACGTGACGAATGAACACACTGACAAACATATAATGCTTATTCCAAGTCAAAGAAATTTAAATGTATCTAAGTAATTAACACATTATTTCAAGAGAGGAAGCTGTATTGTAATTGTTTAACAGTTAATTTCAAAGGATAGCTGGGTCATTTTCAAAAAAAAAAGACAAATTACGGTAAAGAAATGGAAGTGGCTCTGTAGCTAAGGGTATTGACCTGACCATAAGTATTTTAATATGAAACCCTTCAAATCTTAGTTTGGAAGCTGGAGGAAATTCTTAAAATTACAATTCCCTTAATTAAGGCTGAAATAGGTCGGACAAGGCGTCCGTACCGTAATGTGTCCAAACTGGATGGGTACAATTTTACGATGTGTTCATGTTTAACTTAGAAGGGCAAAAGTGACCAATGTCCTTTTTTATCAATTATTCTTTGAAAATATACATTGTCCCCTTTCCTGCATGTTTTCTATGAGAAAACTAACCCGAAAAAATGTCCATGAATTTACAAAGTTCTCGTCTTTACCGTAATATGTCTTATAAGTGGCCACATAAATCTTAAACTACTCAATATTTACACCAGGTGTCCCCTCAGTATAAAAAACCAGGATTTTTCCCACACCATGGCGGCTGTCAGCAGCAGATCCACTTTGTAAATTTGGAAATAATTGCACATAAATACATTTGTCTCAAATTGTCTGAACTTTTTCTTGTCTTTACCATAACTGCAGCAGTATCAAGGAGAACAATTATTATAGACATTCATTTGTAATGACATTTAGCAAATGGGGCTCCACATACATTTTGCTTGTTTCAAGAGCTATTTTGGAAAATCTGTCCGGTTGACTGCCTTCACAGCGTCTTTACCGTAATCTTCACCGTAATATAAGGGTGATTACGGTAAGGACCGGTAAAGACAAAATTTTACTGAATTACATCAAAAAAATGCGGTAATGGACAGATATCATGATAACAAAAGCTGTCAGAAAGTCTACTGAGTCTAACAAAGAGGCTGTGAAGGCCTTCATCTGCAATAAATAGTTTCCGTTGTAGTCAAGAGTATCGAGCAGTTAAGATAAACATTTATGAATGAGACGAAAGATCATCAAATTAATAATATGAACAATGAGGTTACATTCAGTCTGTGGCATCAATTTTGGCAGGTCTTTATGCAAGCCTTATGAGTATCCAGTACTTTAATTGACCCATCCCGACAAGTGAATTGACCCTGAGGTCATCAAGATATGTTGAAGAGATGGACTTGAATTCCTTCACATATCTATGAATATGAGAGTCTACAGTTTTCTACTGCATCTAGTCATCAAAAAGCTGCATTGATATTATAGATTATATATATAGAACCAAAGATGATAAAAGATTAGGCCATTAACATTTAGTGTCTATGGCCGCCATGTTGCAGTGATGGAATGATTTGTCAACAATCACTAAAAATGTTCACCCAAATTTTGAAGTTATTTCACTATTCTTCCAATGTTTTATCTTGAAGCCATCATGAATTTGAAGCTGCTGAATATGCAAAGCTTATTAATTATTACTTTAAAATTCCTTGACAGTTTCGGGAGACTGTGAGCTCAGATGACTCACTGGGATACAAAATCTTTGGGTCTCGGATTCGATTCAGCATGCCCAGGCTCTGACCAGTCACCTGAACTTCTGTTGGGCCACTTTCAAAACTTTCAGTCATCCTTTGCTTCATTGCTGTGTCCTTCACCTGTCCTTATTAGCCTCGTCCAGCAGACCAATGCATGAATACCTGATGTAAAGCCTAGGGTGGTCCACATTCCAATAGGAAAAATCAAATCTCCTAAAACCCCCAATTTGACAGTGGAAATTGCTTACCAAATAAGTAAAACAAACAAATGACAAATTTCATCCGAATCGATTAATATTAAGAGGTGGCACAAAGCCCTAGAAGTTTATAATGTAATTCCTCATTCGCACAACTCAAAAATTTGTCCATTTCCCAGATCTTTCTCAAAAGTGAATATTTTTCCCTGATTTTTTAGTACATGATAAAATTGGCATGGCTAAGTAATATCTGGGGGTAATCTTCTATTTATTGTTCGTAGTAAGTGAAATACTTGCCTGTTTTTATGAAAAACGGCTTGATAATTAACCTATGTAAATCTATGCTTACCTGCTACGAAGCATTATAAGTCAGACAGAATATCAGGACAGCATTGGGCATCCTGTACATACTAAGAAAAAGGATACTTGATCAAAATAATACGCTGTTATAGCAAGATTTGCAAATTATACCGATGATTTTGAGGTCTGCCGATGGGCAATCCCATGTTAAACTTCAACGGCTTTGTGCCATCTCTAAAGATCAATTGATTTTGCTGAAATTTTTACACAATACCTTCTATCCATATAACATCATAATTCAAGATTCAAATTAGAGAAATTCAGAAGAAAGTGTTTTTGGACCACCCTAGTAAAGCCACAATCAATCATCCATCCATCCATGACCCAATAAATGATATGCAATTAATGACATTTTTCAAATAAGTCTGTGGTAGTATTTACATTTTATCAGTTTATAATGCAATATCGTGACTAAAAAAGGTAGGGAATTCAGGCATGTAAATCACAATGGATATTTTTGAAGACATAACTAAAAATTTTGTCCGATTTTGGCAGCACGATCATCGTCTTATCTGGCAAAAATGTCCCTGTTCAATATGACCTGTGTATTACAATTACAGTTTTCGATTTCATTTCATTGATAATTTTCCAAATATGATATCTACAGGACTATTTGAAATCAACCACTAACAATTGCACTGAACTGGAAAACTGCAGGTGCATCTTGTCTTGCATAAATTAGGGATATTTGCATCCTAATATACGATGGGTTGCAGAAGTATACACCCCCTTGGAGTGGTCTTCCATTTTCTGTCACTTCTCCCTGCAGAAATGCATAATCAATCCCATACTTCTACATGCTCATACTAACCCCTCTTGCAATCTATACGCTATAATTAATTCAGTGAAAATTAGCGTTGCGAAAGTATACACCCCCTGCATGCAGGGAGATTGTACGCGGCTATAAAAGGTTTCCAGCTTCTTGAAATCCAAGAAAGCATTATCTGAATGATTATCTATATTTTTTAAGCAGTTAGTGCTGTTTTAAGTAATTTTTTAGAAAGTATCTTCTTGTGTAAACTGGTCCAAAAATTTGTATTCCCGGTACCATTTTTACCTGTCATACAAATTTGGAACCACCTTCTCAGATAAGTGAGTAAATATCAAGGAAATGAGCTGGACAGGTGTATACTGTGCCCTGACAGATCCCAAGACACTTTCCAGTTTGATATCTTTGACAGAACTAATAAATGAGCATGATCAAATTTTTTGATAGTTTTCATATTTTAGCACAAATTGGAACACAAGTAAAAATATCACTGAAACTTGACTGAGCATTGTCAAATTGCAGCTAAATTATATTCATACCTGATAGAACCATACATTGATAATGGCTTTATTGAAAACACATATTTTAAGACACAAGACATCAAATGGGAGAGGCCCAAAACTAAGCATCGCCGCAGGTTCCTGTTTCCATACATATTTTCAACTTCTGTGGCAGATACTGAACCGCAACCTTTTCTAGGTTGTATCAGGGTGTGTCCCTGCCCATCCAGCCCTTTTCTTGCTTTTTGGGGGCTTCCTAAGGAAAGAGTATCCCAAGACCTTTTGTCAGGTAATAAATGTCAGTTCATTCTGACACTGCTGCGAGGGATGCTGAAGTGTAATTAGGCCCAAAATATTTGTGTTTCCCCATTCAACCTCTAAACTTCTCAAAAGCAGCTTATCATCATCATTAGATATCTGTTTTATTTTCAAATTTAATTTTTAAAATTTTTATTTACAGTAGGTTAATTTTGTGATATTGTCCATCCACAGAATTTACAGAAATTGGGAAAAAAAAATCCAAAATGTTACAGTCCTTGTCATACTTAAGTGGAATCTCAAGTTATGCTGTTTAACTGTGATGTCAGAGATGACTCTATTCTAGCATTGCAATATTTGTAAATTAACTACAATATATGTAATTAACTAACTGTGATGTCATTTCAAACTGGGTCAGATTCCCCAGCTTCTAGCCAATGTTGATCCTCCTGAACTGAGCGTCACAGTTTCAACACAGTGTCAGAGTAAGAGTTTTATCAGGGATAGCCCCTGCAACTACGTCATCACAGCTTGATAACCAATGGGCTGACAGTAAACTATGCATCACAGTTCAAACATTGATATATTGAAGGAAGCATTACATTTGTGATCCCAATGATTTATCACAGCAATCATCAGTCTAATCCTACCAAATGGCAGCTTTGTGAGCATTCACAGTAGATAACTGTTATAATCCTCACAGAGTTGTTTGATTAATCTACAAACTTGCTAACTTACAACTTTAAACTTTGATTGAAGTTGGTATAAACAGAAGGCTTTGACAATTTGTTTGTAAACACATGGCTTATGTTATGTATATTTGTTCTGGCAGCCCATTGGCTGAGAGGCTGTGATGTCAAACTTACATGGGTTTTTCCAGACCCAATTTTAACTCTGACACTGAGTTGAAACTGTGATGCTCAGTTTGGTGGATTCGCATTGGTTAGAAGTTGGGGAATCTGACCCAGTTTGAAATGACATCACAGCTTTTAGTTGATATACATATATTGCAATGCTAGAATAGAGTCATCTCTGACATCACAGTTCAACAGCATAGAAAAAAAACTTGAGATACCACGTAAGTATGACAAGGACTGTAATAACCAATCAGAGATCAACTATTTATATCATAATTTTTCTTGTTCAGGTCAAAACAACATTATTATCATTAAAAAACATCAACAACTTACAAGGGTGTGAATACTTTCACAACACTAATTTTCACTGGTTTAATTTTTTTTACTCTTCCATGGCTTACCACCCAGAATTTTGTGGTAGACATAGGTTGCGAGAGTGGTTTGTATGAGCATGTAGAAGTATGGGATTGATGATGCATTTCTAAAGAAAGATATGACAGAAAATTGAAGACCACTCCATTGGGGTGTATACTTCTGCAACCCACTGTACATGTCATAAAAATATTATACAATATATTAAAGGCACACAATAGTGCAATTTTTTTATTAGTTGAGAGCTTCAAATGTACCATTTACAGAAACATGACAGTGATCCTTTTGAATTTCTCCTAAAATAAACACATGAAAAAAATTCTTTTAGTAACTGCTTTTGGCCAAATTTTTGGCACAAGCAAAAGCGACTCCTGTAGGGAGAAACTGTGCAAGTCACATAGGACTGGGTAATGAATAAACAAATAGATGACCTTTTATGACCTCTGGAGGTATGCAAGAATGGTGAGGCCTAGCTGTGAAATGTTTTATGAACAAAGAGATGAAGCTCAAAAAGCTGACAATGTAAATCTAAGACAAGCTGAAACTGTAAAATATTTCAAACGCTTGTGATAAGGTCTATTGTACTGCCAACTCCGCCCCAACTCTCATCCATACGAATAATTATAAATTCTGGGGTGCTGATTGGCTGGTTCTTTTGACTTTATTTGGCACTGGTTATTTTGCCTCATATTTGCAAGTCCAGAACGCATCTTGTGATGGCAGCAACTGGTATTTTAGACTGATATTTTAGATAGACAGAATTTCAAGATGGACACACATGTGTATAAACAAGAGCTGGATTCGAACCCGGGACCCAGCGATTGTCAGCCAAGCACGCTACCAACCCTCCCCCTAGATAGATAGATAGATAGATAGATAGATAGATAGATAGATAGATAGATAGATAGATAGATAGATAGATAGATAGATAGATAGATAGATAGATAGATATAGATAGATAGATAAATATAGTGTATCTTGAATGCTGCATGTGGGTGTTGCTTCATCATTATATCATACATTTAGGCCCAAATTGTACATTTTGCGGTCTGGTCTTGCAAATTGTGGTCCAAATCAGTCACTGCTTACTCACTCAACCTTTAGAAGATCAACCAATCAGATTTCAGTACATGGCTGAATGATTGTAAGTTGTAAATTGTTTTATTCTGTTTTTTTAACACCTATTGTCATTTGCACAAATGAGCCTCTTCCCTAGTGTAGCAAATTCACAGCTAGAATTATCATATCAAGTCATATTTCTCAATTCCTTGACAGTTTGTCACAGGCATATCAGGTGGACACCTCAAATTTGTTCAATTAATTGGAGAGGGGGGAGGTCCACCCTACCCTACGTCACTCATCAGCTGACTGAACATGCTTTGGGGACACAAAATATTGCTCAAATCCAAAGTTCATATATTTTTTCTTGATCTGTGCTTAAAACCAATTTTTTTAAGGTTGACAGGATGCACTTGCAGTAGTCCATTCTATTATAAGGAAAAATATGAATGAAACTGTCATTTTGATGAGTGTGGCCCTTTAAATTACAAGAATTTTGTGGAGCAAAGTCAGATGAATGAGCGCTGTGTAATGTGATATTAATTATTCCATCCACTTTATTCTGGCTGGGATTATGCCAAGCTCTTATTAATGCTTAGAAGTTAGAACTGTCAGTAATATGGTGTGAAGTCAGATTTTAATAACTGTTACAATATTGGAGAGCATGGCACAGAAGTAAAAATCACTTAGGGATCAGGTTCATTAGTGAGATTGCACAGTGTACAATGAACCGATGACTGTAGTTTCATATCATGTATTTGTGCATGTGGTACATTATCTATATATATGTCAAAAGAAGGACATCCCAATGAGGCACAAGGCGACTGAAATTGCCACACAGCTGCCGGTACCCAACCAGCATCTGAAGTCCAACCAGGTATCCATTGATTGGGAGCCCAACTGTTGCCAAAAGTGCTGCAACTGAGCTATTCAACTGTGTTAAATGGACAGTGAATAATAATACAAATTATTGACTATAATTTAATGAACATCTACAAGCTTGCTACCACATTGCTGGATAGTTCTCGGGAGTATTCTGCTAGATTTAGTTCTCCTATTGTCTTTGCAGTTATTAGGCAAATGTCTTTACCGTAATGACCTGGGTAATGTGTAATAATTTGACTCTTAAACACCCATGGGGGTAGCAATTCAGATGTGAGGATTGAAAAATGTTTATTTTTGGTGAAGTTTACACTCTGGTATCTATTGACATTCTCTGAATCAATATTTTGACCAAGAAATGGTCTTTACCATAACAAAAATGTCTTTACCGTTTTGGAAATTATGGTAAAGACAAATTGTCATGGCTCTAATATCAATATGGATGGGCTTATAGCATTGAAGATTCCTGAGCTCAAACTAGAAGGAGAGAATAATCCACTAAGGTGGTTATACTTTGAAAAATCCACCAAAAATGTTTTTAAAGTGTCTTTACCGTAATTTGTCTTTTTTTTATATGGTCCAGCTAAGTGTAATCACTCAGCCCATTAATCTACTTTTCAATATGAAATAGGCCTGCGACTTAAATCTAAAAAAATCAATTTAGGCAATTACACTTTACTGAAGTGTAATTAATTAAGGCTAATTCAACTTCAGTGGTGTCTGGTGTGTAATTATCCTAAATTGCATAATTTTCTGACTTCACATATGAATAAGCCAAGATCAAAATTTATTTAAATTACTCTATAAGTAAATGATTGTGTGAATGACTGAATGGTCTCTAATATAGCACTTCCAATCATGCTAATAACAATCAACTAGGCCTTACAGAGTGCAACAAGCCTGAGTCTGGACCCATGCATGAAGCAAATTGATGTTTTCCTTCAAGAATTAATATATTTCGTTATAGTTTGAACTAGATAGTGCTAGCACTTGTATAATGGGAAATTATAACAATATAAATATAATCTTTATGTGTTAATTGACATTTTGGACCGAATTTGTCAAGAAATTTTTTGCTTGTTTGCTTATTCCGTCCTAGGCCCTGTCCTGTTTGTCATCTATATGAACGACCTCCCGTCTGGAATCAAATCAAACGTATACATTGTCCCCGGACGACACCAAAATATACCATCCCCATTCCGGCCAACCTGACAATAGCATCCAAGAAGACCTAGAACATCTTCAACAATGGTCAGACACATTGCTACTAAGATTCCACCCGTCCAAATGCAAGCAACTTCACATCAAAAGAAGCAGCTGCACAACTGACCTCCCTCATAGATTTCTCCTCAGCAAGTCAACAAAATCCAATTTGGTTTAGTTGGCCATGATAGTGGAATTCTTCAATTTACAGCTCTCCGACATCCCCGTGCACATTAAAACTTTTTCCGGAAACACGTTGCCATTTTGTACCATTGCTGAGTCCATAGAGCAGGCATGCCGGGCTCCAGAACACTTTTTAATCCATTGAAAACACTATGGATTTGCATCGCCGATTCTTAAATGGAATGTTTGCCATGGATTGCAATAACTATCCAGTCAATTGACGACGTATATATCTTCAGTTATGGCCTAGCTAAGTGGATTTGTTTGTTTGTTTTTTTGTGTTTTACGCCTCTGCAGCACCTTAGTGGGCTATATCTAGGCAGGCGATCGCCGTATGATGATGAGATGAAAAGACTGTGAGTCTGGCACATACCCTATTAAATGTCCAGGGTCTTTCAGTTGCCCCAGCATATAATACTGGATACAACCCGCCTCCATTTAACGTCCCATGGGCTTGGACTAAAGTGAGTTCCCGGGGTGAGATTCAAACCCACGCCCTCAAAGCCAATTGACGAGCGCACTTATCAATTAGGCCACAGGGGAACTCCTAGCTAAGTGGAGGTGTCGGGCATAGGGCTTTGGAGTCGGAGTCGGGAGTCGGAGTCGTGAAGCTGGAGGTTTTTGGGTGGAGTCTTGAGTCGGAGTCGAACTTTGATTGTCAGGTGGAGTCGGAAATTAAATTGGTGACTCCTGACTCCTAAAGATAATTAATATAATTTTACAAAAACGCAATTACAAAAATATGAAATGTATCCCAAATTTAAAATATAACTTCCTTATTAAATATTCATGTATAAAATCCTATGAAAACTTTGTAGAATTACTTTTTCTCCCCTGTTAAACATGTAATGTCTATGTGCAAAAATGCCGATAAGCAGAGTCGGGAGTCGGAGTCGTAATTCAGGAGACCCAAGGAGTCGGAGTCAGAGTCGCTTTTCAGAAAGCTAAAGGAGTCGGGAGTCGGAGTCGGTTCAATTATCACCCGACTCCAAAGCCCTGGTCGGGCAGACAAACTTCGTCGGTCAAAATATCCGGATAAATCACAGGTAGGTCTCGTAAAACGAGTGGGATCCATGGATTAGGTACAGATCTCAACTCGGTAGGGCTAATCCAGTGTTGACAAGCTGATTTAACAATGTTATGGGCCTCGGAAAACCATCCCCAATTGGTACAAAATGGCGGCTGGTTCCCAAAATCACAAAAACGGCACAAAATCACACGTAATCACGAGGCTGCACGAGAAATTCTTGTGCCTTCTGTTGCTGTCCAGTGTTCATGACCAATATAAGCCCTTAGACCAATTTGCAAGTTTTTAAAATTGGATTTGTTTAGGGAAATATTTTCTATCTTTAAATTATCTTTTTTAGAGTTAAAGCTTAAAATTGTTGATTTTTTACTTTTATTTTCAAGAACGCTGTGCTTTTCAGGGTTCTGTCACTCCAGCGCGACTGATTATAAATGAGATTATTAACATAATAAGGTTGTTTTGATTGAAAACAACAGTTTACACAAGCAGGCCTACCGATGAATGCAAAATTTTGGGAGCCTGAGATAACATTCTCTTTGTACTGAATGCAGCTGACACATAATATATCTGATGAACTGCCACTCATTCTGTATTCCTGAAAGTATTGTCTACAACCAGCAGATAATTTAACAGCCAAAAATTTAAGTTAGCTACCCAAATGCTCAAAACCATGCAGACATCTTCCAAGTGTTTCCAAACTTAGGGCCAGCACTGTAGACAGATCTTCATCACCAATTTTAGGACACATAGGCAATTTAGGCTCCTAGCTAATCAACATACAAAACACTACAATATTTTTTAAGTTAAGCATTTTCCTATTTTGCAACCGACGGGTTCTTTTTTTTTTTAAGCTCCAGGCCAAGTCAAAGAAATTCAAAAGTATCTAAAAGATTCAAACCCCAGCAATGAACACATTATTTCAGGAAGCAGAAGCTGTTTAATAATTGTTTAGAAAAATTAATTTCAAAGGATAGCTAATCTGCATCTGCCTGATACTTGAGACGCTCAATTGGCTGAGCATTACCTCAAGGTCTAGATAGATCTAGCTAATTGTAAACAGCCAATTAATCTACTTTCATAATTTGAAATAGGCTTGATTTATTGATTTATTTAGGATCACAGATAGTCATACAATACACACACACATGTATATACAGGGGATGAATGAAGTAATGAGTGAGGATGTCCCCCTGCAACCAAATGCCCCCCCCCAGACCATTTCTAGATACGCCCCTGACCAGTGCTATCTCAGTTCCAGAACTGAGTCACTGTTGCTCCAAAAGGAATGCAAACAAGCCTGAGCCAGGACCTGTGCATGAAGCAAATTGATGTTTTCCTTCAAAAATAAATATATTTTGTTATAGTTTGAACTAGATAGTGCTATCACGTGTAATTATAGCAATATAAATCTAATCTTTATGTCTTAACTGACTTTTTAGACCAAATTTTTCTTGAAATTTGCTTGTGCCAGTCCTGGCCAGGCCAGTGACAGGGCACCATGTGCACATGCAAAATGTCAGACCCACGCTGTAGTGGCTCTTGGAAATCAGGCCTAATTTCATGGATAACAGTCCTAATACTGCCTTTGAACTCTTCATTTGATGAAATAAAGATGGATAACAGAGTTTAAAAGGACGTTTAAGTATGTAAGAGATGTTTTCAGCCAGCAAATGAGCTGGGAATGGTGCACACCATGAACGACAATGTTGCTTCATGTCACAATGACATCGCTGGACGTGGGCTTATAATGTACACTGGTCTGGCTCTCATTGTCTGGCCCGGCAAGTAAAAAGACAAATTTCTATACAAATGCCAACACCCATACTGTTCATTCCTATGGAGGATGTATGCAATGTGAGCCACTAATGGCGTAACTCAATGTGAAATGTTGTCCAGTTCCAATTACCGAGATATGACCAATAACCATGTTACAAAGCAACAGCAGGTCATCTCACTCCCTTTTAACTACCCATCTATCAATGGAGTGACTAATGTCACTCCATTAAAAATCAGAGATGAGCAGCAAAAACACCCCAAAGACCATCACAAGCAAAGAAATGGAAGATAAGAGAAAGAAGCTCAAGAAGAAAAAGAGCTGTGGGCCTGATGAACTTCCAAATGAAGCCTTAATCTACGTGAATAAGAATGTGGGAGAGAAGACAAGAGGAAGTCTCAATGCGCTCCTGCAGGAGGAGAACATCCCGGAAGACTGGAAAAAGGGAGAATCCTCACACTGTATAAAGGAAAAGGAGTCAGAGGAAAATGCTCCAACGAAAGAGGCATAACAATTGGAAGTAACATGGGAAAATTCTTCGAGACGATTATAAATGAAAGAATAAAGTCCAGTGTAAACAGCAGCGATATGCAAGGTGGCGAAAAAAAGGGTGCGCAGACAACTGACCACATTTCCACCCTGATGGAGGCAGCGAGAAAAGGGAAGAACGTCTACACTGCATTTCTTGATGTAACAAAAGCCTACAACAAAGCATGGGCAGAAGGCATCATGCATATACTCTATAAGGAGGAACTAAGAGACAGAGAATGGGAAATTGTCAAAAACCTGAACGAAGACCTCAGAGCAGTGGTGGAGACAAAACATGGGAACACCAGAGAAATAGCAATGAAAGATAACATCCGACAGGGAGGAGTCCTCTCTGTCAAGATACATGCCACCCTCATGGATGAAATTGCGAAGGAGGTTAAAAAAAGAAGACCTTAGAATCACAATTGGAAAAAAAAATAGGGTGCCTGCTATGGATGGACGAGCTTTCATCTCAACTAAGAAAGAAGAATTACAAAAGATGTTGGACATAGCTCTCAAGGTCAGCGTGAAATACAGGATCAAGTTCGGAGAAGAAATAAGAAAAATCCTGAGAATAGGAAAGAAAACGCCAAGAGCAGACTTCTCCCTTAATAAAATGAAGTTAGAAGTTCTAACGCGATAAATATATATATACAAGTACCTGAGACTTACTGTTGAAAAAAATGGCAAAATAGACGTACAACTGAAGGAGGTGAAAAAGAAAGTCCAAGCGGCGTACAACACAATAATAATAAACTGTCAATAATGGCAATTGCTGGCAGCCCGGACCTGAAAGGGATCAAAATGAGGGTGACATGACAACTGATAAAAACCTGCCTAGTACCAATTGCCACCTATGCTATGGAAGCTGTGAGAAGCACAAAGAAGGAATGAGAAGACCTGAAAAGGATCATGGACAACCTGATAAAAATTGTGATATGCCTACCCCGTTAACCAAGGTCGAAGTCTTTGAGAGATAAATGTGGTCAATAATTCCTACCAGTAAAACATGGCAGGTATAAATGAGAAATGTTGATCAGTGCATTTGACAGATGACGGGCAGTGACTGGACAGCCCTCACCTAACAACACTATGCTACTCTACCAGTGTGGGGAAGGCATAAAACAACCAGACAAGTTGTATTTCACTAAGAATAGCAACATTCCAGCAGAGTCTAGGCATCTGCACTTAATATCACAGAACTTACCTGACTGTTATGCTGAAAGTTGCCCTCATTCTGAAGTCGGAGCATTTCTTGTATCCTTCTGGTCGATTTTAGGGGAAGCAGCAAAATTTCCTTGACCCGTTCCTCATCGACATGAACGTTTAGGTAATGCGAAGAAATTTTTGATTTGAACGCCCTCTTGCAAAAATAGCAATAGTCAATTTTTTGATAATTCCTGGTGCCATTTTTCTGTTTGCAGTAGCCAGGTACATTAACTGAAACAGTGAGAAAACAATATGCAATAATTTTTTTATCATAAAAGGAAAATGAAGGAAACTTGGCATTGTCAATTAATGTATGAGGTCTTGCTAGATGGTAGGCAGCTCAAACCTGGCATAATTATTTCTGTAAGAAGTTCAAAGCCACAAGCTTAAGCCCTAAGATGAAAACCACACTCTAAAAATGAAAAGCACTCCGGACTCAGGCAGTTGCAATCTCTTGTATGTTTGTATCAAGTAGTTGACAGAAAAGTCACCGTTTTAGGGGTTTAGCATAGTCTAAATGAGCTGAAGTCATACCTTCATATTCTCTGTGATGGGCCTCAAGCAAGTGGTGGGTAATTGTTAGTGGACGCTGCTTAATAATTACACAATCCAACATTTTCCCAGATTTGTTTCTTTCACAACGTGGTATGGCGGTCGCAGTCACCATTGTTTAGATTGCTGTTGTTATTGTTGATTGCGCACGTGTAATTGCTAGCAATTAGGCTCCTCCTACCTTGACACTGCACTTGACTTGGGCCCACTTAGATTTTCCGCTTTTTCACAGGTGGCAGGATTGTACAATGTACAGTGCAATCTTGCCTTTTTCAATGATCAAATAGTGCATGCTTAATTACGCAATAGAGGACGACACTAGTTCGATTGACCATCAAACCACCAAAGCTCACACAAATTCCAATTTCAATAAGTGTCGTTTTGTCGTAGTGATGAAACATCTTTGTTTTGCCATTTCCATGCAGATCGAATGGATGGATGACATAGACCAAGATATAATTTTACCAGCCACACAGATTGGCAATCATTTCATTCTATAGATGGCATAGATACACGTGCTAATAACCACGTGTGTTTATTTACTAAACAGCACCAAGTGAGCTCTGATTTGTCCCTCTAATGCGCATGTTTCTCTGTGAAAAAACAGGCGCCATTAGCTGCTGTTTGAAGGACTCCTGAGGACTGAAATTCGGAGATTTTTTAAGGTTAGACTGAAGGCTATCATATTTACAATATAACTATCAGGGTGCAACTATTAATTGCTGTGTACTGATGCGTTCTGCCAAGTTTGATAGGCAGTTTGGAATCAAGGGATGCTGTGTGAGACTAATTTGTCAGCTGATTTGTTGAACTAACTGTTTTTTCTATAGAAGTGATTCAGTCTGCGTCGCCAGGGCTCCGCACCAGCCCTGACGCAGATGTTCGGTTAAGGTCAGCGCCCTAACTAGTCATGGTGGGAACAATCAACAATCGTGAACTGAGGTTATGAACAAGTCTGGTGCAGTGCAAAGTTTGCACTGGCTTGCAGGGCCAGGGAATAAACATTAACATTACTACAGTATTCTGTCCATGAATTACCAGATATCTGGTAACTGTCATGCTTGAATATAGCCTGTTCCCTAAGTTGAATATTGCCCAGCGGCTTCCTTGAAGCCCCCCTGCTCTGCTGTAGATTGAGAGTCCCCGGGGAAATGTATTGGGAAATACTTCTTATGTTGATATGTCTATATAGTTGGGTCATATATCACAATTCCGTGACCGTTGAGAGCGAAGTAAGGTTTTATGATGGATTTTTCATCTATAAAGGTTTATCTAAAAATTGAGCGGGGGCGACCCTCCCAAAAGTGCGGGCTAACTTCGTGAGAGGCCTAAATCCAAAATGGCCGCCACCGACACCTTCGGAAATGCTATTTTCAATAGTTTGAGCTACAGTGATGTGCAATACATCAATTTTGGGGTTTGTTTAGTCAAGGAATTCATATCTGGGGGTATTTTGGTGATTTGACCCATTTTTGACCTAAAATTCCAAGATGGCGGCCAGTTTTCGCTGAAAATCTGATTTTTTCAATGTTTCCCAAATTCCTTCATTATAAGCGATTATGGATAGGTTGAACCATGCAGATTTTTGTTGCTTGACTATGTTTATGAAGTTCTGTTGATATTTTAGTAATTTTGATGGACAGAAGGTTAATAATGACAGGTTAATGAGGGCATGGTTTCAGACAAACTTCGTTAAATATGTGCTTTTCAACGGCTTGGGCTACAATGATGTTCAATACATGGATTTTGGGGTTTTATGGGCCAAGGAATCCATATCTGGGGTTAATTTGATGATTAGTAGGCTTGTGACTGAATAAATCACAAAGCGGTTCCTTATATTGCATGGAAGAGTGTTTTTCTTTAACATAACAGTGCGTTTCGGGAAATTGTATGTTAACCTGTCATTATTAACCTTCTGTCCATCAAAATTACTAAAATATCAACAAAACTTCATAAACATAGTCAAGCAACAAAAATCTGCATGGTTCAACCTATCCATAATTGCTTATGTTGAAGGAATATGAGAAACATTGAAAAAATCAGATTTTTAGCGAAAACTGGCCGCCATCTTGGATTTTTAGGTCAAAAATGGGTCAAATCACCAAAATACCCCCAAAAATGAATTCCTTGACCAAACAAACCCCAAACTTGATGTATTGCACATCACTGTAGCTCAAACTATTGAAAATAGCATTTCCGAAGTTGTCGGTGTCACAACATATTATATTCCTTTTGCTGAAATACTAAGAACATAAACTACCCCAAATACCTCATTCTGCTGCAATTTTCTTCACCATAACACTCTTAATTCAACTCTTTTAAAATGCTTTCACCCCACACCGTTTCATCCAGACAAATAGATGTAAAATTAGATTTTTCGTTGTCAAATTACTTAATTGTGACACATTGAATGGAAATAAGGAAGGGGACTGATAACCATCATTATTTATAACTGGCCGCATGGAGTGATTGTAAATCCGTTCACCTACATCAAAATTTAATGATCTTTTAGATTACACCTAAGACTTGCAATATTCATTGATGAAATGACCAAAAATCTCAATGTCCCCTACCTTTTTGCAAGTGCCTCTGCAGCACATTCAGTGCATCTTCAATTGGTACCTCATTCGGAGCTGCAGCAATAAAAAAAGAGAACATTCAAAACGGTAACCAAATTTTTGACAATCGTATTAAAATGCTGGTGGGTCATTCCATGCCAAATCAACCAAATTTCAGGAAAGTTCCTAAAGTTCAAGAAGCCACCATAAAAAAAGTATTTCAAGAGTGCTCAGAATGGAAAAAATAATTTGCTAATTCTGAATAGTCCCTTTCTGTTATCACAGACTATGCTTTTGGTCAAGGCATGATAATTTGGCGTTCAGAGATGTGAGCCATTCAGGGTTGGCTTGAGACTTGATTTATTGTCGACTGAAGCAATCAACAGTTACACAAGTATGTGAAATACCACAGTTCATTAGGAAATGTAAGAGTTTGTGAGGATTGCAACAATACCAATAGGATTTTCTGATGTCAGACCAAAACCTTTGGAAATTTTTTGTTATTTGAGCAAAGTCTACAAATAGGAAATCATCTGTAATAAAACAATACAATAGTCTAGGGGGGGGGAAACTTAATTTTCTTTTTTGGGAAATTCAATATGTATACCAGCCCAATTTGTGCCATTGGGTCCCCCATTAACAAAAAACAAATTTTTTAGCTCATCTGTTTTCTTTGAAAACGAGCTATTGTCGTCACTCGATCGTCGTCGGCGGCGTTGTCCCGGTTAAGGTTTGTGTAAGTGTCCATTGTGACCTTAGTTTCCCACTTAGAGTTATGAAATTTGGTACAGGTATGGGGCTATGGGTATGGATCGGGAACATGTCGAGAAATTCAAGATGGCTGCCAAAATGGCCGCCATTTTTTAACTGCCCACTGTGACCTTAATATTTCGCTTAGAGTTATGAAATTTGGTACAGGTATGGGCCTGCGGGTATGGATCAGGAACATGTCGAGAAATCCAAATTGAGAATTCAAAGATTTCTTCTTTCTTGAACTGCCCATTGTAACGCTTGGCTGCCGGAGACATGGCAGGAGTGCAAGGCCTTCCCCTTAAATCAGCCTCAGCACCCTCAGCAAACTGGGTACGCCTGCTTGGAAACTTGACAGCAACAGCATCAGCTGACTTGGTACGCTTGGTTGGAGACTTGACAGCATCAGCATCAGCAGACTTGGTACGCTTGGTTGGAGACTTGACAGCAACAGCATCAGCAGACTTGGTACGCTTGGTTGGAGACTTGACAGCAACAGCATCAGCAGACTTGGTACGCTTGGTTGGAGACTTGACAGCAACAGCATCAGCAGACTTGGTACGCTTGTTTGGAGACTTGACTGCAACAGCATCAGCAGACTTGCCACGCTTGCTTGGAGACTTGACAGCAGCAACATCAGCAGACTTCGTATGCTTGTTTGGAGTCTTGACAGCAGCAGCATCAGCAGACTTGGTATGTTTTTTTGGAGACTTGACAGCAGCAGCATCAGCAGGCCTGCCAAGCTTGATTGGAGACTTGACAGCAGCAACATCAGCAGACTTCGTATGCTTGTTTGGAGTCTTGACAGCAGCAGCATCAGCAGACTTGGTATGTTTTTTTGGAGACTTGACAGCAGCAGCATCAGCAGGCCTGCCACGCTTGGTTGGAGACTTGACAGCAACAGCATCAGCAGACTTGGTACGCTTGTTTGGAGACTTGACAGCAACAGCATCAGCAGACTTGGTACGCTTGGTTGGAGACTTGACAGCAGCAGCATCAGCAGGCCTGCCATGCTTGATTGGAGACTTGACAGCAGCAGCATCAGCAGGCCTGCCACGCTTGATTGGAGACTTGACAGCAACAGCATCAGCAGACTTGGTGTGCTTGGTTGGAGACTTGACAGCAACAGCATCAGCAGACTTGGTATGCTTGTTTGGAGACTTGACAGCAACAGCATCAGCAGACTTGGTACGCTTGGTTGGAGACTTGACAGCAACAGCATCAGCAGACTTGGTACGCTTGGTTGGAGACTTGACAGCAACAGCATCAGCAGGCCTGCCACGCTTGATTGGAGACTTGACAGCAGCTACATCAGCAGACTTGGTATGCTTGTTTGGAGACTTGTCAGCAGCAGCATCAGCAGGCCTGCCACGCTTGATTGGAGACTTGACAGCAGCAGCATCAGCAGACTTGTTATGCTTGTTTGGAGACTTGACAGCAGCAGCATCAGCAAGCCTGCCACAATTGGTTGGAGACTTGACAGCATCAGCATCAGCAGACTTGGTACGCTTCTTTGGAGACTTGACTGCAGCATCAGCAGACCTGCCACGCTTGGTCGGAGATTGACAGCAGCCACATCAGCAGACTTGGTATGCTTGTTTGGAGACTTGTCAGCAGCAGCATCAGCAGGCCTGCTACGCTTGGTTGGAGACTTGACAGAACAGCATCAGCAGACTTGGTACGCTTGTTTGGAGACTTGACAGCAACAGCATCAGCAGACTTGGTACGCTTGTTTGGAGACTTGACAGCAACAGCATCAGCAGACTTGGTACGCTTGTTTGGAGACTTGACAGCAGCAACATCAGCAGACTTTGTATCCTTGTTTGGACTCTTGACAGTAGCAGCATCAGCAGACTTGGTACGCTTGTTTGGAGACTTGACTGCAGCAGCATCAGCAGACCTGCCACGCTTGATTGGAGACTTGACAGCAGCAACATTAGCAGACTTGGTATGCTTGTTTGGAGACTTGACAGCAGCAGCATCAGCAGACCTGCTGTTGCTTGATTGGAGAATTGACAGCAGCAACATCAGCAGACTTGGTATGCATGTTTGGAGACTTGACTGCAGCAGCATCAGCAGACCTGCCATGCTTGATTGGAGACTTGACAGCAGCAGCATCAGCAGACTTGGTATGCTTGTTTGGAGACTTGACAGCAACAGCATCAGCTGACTTGGTACACTTGGTTGGAGACTTGACAGCAACAGCATCAGCAGACTTGGTACGCTTGTTTGGAGACTTGACAGCAACAGCATCAGCAGACTTGGTACGCTTGTTTGGAGACTTGACAGCAGCAGCAGACTTGGTATGCTTGTTTGGAGACTTGACAGCACAGCATCAGCAGACTTGGTACGCTTGTTTGGAGACTTGACAGCAACATCATCAGCAGGCCTGCCATGCTTGATTGGAGACTTGACAGCTGCGTCAACCGATCTCTAAATTGACAATCTCCAAGTAGTCAAAAAGCCAAAAAAGACTTGATTTAGATATTGGCAAAGAAAAAATTATGCCCATTTCTGTAATTATCGCTCATTTAATACATGTCTTTTTGGACCACTTAACACATTAACAAATCGTCACTCTTTTTGCCTAGATTCCTGAAATATTGCCCATTGAATGAAATGCGGGACGCATATGCGGGCTGCGGGATCGCGGGATTTGCCTATTTTTGTTATAGAAACAAGTGAGTTAGGCTGGGTTTTTATTTGAAGGACTTCTAATGATGATAGAAGCGAAATTTTTGCACCAATAGATGCGTCTTGGAGAGACGTGTTCGTTCAGCTAGATTAGAAGTTCGTAGCTTGGAAAATGTTTAAATATTCGTTGAAATTGAAAATGAATAAATCTGTGAAATTTTGATTAAATCCCCTGAACTGCTTAAAACTATACGAGCTACGTGGGTATATGTGGGTGATGAGCAATCAGACTCAAGCCAGAAAGAAAGCTGAACAGTTTTTTTTTTGGGTTTTTTTTTCTTATATTTAATTTATTTTCCATAGGTGGGAGGGTTATTAAATTGGCCTGCCAAATGTTTATAAATCAGTGTATGATCCATAAAGGCCTTTGACATAATTGTACAAGAGTATAGGCCTCTATGGATTCTCAAATGTAGACTTTTTCAAACAAGTAATAAAGATGCATAAACCATGAATATATCGATCTTTTCAATCAGTCAATTTTGAATTTTGTAAAGAATCTATATTCTTATTCCAATTTCAGGAAATTTTCTGCAACAGAACTTTATGACACTTTATAACTGGAAAATTTCTAGAAAATGTTCTAATCTCGCTACGGCGATGAAACTGACCTCTAAAAATAGCTATTTTCAAGCTGAATTTAATGGTAACAAAATCAAGTTTGTATCTTTACTAGAAGCCATGCAAATCGCAAAAAACCGAATCACGCATTTTCGGGATAGCCGCTGCTGTGCCCCGCTTTTTAATATCGAAAGTGGGCGATAATTGCAGGAATGGGCACGATTTAACTATTTTTTAATGTTGTAAGCGGCCCGAAAAGATATTTAGAGATGGGCAAATTTTGCCAATAGGAACAATAGTGTGCCAATAGTTAGAATAGCCTATTGCTCCTTTTGGCAATGTATGCCAATAGTCACAATAGTTTGCCAATAGTTAGAATAGCAAATTGCTCCTTTGGGCAAAGTTTGCCAATAGTTGAAATAGTTTGCAAATAGTTGAAATAGTTTGCCAATAGGAGAAATAGCCTTGCCCGATTGTAAAATTGGGCACGATTTAGAGATTGTCTGCAGCAACAGCAGCAGCATCAGCAGACTTGGTATGCTTGTTTGGAGACTTGACTGCGGCAGCATCAGCAGACCTGCCACGCTTGATTGGAGACTTGACAGCAGCAACATCAGCAGACTTGGTATGCTTGTTTGGAGACTTGACAGCAGCAGCATCAGCAGGCCTGCCACGCTTGATTGGAGACTTGACAGCAGCAACATCAGCAGACTTGGTATGCTTGTTTGGAGACTTGACAGCAGCAACATCAGCAGACTTGGTATGCTTGTTTGGAGACTTGACAGCAGCAGCATCAGCAGGCCTGCCATGCTTGATTGGAGACTTGACAGCAGCAACATCAGCAGATTTGGTATGCTTGTTTGGAGACTTGACTGCAGCAGCATCAGCAGACTTCCCACGCTGGCTTGGAGACTTGACAGCAGCAGCATCAGCAGGCCTGCCACGCTTGATTGGAGACTTGACAGCAGCAACATCAGCAGACTTGGTATGCTTGTTTGGAGACTTGCCAGCAACAGCATCAGCTGACTTGGTACGCTTGGTTGGAGACTTGACAGCAACATCATCAGCAGACTTGGTACGCTTGGTTGGAGACTTGACAGCAGCAGCAGTCCAGGCCAGGGCTTCATCCTCTTCATCCTGCACAGCTTGTTCCGTTGGGAATGGTCCGGGGCCCTCGAAGATGGTCTCAGTGGTCACTGTCGCTGTAGAAGTGGTCACTGCCATGACACTTTCTAGGAAGCTGAACATGTTAGGACAAAATGTAACAGCTGTCATGTAGTCATAAACTTGGAATGGAGCAGGGGAAGCCACTAAACTGTAGTTGAAGATGGAGTGGTCAGTGGAGTGCAGACTGGAGTGTTGCCCGGGGTGTGAAGGGTGGTCCTGGACTCCATTTTTGGTACCCTGTAGTGTAGCCCTTTCTTCCTCTTCCCCTGGGTCCCATCTTGAAGCAGGATCAATCAGGAATGAAGCAGCAATTCCGGGATGGTCAGGGTACCCCACAGACAAAGGATTTTTTCAAAAATAGCCACTTTGCCGCCACTCTGTCTGGTCCTGGAGGGGATCCAGACAACTGCGGGTTGGTTTTGCACACGTCCCGGAGCATTTTCCCTCCCAGCGGAGTGCAAAACCATCCCGGTGGGCAGGTTTTTCACGCCTCGCAGGGATTCCTGCCCATAATACAAATCGGCGGGAACTTTATAAGCCCTGCGAGCGCAAAAACTTCTCTGCCAAGATGTTTTTTCCATCCCGGTGGCCTACGATTTTTCTGGTCTATCCCAGAGAAGGATTTTTTAAGAATTTCAACACGCTGAAACTCTTTTTCTGCTCCATGACCATTTCTAGGAACACCATGGAGCAGGCTTCTCGCCGACGAGAAGCCAAAAAGTGCCCGGCTAGAAGCAAAAAACCCCCTGTGGGATAGGTAAAGTTAGCAAATATTTTCCGATTTTCCAGGAAATCTTTTCCCGCCGATTAAAAAAGTTCTCCGGTTCTCGCCGTGAGAATGGGCCATTACACAAACCTTAACCACGACGATACCGATCGAGTGACGACCATAGCTCTTTGTTCTCAAAGACAACTGATGAGCTAAAAATCATTCAGACAGTTCAAAAACTGGAATTGATTCAATTTTCAAGTAAAATTAAATTTTCAAAGATCGATCAATTAATCATGAGAGTCCTATACTAGATAACATACCAGATGAGGATGTTCCAGGTTGCGGCTGACTAGAAACTTGCACTTCTGCAGATGAGGATGTTCCAGGTTGCGGCTGACTAGAAACTTGCACTTCTGCAGATGAGGATGTTCCAGGTTGCGGCTGACTAGAAACTTGCACTTCTGCAGATGAGGATGTTCCAGGTTGCGGCTGACTAGAAACTTGCACTTCTGCAAAGTAAAAATAAAATAAAAACAGGACCATCAAAAACTTGTATTTGAGTACATTTACTTTAAATCAGGGCTCAATTTTTAAACTACCAATTTGCATCTACTTAAGCATACATTTCAGCAAGAATTTGTCTACAAAGAAAAGATCATGACTGCCCTTTGTCATTTTCGAGAATTGAGTTATTGTATCACTGGTGTTAGTTATACACTTCAAAATCGTTATATTAGCGAATTATACTCTATAAATGACTCCTGAAGAATTTTTAAACTGAATTTTGATGCTTTGGTGTCATTTTTTATGTGTGTTGTTTGCGAAAAAAGCAGTACAACAAGCTAACGTAAACCCCAACAGTGGTATAACTAACAAATCCGTTGGTTATACCACGGCATGCAAAATACAATAGAAAACTGTCTCGGTGGAGTATAAGAAGTTATACAGCCGATGTGAGATCTGGCAGTGAAAATTTGAGGATCCATGGATCCAGATCCAGATCATCTGAACCTGTCTGAAACAAACACGAACCCTGATCTGAATTCACAAATCCACATTTTTTAAGCACTGATCCTGATCTGGATCCAGGTCACAGATCCCCAGAACTGGATCCAGATCACTCAGTTCACCTGAAACAAAAGCAGACGTTCATGTTAAAATGAACAGCAGATTTCAAGGCTAAGGTATCCCTCAAATAATTACTAACCACTTTGAACTGTGTCCATCTTCTCGGCAATATCTGGTACGGCTTCATCTAAAAAACACAACACATTTTCTTTCATAAATCTGAAATTGAAGTGAGCACCTATACAGATTTTGTTGATCTGTTTTAAATAGTAATCTTTTTGTCAAAGAGTACAATTTAGTTGGGGGTATGATCTTCAGTTATGATTTCATCATTTTTGACTCAAGTATCAATTGGAAACCTCATACAAACCATATAGTCGAGAAAATTGCAGAGAGTTATAACTAATTGGTCCTACCATATTTGAATTATGGAATACTTGTCTGGGGAAGCCAAGCTGACTCAGGAAAGTACAAAAACGTTCTGTCAGAATTGTAACGAATGCAAAAATTAATGCCCGCATGGAACCTATCTTTAAGTCTCTTAGATTATTGAAAATTATTGATATTCTTTGGTTGAATAAGTATAAATTTGTATATAGGCTGGAAAACAGAATGGTGCAGACAATATTCCTAACTTCTGTCTTCACTAAAATTATTTACATGCATAACTACAACACCAGAGATGCATATGCTTTCCTAATATTAATACCCAAGCAGAAGCATGATTTTGTTAAAAATAGTATTCGCTTTAGATTACCTGCTCAATATAATGCTCCAATAAATTTAAAAGATTAGAGACATACTCACAGTTACAGGGTTTTACAAAACACATCAAATTACAAATTATTCAGAACTATGAAAACTTGTATAATATCTCATTATGCTATATATGTCTAAATAGTTAAAACCATGTTACAAAGGAATTTCGGTCTTGAGCTGCTCCTTAAATTGTGAATTGCGCATTGTAAATTCTACAAGTATATTAAAAATAAGTTCAGAATCTGTTGACATGTGATTCTCATCGGATTTATGAAAAATGCTCAGATTCTTTGGACTTGCATAATTAAGTTTTCTGAAATATCGCTCTTATTAATTGTGTCCTCATACTTTTGTTCTCATCATTTGTCATAATAAATATATTCGGTTCTTCACCCAATATGCAGGCATTTTACTGGCTATGCTACTTTGATTTTCTGTATGCTACTGTTAAGTTTATATTTTATTTCTTTAATAGATCTCTCTGAGATGATAATACCATCTTTTAGTTTTTTTTTTAGGTGGGCATCTCACCACCGATAAATACTTGTCTTAAAGATGTCCTTCCTCTTTACTGTAACCCAACGTTTCAGACAGAAAAATATCTTGAGTCTTAAGAAAACAAATAGGCAGTACATGTTCTGAAAATGAAATGCTTTTGATCGAATCCTCATAACATACAATGCATCCTGACTCCTCCGTCCAAGGTTTGTAATACTTTGCATGCTTACCTTCCGAATCTGACTCTTCAGAAATATTTTCTTCGTCAACATAATCTTCATCTGCATCATCATCATCGTGAGGATCACAGTTACTGTAGTTCACTTTATGTACCCTCCCTAATAAATAGAGAAAGTTATTCTTGTTTTACCAGAACTTCACATAGTTAGCATATTATTCCAAGACAACTGAGTGAGATAGTTGATAATTTTGCCATATCATTTGTCACAAATAGGTTTTTATTTCACATTTATTTATCTGGTAGCATGCACTTCCTGACGTTTAAACCTAGCACTTAAATTTTCAGAAATACTAGCCAGTCCAAAATCAACTTTTTCGTATCAAAGTCATTGTGGGCAGTGTCTGTACACTACTACAAATGGAATTCTCCTCAGCCAATTTTTCGGCAAGAAAACAAAAAAAAAGATGTCCACAAAATTTCTTATGGCTGTCGTTTTTGTTACGATTACTGCAGGGTCTTATAACTCCATTCTTTCAGTAGCTACTGTATAACATTCAATAAAATATTTTAAAAGTTGTCGGAAATGACCGATCAAATTTTTGTCTTCTGTAAATGTTAAAGAGATGCACAGATTTAACACAGGAAAAAATCTTTGCAATTCAACACATTCTATCTCCAATTTTAGAACTTCGAAGTCCTGACATCTCTGAAATCCTAATTATTCCAGCTTTTTGATCAAGAGTGTACATATATACTATAGTGGGCAATATTTGTATCGATATATGAAAAAAATTACTTCTAATATAATTTTCTCAATATTACAAAAAGCATAGAATATCTATCCTATCAGTTAGACCATGAAAAGGCACAACTAGACCATATACGAGGGGCATTCAGAAAGCTTTTTTTTTATATGAACACTTATTTTCAATCTAGAACTATGCATTTTTCACAGGATTAATTCAGCATATTTGGAATGGATTTCCAAATTTTGGGACAATTTGGACATTTTTAAGTCACTCTATGGTTGCCACGGAAACTGAAAGTTCAGCTAGGTGGGGCAGGTAATACTGAAATAGTCCCTGAAGCCGCCACCAGCAGCCGCCACGCCAGCCACTTTAATCTTTTGGCTGAGCCAATTGAAAAATCTTTCAGCTATTTCGAGCCATAAGCAGTCATTAACTTTGTGAGCCGTTAATTTTTACGTCACCTAGGCATATTTGGTGTTAACGGAATCGCCTCGGAAAGACGATTCCAGTGATATAAGAATGATCACGATAGGATGATGCTTAGACAAACTGGAGTATAAAATGTTACAGACGTTCTCATGACTTGACCTTAGCACCATTCACAACATTAGTTGCTTGCACTGTCTCAGCCATTAGACAAATCCCAAAGGCCCTGGATGCTGTTTGCCTATTACATAAATATTGAGTTTGAGGTTTGAGTTCATTCTGGCTGAAAAGTAAATTTGTTGTGAAAATTGCATGAAGCATTACTGAAGCACCTTCCTTATTTGCAGATGGGGTTTTGTGATAAAAAATCCTTTAAAGTTAAAAGTTAACATTGCAGCAACTATTGCTTTTGAGATATTTGGGTCCACCTGACCACCTCAGAGGTATTCTCTATATTGTATTTGTTTTAACAAAGGTTTGTGCTTTACAACAGGATACTTGTACACATACAGTGCCGCCTGTAAGTAAGTGAAACGCATGACATTGTGCCATTGCATCAATGCTAAACATCCTCAGCCAAACTGCTTGTGGAGCCATGAATTCTCATCGGATGAAAGGGAAACAGTCTTTGATAAGTAAGTGAAGTTAACATTGGGCCTGCGTTTCACTTACTTATCAAAGACTTTGACCCATACCTAACTCCAACTACAGCAAAGAAAATTGGCTGCTATTTTTATCCCACATGCCTCATATATCGGCCTTTATGACCCAAAATGTTTTCCTCTCATCGGATAAGAATTCGCCCTTCCAGAAGCATTTTGGTTACGGATGTTTAACATTGATGCAATGGCACAATATCATGCGTTTCACTTACTTACAGGCGGCGCTGTAGGCGTAGCCGCGTAGAAACCAGGGGGCAGGCAGCTGCCTACTCCCTGAAAATCTGACAACTTTTGACCCACCCAATTATGGACTGCCCCCTGATAGATCGTCTGGTCTCTCATTTGCCCCATGTGATGGGTCCTTTACTTGCCCAGTACAGACACTGAAACAAGGGGCAGCCAAATTAACATCTCATCAGCACAACATTCTACTGGGATTTTGGTCATGAAGGTCCACTGAATTTTTCCGGTTCCCAAACCGGGATTTGAACCAATGCAAGTTAAGATCTGTCCCAGTGATAAAGTAAAATTTTGATGACATTTTATGGTGACTTTTACCACTTTAAGCCATTTCAAGCCAATTTGCTTGTCAGCCATAAGCAGCCATTATCAAAAACGGCTAGCCGGCTTAGCCATTCAAAGAACTGTTCAGCCATCTCTTTTTGTGAAATTAAACGGCTTCTGGGTCTATACTGAAACCAAGAAAGCCAACAAATTGTGACAGTGAGAGACTTCACTCTATCAATTGTATTCAGGGCCGGCTCTACCATTAGGCGAACTAGGCGGTCGCCTAGGGCACAGAGCAAGGAGGGGGCGCAGAGCAACGAGACATACACATAGCCCCACTTTCTTTTCTTGTCTTTCTTAACACTGACACGAAAGCCGAAAGAAACGGTATACAGTATTTATTCAAGAAAATGAATAAGAGTTGAATATTTGCAAAAAGTCTTTCAGTTTTGTGAGTTCAGAAGTAGTGTGATGTCATTTTTGATTAAAATTTAAACTTCCTTGCTATTTTATCTATTATTATTAATCTCTTTTAAACTTTTTTTTGTTCCTAATTGTACCCCCTCCTTACTTTGCGCCCCTCTTTTCACTGAGCCCCCTCCTTGCGTTGCATCCCTCCCCACCTTGTTCTGTTCCACTCCTTGCTCTGCATCCCCATCCTTGCTCTGCATCCCCTTGCTCTGCACCCCTCCTTGTACCTCGGCCCCTCCCTGCTCTGTGTCCCCTTCCTTGCCCTGTGCCCCCTTTTCTGTGCCCCTCCTTGTTCTGCGCCCACTCCTTGGGGTACGTACCCTCCTTAGTCCTTACTCCGCATCCCCAACTTACTCTGTGCGCCCCTCCTTTCACTATGCCTCTCTTTGTTCAGCATCCCCTCCTAACTCTGCACCCCTGCCCCCTCCTGGTTCTACGTCCCCTCCTTGCTCTGCGCCCCCTCCTTGCTCTGCAACTCCTCCTTGCTCTGCGTATCCCCTACATGTTCTGTGCCCCTACTTACTCTCTGTGCCCCTCCTTGTTCTGTTCACCTCCTTGCTCTGCATCCCCTTGCTCTGCACCCGTCCTTGTTCCTCTGCCCCTCCTTGTTTTGCGTCCCCATCCTTGCCCTGTGCCCACCTTGCTCTGTACCCCCTCCTTGTTCTGCACCCCTCCTTGGGGTACGTCCCCTCCTTACTCTTCATCCCTTACTTACTCTCTGCGCCCCTCCTTTCTCTATGACTCTCCTTGTTCAGCGTCCCCACCTAACTCTGCACCCCTGCCCCCTTCTTGCTCTGTGCCCCCTCCTTGCTCTGTGCCTCTCCTTGTGCTGCGCCCCCTCCTTGCTCTACGTCCCCTCGTTGCTCTGCACCTCCTCCTTGCTCTGCACCTCCTCCTTGCTCCACATATCCCCTCCTTACTCTGTGCCCCTACTTGCTCTCTGCGCCCCTCCTTGTTCTGCGTCCACTCCTTGCTCTGCACCCCTTCCCCCTCCTTGCTCCGTGCCCCTCCATGCCCTGTGCCCCCTCCTTGCTCTGCGACTCCTCCCTATCTGTACTCCCTCCTTGCTCTGTGGCCCCTCCTTTTTCTGTGGAACTTCCTTGCTTTGTGCCCTGGCCGGGCTGGATGGGGGGGGGGGGGACATCGGCATGGTATCAACAAGAGACCTAAACGGACAGCATTATCCATCCCAACTATTCCTATGACATGTTACTTTACATAAGTCCTGGTTTCCCTAACTTTAGTCCAAGGGAGTATCAGGCACTGAATGAGTAAAGGCTTTGGATGACTGAAACGCTTTCACAGAACTTTGTTTAGAGGACTTCAAGGAACATTTATTTCAATGGGTCAGGTATATGAAGTAATGTTTTTGGAGAGCTTGGGAGTATTTTTAAATGCTAATATTATATTTCTTGTGTCAAATATTGTCAAACTCACTAAAACAAGTGATAGATAGAGTTCTCTGACAGAAAAATTCATTGGCTTTCTTGGTTTCAGCATTATCCATCCCAACTATTCCTATGACATATTGTTTTACATAAGTCCCGGTTTTCCCTAACTTTAGTCCACGGCAGCTAGAGTATCAGGCACTGAAGGAGAAAAGGCTTTGGATGACCGAAACGCTTTCACAGAACTTTGTTTGGAGGACTTTGAGGAACATTTATTTCAATGGGTCAGGTGTATGAATTAATGCTTTTGGTGAGCTTGGGAGTATTTTTAAATGCTAATATTATATTTCTTGTGTCTAATATTGTCAAACTCACTAAAAACAAGTGATAGATAGAGGTCTCTCACAGCCAAAATTCATTGGCTTTTTGATTTCAGTATTACCTGCCCCACCTAGCTGAACTTTCAGTTTCCATGGCAACAGCAGAATGACTTAAAAATGTCCATGTTGTCCAAAATTTCGGAATCGGCTTGAAAAGACAATTCCAATGGTATCAGAAATCCATTCCAAATATGCTGAACTTCTCCTGTGAAAAATTCATAGTTCTATGTTGAAAATAAGTGTCCATATAAAAAAAAGCCTCGAACTTTCTGAACGCCCCTCGTAAGCAATATGTGTCCCAAACTTTGTCCGCGTGCATGCAAACTGACGAGTCTTGGGCCGGAAACAAAAAATAAATTATTATTAACTTTTTTCAATATTTCAAAAAGTACCTAATATTTTCCCTCAGACCTTTCAAAAAGCCATATATATGTACCAAACTTTATCCATTTAACTGAGTGTTAGCCCGACAACCAAAAAATACATATTTTTATGTTTTTTCTAATTTTTTTTAAAAGAATAGAATATCAATCAATGAGACCATCAAAGGGCGCAAGTAGACCATATATATCTGTACCAAATTTTATCCATGCACAATAGTGAATGAGTGTTTGCCCGGAAACGAACAAAAATAATTTTTATATATTTTCAATTATTTCAACAAGAATTAAATATCTAACCATCAAACCATCAAAAGGCACATTTAATAGAGGCCGAGTGCTGGGGCGGAAACGATCTATCCACCCGCCGCCCGAACGCCCGCCCGGCAGACGGACAACATTTTTAGCCAAGTGATTACCATACTTTCTGTGAACTTCGTTCGCTGAAGGTAAAAATCATTCTGACAGTTTAAAAGCTGGAATTCATTCAATTTTCAAGTAAAATAAAATTTTCAAAGATCGATCAATTAATCATGAAAGTCCTATACTAGATAACATACTTCTTGAAAATGTCAGTCCAGATGAGGATGTTTCAGGTTGCGGCTGACTAGAAACTTGCACTTCTGCAGATGGGGATGTTTCAGGTTGCGGCTGACTAGAAACTTGCACTTCTGTAGATGGGGATGTTTCAGGTTGCGGCTCACTAGAAACTTGCACTTCTGCAGATGGGGATGTTTCAGGTTGCGGCTCACTAGAATCTTGCACTTCTGCAGATGGGGATGTTTCAGGTTGCGGCTCACTAGAAACTTGCACTTCTGCAGATGGGGATGTTTCAGGTTGCGGCTCACTAGAATCTTGCACTTCTGCAGATAGGGATGTTTCAGGTTGCGGCTCACTAGAAACTTGCACTTCTGCAGATGGGGATGTTTCAGGTTGCGGCTCACTAGAAACTTGCACTTCTGCAGATTGGGATGTTTCAGGTTGCGGCTGACTAGAAACTTGCACTTCTGCAAAAAGAATTAAAAAAGAAAACTGGAAAAAATTTACCTTTTTTTAGGAAAAGCTTACATTTGTCAGGAGAAGTGAAAGTTTAAACTTTTGTTCATGAGTTTGTCTAATTCTCCAATGCTAGCATCCGAATGGAAAACCTAGTAAGTCACATTTTCGGCCAAATTGAGTTACTGCAAATTCATATAGTATGAGTTTCTATGGCCAGTTTTCTCGCTGTCTGCGTTGTATTTTCAGCTTGTCTGATTGGTCCATAAGCAGTAAAACGTCCTTCAAATCTGTTTGTTGAACATATGAAGTTATTAAAAAAGTAATCTCACGCATCAGTGAGTAGCCGAGTTTGGTCAGTAGATCAGATTAGTAGGTAAACCCTAACACAACTATCACCATCAAACATGTCACAGGCGTTGATATATACTACGTTTTATGGTATTTAAATTAGATTTATGCCACGAAATTCAGTGCCTAAACCAATCACAACAACCACATTTGCTACGTTTGTCATACTTATGCAGAAACTCATACTTATTGAAATTGCAGTAAGGTCAAAATAGTACTTCTGAGATATATTTCTATATATTTATTAAGCTTAGATTTTCAAGAAGAGGCCCGTTACCCCAGAATAATACTGGTAAATCCCAGTCCATTTTTTTGCTGCAAGGACTGAAATTTAAAAGTCAATTTTCTCAGAAACTCCAAAATGTGCCTTACAAAATTTGCGTTTGGACGCTAGATTTGTATTTAGGTAAGCTCTGATAAATCTTGTCCAGAGATGAAAAGACTAGAAAAAAAACATGAGGAAGGCTATCAAGGGGTATCACATACAGATATATACGGTCTACGACAGTTTGGCAAGACTTCCACTGAAGCTTTCAAAGCCAAGGAAAACCCATTCTTCAGAGAGTAAGAAAACACCCAACATCCTACAGGATCTCTGCAATAACATTGGGGATACCGAAAGTGGCAGATGACAACTGCATCATCTCTAACAGCTTCCAGAATGCCCAAAACCTACTCCTAAATTACTGAGGTAATTTGTAAACAATCTTCTAAAGACCAAATCAAAGACACAACAAGAATCCGCGAATTCAAAACCGACCTAACACAATGAAATTGAAGGTGCCGTTGCTTAAACCACTGAGCAACTGATATTGGAAGATAGGAGAAATAGTTGATTGGAAGATGCTAGACTAAGTAAAGAATCAATGCAGTTTGAACAGATTTCTAAAAAAAAGGAAAGATGGTTGCCAAAATGGCTGACATCTTGGATTTCTCAACATGTCCCTCATCCATACCCACAGGCCAATACCTGTACCAAATTTCATAACTGTAAGTGAAATATTAAGGTCACAATGGTCAGTTCAAGAATGACCAAGATGGCTGCCAAAATGGCTGCCACAAAGTGGCTGCCATCTTGGATTTCTCAACATGTTTCCGATCGATACCCATAGGCCAATACCTGGACCAAATTTCATAACTCTTAGCAAAATATTGAGGTCACAATGGGCAGGTCAAGAATGAGGAAAGATGGCTGCCAAAATGGCCGCCATCTTTGATTTCTCAACATGTCCTGATCCATACCCACAGGCCCATACCTGTACCAAATTTTATAACTCTAAGCGAAATATTGAGGTCACTACGAGCAGTTCAATTAATGAAAAAAGATGGCAGCCAACATGGCCACCACAAAATGGCTGCCATCTTGGATTTCTCAACATGTTCCCAATCAATACCCGGAGTACCATACCTGTGCCAAATTTCATAACTGCGAGTGAAATATAAAGGTCACAATGGGCAGTTCAAGAATGAAGAAAGATGGCTGCCAAAATGGCCACCACGAAATGGCAGCCATCTTGGATTTCTCGACATGTTCCCAATCCATACCCAGAGTACTATACCTGTACCAAATTTCATAACTGTAAGTGAAATATTAAGGTCACAATGGGCAGTTCAAGAATGAAGAAAGATGTCTGCCAAAATGGCCACCACAAAATGGCTACCATCTTGGATTTCTCGACATGTTCCCAATCCATACCAGGAGTCCCATACCTGTACCAAATTTCATAACTGTAAGTGAAATACTAAGGTCACAATGGGCAGTTCAAGAATGAAGAAAGATGGCTGCCAAAATGGCCACCACAAAATGGCTACCATCTTGGATTTCTCGACATGTTCCCAATCCATACCAGGAGTCCCATACCTGTACCAAATTTCATAACTGTAAGTGAAATATTAAGGTCACAATGGGCAGTGCAAGAATGAAGAAAGATGGCTGCCAAAATGGCCACCACAAAATGGCCGCCATCTTGGATTTATCGACATGTTCCCAATCCATACCCAGAGGCCCATACCTGTACCAAATTTCATAACAGTAAGTGAAATATTAAGGTCACAATGGGCAGTTCAAGAATGAAGAAAGATGGCTGCCAAAATGGCCACCACAAAATGGCCACCATCTTGGATTTCTTGACATGTTCCCAATCCATACCCAGAGTACTATACCTGTACCAAATTTCATAACTGTAAGTGAAAAATTAAGGTCACAATGGGCAGTTCAAGAATGAAGAAGATGGCTGCCAAAATGGCCACCACAAAATGGCCGCCATCTTGGATTTATCGACATGTTCCCAATCCATACCCAGAGTCCCATACCTGTACCAAATTTCATAACTGTAAGTGGAATATTAAGGTCACAATGGGCAGTTCAAGAATGAAGAAGATGGCTGCCAAAATGGCCACCACAAAATGGCCGCCATCTTGGATTTATCGACATGTTCCCAATCCATACCCAGAGTCCCATACCTGTACCAAATTTCATAACTGTAAGTGAAATATTAAGGTCACAATGGGGAAAAACCTTGTCTGTCATCGCCAAACGTGGTTTACATCTGGTTTGTGGTTGCAAGTTTATGCCTACTGTTTATGGTTTCACCTGATCCATTTACACCTCCTGTATTAACCGGCCTCTGCTGTTAGGCCGGTTAAAAATTAATTGAACTGGAATCTGAAGATTTCCAGAAACTGATGATTAGTTTTTGCCCTCAAACAATTATACAACCCAATAGCAAATTCTTGATCATGACAAAGAGCCTTTTGTGAACATACCTTCAACATGCATTTCCGGCTTCTGTCTTGCGCATGTTTCAGGTTGCGGCTGACTAGAAACTTGCACTTCTGTAGATGGGGATGTTTCAGGTTGCGGCTCACTAGAAACTTGCACTTCTGCAGATGGGGATGTTTCAGGTTGCGGCTCCTTAGAAACTTGCACTTCTGTAGATGGGGATATTTCAGGTTGCGGCTCACTAGAATCTTGCACTTCTGCAGATGGGGATGTTTCAGGTTGCGGCTCACTAGAATCTTGCACTTCTGCAGATGGGGATGTTTCAGGTTGCGGCTCACTAGAAACTTGCACTTCTGCAGATGGGGATGTTTCAGGTTGCGGCTCACTAGAATCTTGCACTTCTGCAGATAGGGATGTTTCAGGTTGCGGCTCACTAGAAACTTGCACTTCTGCAGATGGGGATGTTTCAGGTTGCGGCTCACTAGAAACTTGCACTTCTGCAGATTGGGATGTTTCAGGTTGCGGCTGACTAGAAACTTGCACTTCTGCAAAATGAATTAAAAAAGAAAACTGGAAAAAATTTACCTTTTTTTAGGAATAGCTTACATTTGTCAGGAGAAGTGAAAGTTTAAACTTTTGTTCATGAGTTTGTCTAATTCTCCATTGCTAGCATCCAAATGGAAAACCTAGTAAGTCACATTTTCGGCCAAATTGAGTTACTGCAGATTCAGATAGTATGAGTTTCTATGGCCAGTTTTCTCGCTGTCTGCGTTGTATTTTCAGCTTGTCTGATTGGTCCATAAGCAGTAAAACGTCCTTCAAATCTGTTTGTTGAACATATGAAGTTATTAAAAAAGTAATCTCACGCATCAGTGAGTAGCCGAGTTTGGTCAGTAGATCAGATTAGTAGGTAAACCCTAACACAACTATCACCATCAAACATGTCACAGGCGTTGATATATACTACGTTTTATGGTATTTAAATTAGATTTATGCCACGAAATTCAGTGCCTAAACCAATCACAACAACCACATTTGCTACGTTTGTCATACTTATGCAGAAACTCATACTTATTGTAATTGCAGTAAGGTCAAAATAGTACTTCTGAGATATATTTCTATATATTTATTAAGCTTAGATTTTCAAGAAGAGGCCCGTTACCCCAGAATAATACTGATAAATCCCAGTCCATTTTTTTGCTGCAAGGACTGAAATTTAAAAGTCAATTTTCTCAGAAACTCCAAAATGTGCCTTACAAAATTTGCGTTTGGACGCTAGATTTGTATTTAGGTAAGCTCTGATAAATCTTGTCCAGAGATGAAAAGACTAGAAAAAAAACATGAGGAAGGCTATCAAGGGGTATCACATACAGATATATACGGTCTACGACAGTTTGGCAAGACTTCCACTGAAGCTTTCAAAGCCAAGGAAAACCCATTCTTCAGAGAGTAAGAAAACACCCAACATCCTACAGGATCTCTGCAATAACATTGGGGATACCGAAAGTGGCAGATGACAACTGCATCATCTCTAACAGCTTCCAGAATGCCCAAAACCTACTCCTAAATTACTGAGGTAATTTGTAAACAATCTTCTAAAGACCAAATCAAAGACACAACAAGAATCCGCGAATTCAAAACCGACCTAACACAATGAAATTGAAGGTGCCGTTGCTTAAACCACTGAGCAACTGATATTGGAAGATAGGAGAAATAGTTGATTGGAAGATGCTAGACTAAGTAAAGAATCAATGCAGTTTGAACAGATTTCTAAAAAAAAGGAAAGATGGCTGCCAAAATGGCTGACATCTTGGATTTCTCAACATGTCCCTCATCCATACCCACAGGCCAATACCTGTACCAAATTTCATAACTGTAAGTGAAATATTAAGGTCACAATGGTCAGTTCAAGAATGACCAAGATGGCTGCCAAAATGGCTGCCACAAAGTGGCTGCCATCTTGGATTTCTCAACATGTTTCCGATAGATACCCATAGGGCAATACCTGAACCAAATTTCATAACTCTTAGCAAAATATTGAGATCACAATGGGCAGGTCAAGAATGAGGAAAGAAGGCTGCCAAAATGGCCGCCATCTTTGATTTCTCAACATGTCCTGATCCATACCCACAGGCCCATACCTGTACCAAATTTTATAACTCTAAGCGAAATATTGAGGTCACTACGAGCAGTTCAATTAATGAAAAAAGATGGCAGCCAACATGGCCACCACAAAATGGCCACCATCTTGGATTTCTCGACATGTTCCCAATCCATACCCGGAGTACCATACCTGTACCAAATATCATAACTGCGAGTGAAATATTAAGGTCACAATGGGCAGTTCAAGAATGAAGAAAGATGGCTGCCAAAATGGCCACCACGAAATGGCAGCCATCTTGGATTTCTCGACATGTTCCCAATCCATACCCAGAGTACTATACCTGTACCAAATTTCATAACTGTAAGTGAAATATTAAGGTCACAATGGTCAGTTCAAGAATGAAGAAAGATGGCTGCCAAAATGGCCACCACAAAATGGCTACCATCGTGGATTTATCGACATGTTCCCAATCCATACCAGGAGTCCCATACCTGTACCAAATTTCATAACTGTAAGTGAAATATTAAGGTCACAATGGGCAGTTCAAGAATGAAGAAAGATGGCTGCCAAAATGGCCACCACAAAATGGCTACCATCTTGGATTTCTCGACATGTTCCCAATCCATACCAGGAGTCCCATACCTGTACCAAATTTCATAACTGTAAGTGAAATACTAAGGTCACAATGGGCAGTGCAAGAATGAAGAAAGATGGCTGCCAAAATGGCCACCACAAAATGGCCGCCATCTTGGATTTATCGACATGTTACCAATCCATACCCAAAGTCCCATACCTGTACCAAATTTCATAACTGTAAGTGAAATATTAAGGTCACAATGGGCAGTGCAAGAATGAAGAAAGATGGCTGCCAAAATGGCCACCACAAAATGACCACCATCTTGGATTTCTTGACATGTTCCCAATCCATACCCAGAGTACTATACCTGTACCAAATTTGATAACTGTAAGTGAAAAATTAAGGTCACAATGGGGAAAAACCTTGTCTGTCATCACCAAATGTGGTTTACATCTGGTTTGTGGTTGCAGTTTATGCCTACTGTTTATGGTTTCACCTGATCCATTTACACCTCCTGTATTAACCGGCCTCTGCTGTTAGGCCGGTTAAAAATTAATTGAACTGGAATCTGAAGATTTCCAGAAACTGATGATTAGTTTTTGCCCTCAAATATACAACCCAATAGCAAATTCTTGATCATGACAAAGAGCCTTTTGTGAACATACCTTCAACATGCATTTCCGGCTTCTGTCTTGCGCTGGACCTAAATAAAACCAACAAAAAAAAAAGAGAATAAATAAAATTGCACAGCAATTTTAAGATATGAATTCCCCTCCCCCATATTCCCTTCCCTTCCATTCCCTGCCTCTCCATTCCCTTCCCTGCCTTTCCCTTCCCCTCCCATTCCATGCCATTGGCTTCCCTCTCTTTGCATTCCGAGGCCTGATATGGTTGACATGTTGTTAGTTTGGCTTTGGTTGCAATCTAGCGCATAGAAGTGCAGAGGTCCACGTATTGAGTAATATAGCGCTTAGCATGCAGCCAGGTGTGTTGTGACCAATGGTACCACCCTGAAAGCAATACATTTTGACTGAGCCCTAACCCTAACCCTAACAGCTTGTTCCAGACAAACCATAAGAGTTATGGAGCTGTGCTTATATGGAAAAATAGAGTAAAAAATTAGCATTATGGCATATTACTTTTAACTGAATTGAATTGGTAACTTATTAGTTATAATTGAATATATGAAATGATAAGTGTAGAATCGGCTATAAGTAATAGGTAAATGCCCTTGTAGAAGAGTAAAGGCAGTGATTTTACGCGTCTTTTGCTGTTAATTTCATGAAATTTGAATGAGCAGAAGCTGAGCAATCTATGTTTCAATTTTGAAATTTAAAAATTGTCAAGCAAAGAGGACTTGAAGTAGGAAAATTTCCTTTGGAGATATTACGCAGGCCCATATTGGGCACCATACAAAAAATACTCATGAACATCCATGAAGACCTTCATAGTTTTTTTGGGCAAAAAAGGTTTTGATAGGCCAAAAAAGTGACATGAAATTTTCAATGTCTGACGCGATTCTATGCTAAACAAGCTACAGTAAAATTCTATACAGCATCTGAAAGAAGAGAAACTGAACTTTTTGATGATGTTTTTAATTTTTCTGTAGCTTTAACAGAAACGAAGATATCGGCGATTGAAAATTGCGTTTTTGTAGGCCATAGCGCCGATACCGTTAACGCGATGACAACAAAATTTTGTGATATCAGCTTAATCTGAGCATTTCTTCCTTGTTTTCTGGAGGTTGGAATGTCATTTTTCGGAATTCCGTTTTTTCAAAAAATCATAACTTGAAATTTTTTCAATGGAATTCCTTTAAGCTCCTTTCTGCAATGGATAACTGTCTAAAATATATAGAAAAAAAATCTCATGCCTCTATCTGTCTTAGTTTCTGAGAAACCGTTTACACAATGTTAAAATTAGTTTCCGGAATTACGCAAGACTGACTAGTAATTCCGCTGTGAAATTGCTTCTGAAGATAGAACTCAAGCCAACATATATGACTCTTGTATCTCTTTTGTTGTATCTCCATTACTTTTCTCATAATTGGCATTTAAAAAATCATTTTAAGGCCGTAGAAAAATAATAATAATAATAACTAGAGAATAATTAAAATTGCACAGCAATTTTAAGATATGAATTCCCCTCCCCCGTATTCCCTCCCTCTTTACCCCCCCCTTCCTTTCCTTTCCTTCCATTCCCTTGCTTTGCACTCAACCCTCTTGCATTCCCTTCCTTTCATGCCCTCATCTGTATTCCATGCCCAGGCCTCTTTTGGACGCTATGTAGTCCATGGAAGTGTAGAGTTGGACAGATTCATATAGCGCTTAGCGTGCAGGTGATACCACCCTGAAAGCAATACAATTGGACTGAAGCGTAACTCTTAACTTTGATGAAACCCTAACCCTAATGATTTGTTATGGACAAACCATAAGAGGTAGGAAGATCTGCTCACACACACACAGAGGGCAAGCAGTCAGCAACATGTCATATTAGTTTCAAGTGAATTGCAGCAGTATTTCATTATAATTCAATTATAAATTTAATGGAAAAAATATGAGCTTATTTGCAAACAATAGGGCAACAAATAAGCAACATATAATATCAATATTAAGTGATTTGATACATAATTAGAAGAGTTTATATTGGATTGTAAAATTCATGGTAGGGAGTTTTGCTAACATGGAAAAATAGGGCAAAAACTTAGCAATATGTCAAATGAGTTTTAATTGATTTTAATGAATAATGAATGAGTTATAATTGAATATGAGAAATAGCTTATGTAAAATTGGCTATCAGCAAGAGGTTTATGCCCTTGGAGCACATACAAGGCTACAATTTTACGCATTTTTTGGTGTTAATTTCATGAAATTTGAATCAGTAGAAGCTGAGCAATTTACATTTTAATTTTGAAATTAAAAAAATTCTCAAGCAAAAAGTATTACAAGTAGAATAATTTCCTTTGGAGAGATTATGCAGGCCTACAATGGGTACCACTAAAAAATTATACATGAACATCCATCAAGATCTTCATAGTGTTTTTGGCCAAAATAGGGTTTGGGAGGGCCAAAAAGTGACAAAAAATGTTCAACGTCTGACGCGATTCTATACTAAGACAGCTACAGTAAAGTTCTATACACCATCTGAAAGAGGAGAATCTGAACTTTCTGATGATATTTTTTTCTGTAGCTCCAATAGTAAGCGAGATATCGGGGATTGAAAATTCAGTTTTTGTAAAGATTTTTTTGGAAAAATAATCTACTAATCCATGGCTATATATGTACCAAATTTCAAAGCTCTAGCTCAAAATGAAATAAAATAATAATAATAATAATAATAATATCAAAGAAAACAAGATAAATCTCCCGATAGGTCGATTTATAATAAGAATAATAATAATAGCAAAAACAAATAGAATTTACCTAATAATAATAATAAGAATAATAATAATAGCAAAAACAAATAGAATTTACCATAGGTAAATTCTTAATAATAAAAAAAGTAGCAATAACAAGATGAATTCCCCTACGGGGAATTCATAATAATAATAACTAGTATACTAAATTGCACAGCAATTTAAAGGAAGAACTTCCCTTCCCTTCAAATCCCTTCCCTTCCAATCCTATATCTTCATTTCTCTTCCAGTTCCTTGCATTTCTTTTCTCTTCCACAGCTTAGCGTGTTTTTATTGGGCAAAAACTATCATTGCTGGCACTTCAAAATGCTTGCCACAGTCCATGGAACAACAACAGTCATACATACTTAGTGATATATTGTTTGGCATGGAGCCAGACCTTTTGTGGCAAGGGATACCACCCTGAAAGCAAGACACTTTCATTAAACCCTAATATATACACCATCTGATGTACAGGCCCTGGGTCCGGAAAAACTTGGCCAGGTGTACCCCGCCTGCCAGAAAAATTCCAATGCCACAATGCATTTCCCTGAACATCATATATAACCAGTCTGGTGTCTGTAGTTGCCAAAAGTGGTGCAAATTTTTGCTACGGAAGGTTATATGAGGCACCCTCGGAGATCGCGTTTTCTCCATTTTTTGCATGAATGAGACCATGAAAGCATTTCCGAGCATCAGAAACTCACAAAATTTACCATACAGACTATATCTGGTATGCTGAATTAAATTATTGCACTTTCATTCAAGTCTTGGGATTGATGAATTTGTTATTCAAGATGGCGTCCAATATGGCCGCCGATAGGGGAAAATTTTGCATTTTCACCTCAATGTGCAAATAAAAATGAGAAAAGTCGGGTTTATGAGTCTGAAAACTTTAATTGTTTTGATCTTAGGTCCTGGAATACATAATCTACTCATTATGACCTCTTGGGGTTCAGAAAACCTGGCCTGTATGACAGAGTGTGTATTGTGTTATCTCAAGATGTAATAATGAATTGTCTATATTGCGGCGTATTGTTAAGTTATACTTGTCATGGATAAAAATTTCTCTAGAAATGAAAAACATTAGTAAAAGTACAAAGTAAGTCAGCTCATTCTTGTAAAACTTTGAATGCAGCTATTCAATGATATAATCACACTCCAAATACAAGCATGCTGTAAACCGGGACACAATTCTACTTGTTTCTGAATTGACCTTATTTACATTTACAACTAGTATTATACAATGTTCAACAAACCTTGATATTTTCTTAACAAGTTATGCATCTTTAATAAGATTTGTGTCATGAGAAACTAAATAAAAAAAGTTCACATAACTACCTACATCTACACATGTCAACGAAGTGATGTTCATACAATCTAAAAAATACATGCTGAACAACTTGAAATAATTCCCCTTTTCCCGTTCTGTTTTGTCAAACTAGTCAGGGTGATGGGTGTAAGAATCGCTCGCAAGGTGATAAAAGCGTGAAACTTGGCACAAGTGTTCAGAAGGACCTACTCTACCATTTTAGGCTAATCTCAAGATTAGCGTTGTTGCAAAGACAGTGCCTTGTAGAGCAGTTAAGACTTGCAACGACACTCTGAGAGTGCAGAGACAGCTGCTGGGACTGTTTCAGATGTCGTCAGAACCGATATGAACTCTCCAGTAGCATTGTGTTTACATCTATTTCCAACAGGCAGACTTAAGAAAGGGTTGTGCGCATGGAGCCAAATGCAACTTTGATAACTTGTTCTCTTTACATGTTGGCAAAAGCATCTTTTGTTGGAGAAAGTCTTCCATAAGATGGGCACTTCCGTGAGAAGAGGTCATGTCTGAGCTCATTAAGTGAAGTGTATCTCTTCTTTGTATACATAAGAGAGATCAACACAACCAGAGATTTCATATCCCTGGGTTTAATTGATGCACTCATGATCACTTCCAGCTTCCTGGAGATCCTGCAAGATGTCTGCATTCTCCTTTATAGCTGTCATCCATTTCTGCTTGCCGCTGCCTAAGAATGCACATGTTGAATCGCTTGCAGATATAGCACATGCAGTCATGCACTACTGGTAATATCGGTGATATTACCACACCTTGGCGGAATATTCAGCTAATTGAATGTGCCAAGGAACAGGCAGAAACAGATATCTCTGACCCAAGTGTGCAGCTACTTCATGCATAGGAATGTATCTTTCTCTCTTTAAAGAAAATCTCTTCAATGCCAAACAGATTGACAAATCTTTGACATATAACAGCTGCATCAGAGTCACAACTGAACAGGACAACACAGTTTGCTCCCAGACTCCTGGCTGCACAAGGTACATGAAGAAACATCCTTGTGTCTGCCTCCTCATGGTCTAAGAGCAGGTCAATGACATCTCCAGTGAGCCACACTGAACAGATACTACTCTTCTTTTGTCATCAAATCCTCCTGCCAAGAGAATCATCTCATCACCAGGGAGATGGTCTTGAGTTGACAGATACATTATTTGTAATGGTCCAGTCCTGCATCAATAATTCCATCAATTTCGCCTTGTTGACTGGGTTTACAGCATCGTATTAGGTTGTTTTGGAAGAGGGGTGTTTCTTGTTGGATTCCTGATGCGTTGCATCTGCATCATTCCACTCCAGGCTCTCTTACTGCCTTTGATGGACTCGACTTTATGATGATCACCAACACCGGCATTGAACTTGTGTCCTGCTGACAGTATCATCCACAGAAGAATATTTGACAAATGTTGTGCAGTGTAACTTGTCTGTACAAACTATGTGAATTATCATCATGAAGTCCACTACCAACATGGTGTCTCTGGCTGTATTTGGTAGATCTTCTATGGAAAGATGTTCTTTCTTATAGTACCCACTATGTTGACAACTCTTTCAACTGCTTCCTTGTTTCTGTGCACTCTAGATACTCTAACTCACTCCCCGGTTGTTTTCGGAAAATAGAACTTGCATTCCGCAAAGATCTTTCAAGACAGAAGTGCAGGCTGCCTTGAGATGTGCAGTGTAATAGTACCTCTCCAGTGCTTCTTGTCTGGTGTACAAATGGTGGAACTTCCCGCAATCCTTATTTATACTTTGCTCAATCTCCATATCGTGCCAAAATTCACTGGAGGTCTTTGCCTGTGATGCACTGACCAGTTTCCATCACAAGGCGCTCTGTATACTTCAGGATGCTCAACTGGTAGTTCTAAGCCTCCCTTCTACAACGTTGGTGGTTTCCCAACGGGCATAGTTAACATGTCCGCACATAAAATTGAGTGGCAGCATAACTGCGAACATTTCCAGCTCAGCCTCATGATCTTCATTTCTCTTTGCTGTAACATAATCTAACAAGAGCTGAGAATAGTCAGAGAGGTACTTCTCCCAGAAAGCAAATGTTTCTGAGGGGTCCATGCCATGGTTGCTGAATTTCATTGACAATTGAAGGATTGGTTCCAGTGCTTCAACAAATTGAGTAATTCCTTGAGCAAACTAACCCGTACTAGTGGCGATGAGAAGTTCAACGTGCATTTTCCTGCACATGATGAAAGAGTTACTGTGACTTCTCTGTGGGCAGATTGTTCTTTTCCAGGAGCCGTTTTCCAGATGATTCCCATTTCAGATGATGCAGCGCCTCATTCATAATTTTGTGAAGTCGTTAGCCCCGGTTGTAATCACAAGATCTTCAGATTGACCAAAGAGCAGATGTTGAGATACCACACCAAATATTAGCCTACATTTGTGGGCATCAGTAAAAATGCATACATGCCTATACATATGTATTATCTGCACACTTTTAAAACCATTTATTTAGGTTTTTCTTAAATCATTATTGTCTAAATTACTATAATAAATATGTACACACCTTCAAATAGTATCCATTATATATAGAACAAATCTGAATCAAACGATATCACACGTGTAATGGATGAGAACAATGCATGACTTTTCTGTAATAATTAGTTTGTTAAAACTTTTAAAAAATGGGTGGAGAAAATTGATGTGGAGTTTGTCACATTGTCCGCATGATAAGAATAGAACCGCTTTGTTTGTATGTAGTGGCTTGCAAGAAGTTATTTCAAAAATTGGTGCAACAATTTCTTCCTGATATTTCTTTTAAAAATGAATATTTTGTGGCATTTCAGACATCTTTATTCAACTATACCCATGACATTAAGACACATGGATGCCATCTTAAATAACAAATGTATCATTCACAAGACTTGAATGAAAGTGCAATAGTTGAATTCAGCATACCAGAAATAGTCTGTATGGCAAATATTTTGCATTGATAGAGACATTTTTAATCCAAGAGGAGTATAACTTAATAATACGCCGTTATGTTGACAATTCATTATTCCATCTTGAGATAACACAATACATACACTGTCATACAGGCCAGGTTTTTTAAACCCCAAGAGGTCATAATGAGTAGATTATGTATTCCAGGGCTTCAGATAAAATAATTAAAGTTTTCAAACTCATAAACCTGAGTCTTCACGTTTTTACATGGACATTGAGGTGAAAATGTCAAGTTTTCCGCTATCGGCGGTCATATTGGACGCCATCTTGAATAACAAATTCATCAATCCCAAGACTTGAATAAAAATGCAATAATTGAATTTAGCATACCAGATATAGTCTGTATGGTAAATTTTGTGAGTTCCTGATGCTCGGAAATGCTTTTATGGTCTCATTCATGCAAAAAATGGACAAAACGCGATCTCCGAGGGTGCCTCTTATAACCTTCCGTAGCAAAAATGTGCACCACTTTTGGCAACTACAGACACCAGACTGGTTATATATGATGTTCAGGCAAATGCATTGTGGCATTGGAATTTTTCTGGCAGGCAGGGTACACCTGCACCCCTAAATAGGCCCCTTTTCCAGAACAGGGCCTGTACTATAACCCTAATGACTTGCTACAGGCACACCATAAAAGCTAGGAAAAGGTGCTTACATACACAATTTGGGGAAATGGTCAGCAGCATGTCACATCAGTTTTCACTGATTTGATGCGTAAGTTCGTGAGTTATAATTGAAATAGAAAAAAATTCACATAAAATTGGATTTTGCTCTGACATACATGGTCACATTAAATTACATGAAGAACATGATTTTACACATCCTTCAACGTTATTTTGGTGAAATTTGAATGATTCGGAAAGGAGTAATTGGTATTTGAATTTTGAAATTGAAAAAAAAATTCTTTAGGAAAAAGTATTTGTTTTAGGTAAAATTTCTTTGGCCACATTATAGGAGTCTAGGCTAGGCATGACAGAAAAAGTATTCATGAACATCCATCAAGATCTTCATAGGTTTTTCTAGCCTAACGTGTTTTGAACGTTCCAAAAAGTGAGATGAAATTTTCACTGTCAAGCGAAATTTTCTCTCGGACGCTCAAGGGAAACAAGCTATATATCATTGGAAAGCTGACATTCTGAGCTTTCCAAAAATGGTTTTCTTTTTCTTCTTGGTTAAATATTAAGGGAGTTACAGCCCTTCAAATGTTGCACTTTTGAGGTCTTGTGGCACCAAAAGTATTGGAGCTGGGGTCCCACAATTTTGCATAGACAGTGTACCCAAGTAGTACTAATCATTTCCTGAAGGACATGAAAATCTGATAATTGCATCATGGTTTTTCATGACGTGACCCCTGGAAATTTCATTTTGCCTTGACTTCGAACTTTTTTATCTCAAGACCTATCAAGCCGTTTACCACTAGCCTCCTTTCTGCACTGCATATATCATTGTAGTATATGAGAAAAAATTTCATGGCAAACAAACCAACAGTTTCTTCAAAACCATGCGCAAAAGTTTTTCACAGAAAATCGCTGTAATTCCCATGTCGCGTGTAATTCCCATGCGTAATTCCCACCATTGAAGAATTTTTCTACAGTGACTATGCAGTTATACTTTTAAGGGGATGCATTATATAGTTTGTTAGTTATGCAACATTTAAAAAATGACCAAAAGTGGGAAGAAAAATAATAAGAAGAATAAGAATACGTACAATATCAATAAGAACTTCCCTGACGGGAAGTTCTTAATAATAAAAAAAGTAACAATAACAAGATGAATTCCCCTACGGGGAATTCATAATTATTAGACACCTGGATAGATGTGTGGTAGGGCGCGACTAATGCTTCATATTTTGAAAATCCTGGGCAGATCCTGACTTTCTTTTTTTCAGGTAAGGTTCGTAGATGAGAGTTTGTGTGTAAAGTATCAGCTAATTCTGTTAATGTTTAAAGACACATTGCCCTTGAAGTTTATAATGTAAATCCCCATCGATGAGCACTGAAATGGCAAAAATGAGACCATGCATTAGGGTGAATTTTGAGTGGGCAGTTGAACCAACGGTGCTGGAAGGAAATGTGTGTGACAGGGGCAGTCAGATAAGAAAGGGCAAATGTAATTTGCGAGACAATCCACCGCTCGACGTTGCGCATATTCAGTCACTAGGAGGAGGAAGGCTCTCCCAAACCGCATGAGGAAGAAGCTATCAAAACGTTTATCAACTACACCAACGAAAGACGATAAGGAGACTCCATCCTCCTGACAATTTATGAGAGGCCAACAACTTCGGGTTACGGCTGAAACCCATCTACAAGTCTACAAGACAAAATGTTAATGTAGAGTAGTTTTGAAGATAAACATGATCAAAGGGGCATTTTCCCACCCCCCCTGCCCCTCCCGCACCTGGCCAAGGGCACTAAGGGCAATGGTCGCCCTACCTACAGTGGGTTGCAGAAGTATACACCCCACTGGAGCGGTCTTCAACTTCCTGTTATATCTTTCTTTAGAAATGCATCATCAATCCCATACTTCTACATGCTCATACCAACCACTCTCGCAACCTATGTCTACCACAAAATTCTGGGTGGCAAGCCATGGAAGAGTAAAAAAAATTAAACCAATGAAAATTAGTATTGCAAAAGTATACACATGTTGTAAGTTGTTGATGTTTTTTAATGACAATAATGTTGTTTTGACCTGAACAAGAACAAGAATCCGCGGATTCAAAACCGACCTGGCGCAAATGAAATTGAAGGTGCCATTGCTTAAACCACTGAGCAACTAATATTGGAAGATAGGAGAAATAGTTGATTGGAAGATGCTAGACTATTAGTATAGAATCAATGCAGTTTGAACAGATTTCTAAAACCAGAACCGCAAGCGGTTTCAACGCTCGTCTGTTTACATGAAATCCATCAATGTGTGTCTGAGAATCGCCCACAGGCTATTAACTCGATCTAATTTTATTGCCAATCCATACCCTGAGGCCAATACTGGCACCAAAGTTCATAACTCTAAGCGAAATACTAAGGTCACACTGGGCAGTTTAAGAATGCAGAAAGATCGCTGCAAAAATGGCTGACACAAAATGGCCACCATCTTGGATTTCTCGACATGTTCCCTATCCTACCCACAGGCCAAATTTCACAACTCTAAGCAAAATATCAAGGGCACAGTGGGCAGTTGAAGAATGAAGAAAGATGGCTGCCAAAATGGCCGCCACAAAATGGGCACCATCTTAGATTTATCAGCAGTATCCCAATCCATACCCACAGGTCAATACCTGTACCATATTTCATAACTCTAAACGAAATATTAAGGGCACAGTGGGCAGTGCAAGAATGAAGAAAGATGGCTGCCAAAATGGCCGCCATCTTGGATTTCTCAACATGTTCCCAATCCATACCCACAGGCCAATACCTGTAGCAAATTTCATCACTCTAGGCGAAATATCAAGGGCACAGTGGGCAGTTGAAGCATGAAGAAAGATGGCTTCCAAAAATGGCTGCCACAAAATGGCCGCCATCTTAGATTTCTTGACATGTTCCCCATCCCTACCCACAGGCCAATATCTGTACCAAATTTCATAACTCTAAGCGAAATATTAAGGGCACAGTGGGCAGTTGAAGAATGAAGAAAGATGGCTGCCCAAAATGGCCACCACAAAATGGTGGCCATCTTGGATTTCTCAATATGTTCCTGATCCATACTCACAGGCCAATATCTGTACCAAATTTCACAACTCTTAGCAAAATATTAAGGGCACAGTGGGCAGTTGAAGAATGAAGCAAGATGGCTGCCAAAATGGCCGCCACATAATGGTGGCCATCTTGGATTTCTCAATATGTTTCTGATCCATACCCACAGGCCAATATCTGTACCAAATTTCACAAGTCTAAGTGAAATACTAAGGTCACAAATGGTCACTTACACAAACCTTAACTGGGACAACGACGACGAACCCGACGCCGACGATCGAGTGACGACAATAGCTCTTCGTTTTCAAAGAAAACAGACGAGCTAAAAAAGGAAAGATGGATGTCAAAATGGCCGCCATCTTGGATTTCTCAACATGTTACTCATCCATACCCACAGGCCAATACCTGTACCAAATTTCATAACTGTAAGTGAAATATTAAGGTCACAATGGTCAGTTCAAGAATGAAGAAAGATGGCTGCCAAAATGGCTGCCATCTTGGATTTCTCAACATGTTCCCGTCTGATACCCACAGCCCCATACCTGTACCAAATTTCATAACTCTTAAGTGAAATATTGAGGTCACAATGGGCAGTTCAAGAATGAAGAAAGATGGCTGCCAAAATGGCTGCCATCTTGGATTTCTCAACATGTTCCCGTCTGATACCCACAGCCCCATACCTGTACCAAATTTCATAACTCTTAAGTGAAATATTGAGGTCACAATGGGCAGTTCAAGAAATGAAGAAAGATGGCTGCCAAAATGGCCGCCATCTTGGATTTCTCAACATGTCCCTGATCCATACCCAGAGTACCATACCTGTAACAAATTTTATTACTCTAAGCGAAATATTGAGGTCACTATGAGCAGTTCAATAAATGAAAAAAGATAGCTGCCAACATGGCCACCACAAAATGGCCGCCATCTTGGATTTCTCAGCATGTTCCCAATCCATACCCAGAATTCCTGTACCAAATTTCATAACTGTAAGTGAAATATTATGGTCACAATGGGCAGTTCAAGAATGAAGAAAGATGGCTGCCAAAATGGCCAGCACAAAATGGCCGCCATCTTGGATTTCTCAACATGTTCCCAATCCATACCCAGAGTACCATACCTGTACCAAATCTCATAACTGTAAGTGAAATATTATGGTCACAATGGGCAGTTCAAGAATGAAGAAAGATGGCTGCCAAAATGGCCGCCACAAAATGGCCGCCATCTTGGATTTCTCAACATGTTCCCAATCCATACCCAGAGGCCCATACCTGTAACAAATTTCATAACTGTAAGTGAAATATTAAGGTCACAATGGGCAGTTCAAGAATGAAAAGATGGCTGCCAAAATGGCCACCACAAAACGGCAGCCATCTTGGATTTCTCGACATGTTCCCAATCCATACCCAGAGTCCCATACCTGTACCAAATTTCATAACTGTAAGTGAAATATTATGGTCACAATGGGCAGTTCAAGAATGAAGAAAGATGGCTGCCAAAATGGCCACCACAAAATGGCCGCCATCTTTGATTTCTCAGCATGTTCCCAATCTATACCCAGAGGCTCATACCTGTACCAAATTTCAAAACTGTAAGTGAAATATTAAGGTCACAATGGGCAGTTCAAGAATGAAGAAAGATGGCTGCCAAAATGGCCACCACAAAACGGCAGCCATCTTGGATTTCTCGACATGTTCCCAATCCATACCCAGAAGCCAATACCTGTACCAAATTTCATAACTGTAAATGAAATATTAAGGTCACAATGGGCAGTTCAAGAATGAAGAAAGATGGCTGCCAAAATGGCCGCCACAAATCAGCAGCCATCTTGGGTTTCTCGACATGTTCCAAATCCATACCCAGAGTCCCATACCTGTACCAAATTTCATAACTGCAAGTGAAATATTAAGGTCACAATGGTGAAAAACCGTGGTTTACATCTGGTTTGTGGTTGCAAGCTTGTGGTTGCAGTTTATGCCAACTGTTTATGGTTTCACCTGATCCATTTACAGCTCCTGTATTAACCGGCCTCCGCTGTTAGGCCGGTTAAAAATGATGATATAAATAGTTGATCTCTGATTGGTTATTAACATTTTGGATTTTTTTTCCCAATTTCTGTAAATTCTGTGGATGGACAATATCACAAAATTAACCTACTGTAATAAAAAATTTTAAAAATTAAATTTGAAAATAAAACAGATATCTAATGATGATGATAGGCTGCTTTTGAGAAGTTTAGAGGTTGAATGGGGAAACACAAATATTTTGGGCCTAATTACACCTCCGCATCCCTCGCAGCAGTGTCAGAATGAACTGACATTTATTACCTGACAAAAGGTCTTGGGATACTCTTTCCTTAGGAAGCCCCCAAAAAGCAAGAAAAGGGCTGGATGGGCAGGGACACACCCTGATACAACCTAGAAAAGGTTGCGGTTCAGTATCTGCCACAGAAGTTGAAAATATGTATGGAAGCAGGAACCTGCGGCGATGCTTAGTTTTGGGCCTCTCGAATTTGATGTCTTGTGTCTTAAATTATGTGTTTTCAAGAAAGCCAATATCCATGTATGGTTCTATCAGCTATGAATATAATGTAGGTGCAATTTTACAATGCTCAGTCAAGTTTGTGACAAAATATGAAAATTATCAAAAAATTTGATCATGCTCATTTATTAGTTCTATCAAAGATATCAAACTGGAAAGTGTCTTGGGTTCTGTCAGGGTACAGTATACACCTGTCCAGCTCATTTCCTTGATATTTACTCACTTATCTGAGAAGGTGGTTCCAAATTTGTATGACAGGTAAAAATGGTACCGGTAATACAAATTTTTGGACCAGTTTACACAAGAAGGTGCTTTCTAGAAAATTACTCAAAACAGCACTAACTGCTTAAAAAATACAGATAATCCTTCACATAATGATTTGTTGGACTTCCTGAAGCTGGAAACTTTTTATAGCCGCATACAATCTCAATGCTTGAAGGGGGTGTATACTTTCGCAACACTACTTTTCACCAAATTAATTTTTTCTGCTCTTCCATGATTTACCACCCAGAATTTTTTGGTGAATATAAGTTGCAAAAGAGGTCAGTATGAGCATGTAGAAGTATTGGATTGTTGATGCTTTTCTGAAGGAAGATATGACATAAAATTGAAGACCACTCCAAGGGGGTGTATACTTCTGCAACCCATTGTACCCCCCTCCCCTGTTCCCGCAAAGTTTCTTGATGATGTATTTAAAGAAGCCACAGCAGCCAAAAATGTTTCAACTGAATCGAAAATGTTCAAAACTGGTGAGGGGGGGGGCTCTGTAATGGAACCCTATGCTCCCGACTTCAGAGAAAGGGGTTCCATTGTGTAGCTGGATTATATCCACGTTAGGGTGCATCTAACCCCCTCACATAGTTGGATCACCTCTGACTTTTTTTTGGGGGTGAGGTTTGGTGTCCTGGATACAACCCTAAAATTTCATTGAAATCCATTAAGGGCTAGGGGTGGCTGATTGCAATTGAAAATTATGCTATATTCATGTTTTTCGATCATTAAAATAATCCGCGGTTCTCCGTAACTCGGTCAATATTAGATATACATCAAAGATAATGATTTCTCTAGAAAGCCCTGATCAAGAGCTTCAAAATGAATACCAACAATCTATGTTTTTATGCATTTTAAGCAGTGTTAGTCATCGTCTTCAAACAAGAAATGGGGCTTTTTCTGATGACTCTATGCTAATTCGCACCAAATTTCGACAAAGTTAACCGATCAGAGCCCAACCTTCCCAAAAGTTGTGGATGGAGTCCAGAAGACTTCCTGTGAAATTTCAGGTCAATTGAAGATGTCCTTACTCTGGTTCACTCCCTAATTTTGATTTTACTTTAAAAAATTGCCATTTTCGGGATTTTCGGACTGTATCTCAACAACCTGTCTACATAAAGAGCTGCAAATACACTCAAAATGTGCAGAATGGTCATATTTGGTGTGGTCCATGTACCCTTTTACCTTCTAGGTACCATCTCTGTTGTTATACTATGAAAACTGGTTCAAGGAACTCTGGGAAGTAATGTGAAGTCCTAATCCTAATGCCGCAACATGAAACACTAAGAAATTCCATTGCATATCTCACTTTGCATGCAGGCTAAATGTGTCCTCTGGTAATATATTTGGTATTCAAAAAATATTTGGTATTCAAAAAATCATTGAAGTCATCCAAGTGATAAAAGATGACAGAGCATTATTTGGTAAAAGCCTAGATTGTGTATCCATCAGCTTGAAAAGAATTAACTAGGTTTGACATGACCTGCCATGGCTGGAACACTTGGAAGGTCATGTAATAATTCCATAGCTATTGAAGACTTTCAAACAAAGACAATTTTCTTGTGACAGCTGTGAATCTTGCAAAATCAAAAGCATGTGTAATTATGGGACCAGCAGCTTTTATTTCCATCTCCCTTTCATTGAATTCCGTAGTGTCTTCATAAATGTATAATTATAATAAATTTTTTGCACATATGCCCAGTGGCATTGCCCACTTGTGGCTGAGCATGGTTCTTCCACAGCAGTTTCTCAGCAATGGCATGTCTATATGTGCAAGTTGTTGTTGAGTAAAGATGATCTGGTGCACATTTAGAGAGAACAGTCCTGAGAGTTAGCTGATGGATCATCATTTTCACAATGGCATTATTATTTTGATGGATTTTCAATGTGGAATTTGACCTTTTCAATCACCTCTTTCTCAGTTGATAGCTTTTCTTTAATAAACAGTTTCAAACTTGGATACATTTCCTGGAAGTCAAGCTCTCCACATTTCCTGTACATCTCAATGATCACCTACCCCTTTTGGAATTCATGATTAAATTATACAAGATTTAACTGCCATTGATTCGCAGCCTTCACCAAAGATCTCAATTTCTACTTCTAAGTGTAACAGCAATTGACAGTCTTATCCACATGCAACCTCCAGTCTTCACCCTTGTATTTGCTCCAACTTGCCAAGTCCAAGCCCTCAGCCCTTGCAGTCTTTAAACGTACCAGTTGCTGAATGAAGTGGGACTGACTTACAAATCAATAGAACATTTTCCACTTGTTTAAAGTGATGCCTATGTATTTTCAAGACTGTCCCAGATTATTGTCTGTCATAATGTAAAATTCTTTCAAATCTCAGTCTCAAGAGGGGAGTTTATTTTGTAATTTTTCAATGAATATTCAGTGAATATTCACCCAAAAGGTCATATCTCCATAACCATTGAACCTACAAAATTGGAATTGATCCAAAAATGTTAAGAAAATGCATTTTTGTATTCAATGCCAATACATTTATATGACCTAAAGTCAATAGTTTTCTTATTTTGATGGAAAATACGATTTTTGACATCTAAATAGACGCGGTTTGACATTTAAGCCAGTAGCAGCTGGAATAAGCCTTGAAATTTGGTTTGGTAATATTTTCCTTGTTTCTGGAGACAATGAGCATGCTTTAAGAGCCACACTCATCAAAATGACAGTTTCATTCATATTTTTCCTTATAATAGAATGGACTACTGCAAGTGCATCCTGTCAACCTTAAAAAAATTGGTTTTAAGCACAGATCAAGAAAAAATATATGAACTTTGGATTTGAGAAATATTTTGTGTCCCCAAAGCATGTTCAGTCAGCTGATGAGTGACGTAGGGTAGGGTGGACCTCCCCCCTCTCCAATTAATTGAACAAATTTGAGGAGTCCACCTGATATGCCTGTGACAAACTGTCAAGGAATTGAGAAATATGACTTGATGTGATATTTCTAGCTGTGAATTTGCTACACTAGGGAAGAGGCTCATTTGTGCAAATGACAATAGGTGTTAAAAAAACAGAATAAAACAATTTACAACTTACAATCATTCAGCCATGTACTGAAATCTGATTGGTTGATCTTCTAAAGGTTGAGTGAGTAAGCAGTGACTGATTTGGACCACAATTTGCAAGACCAGACCGCAAAATGTACAATTTGGGCCTAAATGTATGATATAATGATGAAGCAACACCCACATGCAGCATTCAAGATACACTATATTTATCTATCTATCTATATCTATCTATCTATCTATCTATCTATCTATCTATCTATCTATCTATCTATCTATCTATCTATCTATCTATCTATCTATCTATCTATCTATCTATCCGTCTAGGGGGGAGGGTTGGTCTAGTGGTAGCGTGCTTAGCTGACAATCTCTGGGTCCCGGGTTCGAATCCAGCTCTTGTTTATACACATATGTGTCCATCTTGAAATTCTGTCTATCTAAAATATCAGTCTAAAATACCAGTTGCTGCCATCACAAGATGCGTTCTGGACTTCGCAAATATGAGGCAAAATAACCAGTGCCAAATAAAGTCAAAAGAACCAGCCAATCAGCACCCCAGAATTTATAATTATTCGTATGGATGAGAGTTGGGGCGGAGTTGGCAGTACAATAGACCTTATCACAAGCGTTTGAAATATTTTACAGTTTCAGCTTGTCTCAGATTTACATTGTCAGCTTTTTAAGATTCATCTCTTTGTTCATAAAACATTTCACAGCTAGGCCTCACCATTCTTGCATACCTCCAGAGGTCATAAAAGGTCATCTATTTGTTTATTCATTACCCAGTCCTATGTGACTTGCACAGTTTCTCCCTACAGGAGTCGCTTTTGCTTGTGCCAAAAATTTGGCCAAAAGCAGTTACTAAAAGAATTTTTTTCATGGGTTTATTTTAGGATAAATTCAAAAGGATCACTGTCATGTTTCTGTAAATGGTACATTTGAAGCTCTCAACTAATTAAAAAATTGCACTATTGTGTGCCTTTAAAGAGGGTCCCCACAAATTTCCATGACAATAATCCTTCTCCTTGTTCACAAAATATCAGGATTTTTGGCATTTTCTTAGCTTTTTAGAGTTTGCGATCTTCAAATGAAATCAGCCACCCCTAGGCAACCTTCAAAATGGATGAAATTTGGCAGAATTACTCCTTTCTATGAACCTCACCACCAAAAAAAAGTCAGAAGGGATGTGACAAAATTTTGCATTTTGAGGGGGATCAGATACACCCTAATCCACGTGTTGTTTTTGTTTGCTGTTTGAACCTTTTTAAAAGTTCAATAACGAACCTTTCAGGGTTCTTTATCTATACCAGCTCATAGAACCCTTAATGGTTCTATATAGAATCTTTTTGTTGAGAGTTTTCTCGGCTCGTCAATGGGGATCACATTATAAACTTCAAGGGCAATGTGCATAATAGATTGAGCAGAAAAATTACATTCAAACTCACATGTATACAAATCTCACCTGCCAAAAAGTCAGGTATGTACTGCCCAATAAGATCAGTCTGGCTACTCATAACAATTAATTGATAACACGAAGAGCAGGAAGCCTCAGTGCTCATCATGTTTCCATTTAGCTATATATAGTACAGCAAAAAAAAATTCAGTGACTTAACAATGCAATTGACAAAGATTGAGGTGGTTTATATTTTTATGTAGCCCTTCGTATGAGTCCTGTAGCCCCATGCATATAGATTTAAGTGAAGAAATTGACAGATTTAAACCGATTATGTATTACAAGAACTTTTAAAATGACAAACAGACAATATGTTATGGGCAATTGGGCAACTACTATGTACACTCTTGCCCTTAAATATGGAATATAAGAAAACACGAAAACTACTATTGAATTGTGGCTTCCCCATTTGAATCCAATGGTTAAAATCACACTTTTAAGAACCCAAGTGGATTCCTAAATGTTTATTTAAAGTCCTCACATAAATATCTGCTTAAATCTTTGAAAATTTAGGAGGCTGGATGAAAGTGAAAAAATGATGCAAAAAAAGCCAAAATATGAATTTTACATAGGGTAAGAGTTCCATCCAAAATTGATGATTTGTGTAAGTAACTGGCACTGAAGGAAAGATTAACCTTTAAATGAGTCAGTGCAATGGTCATTAGCATGTTGAATCCCCGAGACAAATATTTATAGCACAGACAAGATGGGTCATATTTATGCTTGGTCCAATGGAAAACTTTTTTCATTTCCAAATACCAAGACTGTATGATAACCAAGAACGTTTTATTCATATACACCGCGTTCCCAATTATTATGCAACTATGCTTTTTTGCATTATCTCAAAAAGAAATAACACTATTTGAATATTCTTATCAATATTCAATTAGTGTTATTTCTTTTTGAGATAATGCAAAAAAGCATAGTTGCATAATAATTGGGAACACGGTGTACAATTTTACACCCTACATGTGTGCTCTACCAAAATGTACTATAATTTCAAATAGGAATTGTCTTGACTGCAAGCAATTGAGAGTTTATCACAATAAACAAGGTTGGTTTATCACCATTGTTTATGAAAACCTTAAAGTAGGTAAAATCCACTCCAACTATTCATATCGGTCTAAGGGGCTGACCAGATGATAGTTGGCTATGGACTTTACCCCCGGGACAAACTTTTTTTTTTTTTTGCAGCGCGTTAACAAACAATTTTTTCGCATGTGCACTCGCGACAAACTTTTTTATCGGAAAGCCTAGCTACAGGTGGAAACAAACCATTTTTTTATTTCCATGTGCTGAACAAACTTTTTTTTTCATTGTCAAGTGGGAAACAATCTTTTTTTTTCACCAAATATCCATAGCCCCCCCCCCTCAAAGATTATCTGGTCGGCCTCTTTTCCGCATATTGAAGTTAATTTTATAAATAGGGACTGACCCAAAACAAGGATAAACATAGGCTGCGCAGCAGCAAACCTTCAGCGAATAACACCTTTAGAAGATTACAATAATATCATAAAATTGGTGCATTTACGAAATTGCTTATAGGTATGCAAATGCGGTCGAGTAGTGGCCTTCCATTATCTCTATTTTTCCAATGATTCATAAAGTGTAATACGCATGAAAAAGCACTGCTAAATTAATTGCATAGGTGATTTGTTTAGAAAAATGCATTACTGTATATGCAATAGTGGGGAAGTTTTGGCTCCGATATAAAAAAAATTCTTTAAAATATTTTTTCACAATATTACAAAAACTATAGAATAGCCATCTGTTAGACATGAAAAGGTACAACTAGACCATACAAGCCATATGTGTACCAAACTTCATCCATGTATATGGAATAGTGACCGGATGTTGGGCCAGAAACAAAAATACTGATTTTTATGTTTTTTTCAATATTTAAAAAAGTATATAATAATTTCCATCAGACCTTTCAAAAGGCACAACTAGACCATATTGACCATATGTGTGCCAAAGTTTATCCATGTACATGCAATAGAGAGCGAGTCTTAGCCCAAAAAACAAAAAAAATATGTTTTTATATCTTTTCTCATTTTTTCAGAAAGTATAGAATATCTGTCAATGAGACCATCAAAAGGCACAACTAGACCATATAGGCCACTTGTGTACCAAATTTCATCCATGCACATGCAATAGTGACCGAGCCTTGGCCCGGAAACGAAAAAAAAATTTTTTTTATATTTTGTTAATTATTTCAAAAAGTATTTAAGATCTATTCATCAGACCATCAAAAGGCACAACTAGACCATACAGGCTAGATGTGTACCAAATTTCATCCCCATACATTCAATAGAGGCCGAGTGCCGGGCCGGAAACGATCTATCCGCCCGCCCGCCCGGCGGACGGACAGCATTTTTACCCAAGTGATTACAATACCTTCTTCGAACTTCGTTCGCTGAAGGTAAAAAATAAAACAAGGATACTGGTTATTTCTGTATAGTCCATATTTATGAGCAAGAGTGTACGTCTAGCATTCTTACCTCCACTCATATGGCCCACCGCCATAGTTGTACGCCAACTCCTCTCCTGCCGCTATCGCCCTGGTGGCGAAAAATGCCACATGAGGGCGGTCCAACATAACCTTTTTGACCCGTAGGTTAAATTTATTTTCAGAGTCGTTCACAAATCTTGCTAAACACTCAGGTGCTGAGCCATCGATCCTACAAAGAGATAAATGATATAAATAATAAGTATAGGTTATTTACAACGGAAGAGGGAATATGTGATTTATCACCCGAGGGCTTTAGCCCAAGGTGTGATAAACACAAATTCCTGATCCTATATGGTGAATAACCAGCTTATACCATGAAACAAGCACTCAAACAGTCAAACATAAGAGGATAACTGGACAACAAAGAATATGAAATACTGGCATGTGATTGGTTGAAAGAGGTGTCGAATACTATAATAATTTAAATACACATGATACAAAAACCTGTTTGTCCCAAGGCTCAGTGAGTGAGCTGCAGTGTTTTGCAGAACTCCAAAATATCTATCAATTGTTTTATATTGATTCAAGTATTCTCAGGCTTTACTAGCTGCTGTAGTTGTGACTGTTATCGGTAATTGTGACCGTTTGGGGCATCCTACAAACATTTCGCTCATTGAAGTTCTATTTCTGGCCATAATGGGACAGTTGTAAGGCATTGTGAAAAGGATGATGTCATGGTCACATGGTCTGGCGAAGCCGAAATTAGATCTGCTCAGGTGGAACTAACTTGAATGCTTGTGCAAGAAGAATTATGCATAGTTTAACATTGTCATTCTCTTATTAGAATGGCGGTAAGTCAGTTGACCATTACCGATATTAAGATCATATAATTATATACAGTATATATGGTGTACTTTTGATGCAGTGGCCAATACTCATGTGTGACACCATTACTACATCCGCCCGCCAGACAAAAAGTTTGCATTGTAACAAAAAGTTAAGAACAAAGTTAACTAAACAAGAGCCCACAGGTTGCTAAAGGAGGTGGTGTATTGTCTTAGTTTACATCTCTGAATCAAGCAGTTGCTTTGTCCAGCACTGCTATAATTATTCAGATAGATATGCCATTATAGTTGATGATGCAAAAAGACTTAACGGTGATTATGCAACATTTGGACAGAAGTTACATTAGAACTATCCTTGTCTTCAAGTATAAGGCCTATCTCAAAAATAATGAAGCCACAGGGCCAGAATTCATTGGGGGTCAAAAAATGTAGGAATGGTTGTAAGCAACAACTTCATATTGCACTATTGCTTTGAATACATTCTTGTGCCAAAGTCCAGAAAATTTCATGACAATATTACAGACGGTTGTCGAGATAATCTTAATAGTACATCTAAAAATGTGAATTTTTCACTATTTTAGCGGGACATCACATTTTTCTTCACTTGAATTATTTCAGGTGTATGAAATTTGACATATCTCATTGTCATTTTCTTAATTTTCCTTTTGTCTCCATGTCAAAAGGCTTCATAAATTCATTGAAACAAGTATATTTATATCCTTATTTCGACATCATTGAATTCTCTGTGTTCAAAAGTTGACTTTGAAAAATTGAGTCAAATTTGAAGCTTCCTGGTCTGGAATGTTGTAATTTCCCTTTTACACATGTCAGTTAAATCTTTTTGCCATTAATATCTAGTATAATATCTACTTAGTTGTTTTGGAACCTTTCATGCTTATGAAAAATTCATTTCATGAAAAAATTCCGATGAATATGAGGGAGGGTACATGTGTCGGACGCGTCACGCAAGGAGTACTCTCATGTGACAAAAAGCTATGAAAGCTCTGATTTTAACCTGGATGGGCTTGAAACATAGTAAATCTGTGAAGCATCAATAAACCATGAACTGATACATGTTGGTAACTGATACCTGGTGGTAAAATACAAAAACTACCTTGTCGCATGCGTAACACTCACAAAAATATTGATCATATTCAAATTATTTTCTTGTAAATAGTGGAGCCATGATAGGCCTACTACCCGTTGTGACAATTACCACACTATTTTAGTAGTTTGAATATGTTTCATGACCTAGCCTATAATATAATGGCATATATGAAGTTTTTTTGAAAATTTGGGGCCAAATTGGCTATAAAGGCAATATCCAATTAAAAAAACTATTTTCATTCGAAATAGTTGTACTTTTCCATCAGTTATGACTTATAATATCGTATAAAATCAATTGTAGTCAAAACCAGAACACTTTTGGCAATTTCATGCAATGTCATTACTCAAAATTAGGATTTTAATTGAAAAAAGGGCCAAAAATCATGCTTTTTTTCATCTTTTGGGGAGTTAATACTCACTTCAGCGGCATTTGGTATGAATTTGAAGCCAACATCCAGACCCATAACATAGGACAGTTGAAATCATTTTAAAGTAACACATTTGTTTCTGAGGTAAATTTAATTATGTTTTTGAAAAAATATTGCTAACAAATTATCAAAAATAGTGTGTTTCTCACAATATTGGGTGTATTGGAATAAAAACTGCCCTGAAGACTCCACACTATTTGCCCTATGTCATCATTTAAAGAAATATGATTTCCTTTAATGATAAATTAACATTTACTTTAGTTTTCTTTTGTAGACATGGAAATAAAACTTTCAATCTATCAAATACAAGAATCCATGGATTCAAAACCGGCCTTTGGCGATTGTATATTCGGGATTGAAATCATGTAGAGGGTGATTTTTTAGCAGCGCAGCTGCTATTACCCCTAGAATTTTTCTACAAACTCTGACCATATAGGCGATCGCATTGTTACACCTATTACTCTGAAACTTGCCATATGGTCTCATCATGAGTTTATCTTGCTTCCATCAACTTTTGCTAAACTTCTGTGACAATAATTTTTTTATTTTCTCAACTAAAAAGCTAGTTTTTCCCCCAAAATTTAAATGATTGTACATGTTCAGCTGCTGCTGCTCTCCTGCTGCACTGCTAAGTCACGCTTCACCGAGCAGCTGCTGGGTAATAATGGCCGGTTCTTGCATGAAGGTTTGCTTATAGCTTTTGAAATTTCAATTGTTTCAACTTGCAGAGGGTTGTCAGTAAACTTTATTCATGTATTTTAACAGGTAATGATATCCTGAGGTGTTAAGCCCAGAGTTGTAGCATTGGTAGACTCATGATTTGTCAGCTTTGCTCGTGTTTTACAGATCAGATTTATCCATGTGTAATTTTCAGAATGTAAACGTTGGGCAATAATGGGCTTGAAGAGCCAGAATAATTAGAAAGGTGGTTGCTGGTGAAGGGATAGAAGTGTGAATTTCATTAAGTGCAATTCACCAATTAGCAATCAATTCATCAGTTATACCACTTGCCAGAAGGCGGTTCATTCATTTATTGAGGTTTTGTATTGTGGACCAATTGCTGACTCTTGGATAAATTGTGATGCTTATTCTTCCAAGGTTGAATTACTTTCTTATTTAAATCTATGCCAAGTTTCCATTCTTCAGTTTTGATTATTAGATCAATAACAAAGTGCCAGGTGATGACAAGTATTGGCCCCTAATTGATGTAATATGAAAAAAGAAGATCTTTATTATGAAATTTTGTGTTGAGTCAAGGCCTAAAATTTGTCAAACTTTCGAAATTAATTTTAAGGTCCACCTATATGGGTATGTGAGGCATTTAATTTTTTACCGAAAGAAGAGCCTGGACATCGCTGCTTTTTACCTTGAGTATTAGCTTTGCCAGCCTGGAAAAACCTGCAAAAAACCTTGAAATTGATCTTGGTAAAGGAGTGGGAACCCTCACTCATTTGTAAGGCACCCTAGCAGATATGTAGATAGACATCTATTGATTGATTGAATCAGTCTAATTAATACTCACATAGCCTACATAGATTTAAAGCCCAAGTTGAACTGGTCATTGGTCAGTGAGTTGGCACTCTAAACTCATCAGTGACAAATTATACAGGCCTGTGCTGCTTAAAGTGCTTGCACGTTATCTTTATTATTACATCAGGCTACAGTAGCCTGCTAAATCAGTTGCGAGCACCAGCGAGCAGGCTACAAAATTTCACTGCAGGTGCTGCCTACGAGGGGCTTTCCATGAGTTCTGTCCAACTAGTCATAATTTTCGCTAGATTTGATGTAGAAACGCGATATTTTTATCAGATAATATTGACGTAATTTGCAAATAACTCCCACAAAATCAGATCATATAAATAAAAATAACTGCTTATTCTGTAGCCATGGAAACCAGAAGTCATGAAATGCGGCCCAGACTTTGCAGTTCTCACATAAAATTAATTTAATACCTGCTTGTGTCTTGACCTATTGAATTAAACTATATTCATAATTTGTTTCATTAAATACAACCAGTTAATTGTAAAGTCATTAATAACAATGGAAACTGGTATTATTGTCACATCTCAGTTACTTCACCATCACTCATGTGGCTTCTCAGTTTTTTGCAAGATGAGCAATTTTTTTGGATATAGATGACATCATATATACTTGTTAAATTTCTTCATTCTAATTGGATAAAAACTAGCAGAGAGTGTAAAAACCTTTTATCATACATACAAGGAAGACAGTATGAGTGATAGAACCAAATGAAGATTGTACAAACTTTTTCTGAATGAAGAGAACATACATTGGAAACCCCCAAAAAAGAAGACTGGGCAATGCCAAAACTGACCCTAAAATGAAGAATGAGATATCTTATTTCGACATGGATAGAAAGTATGAGAAATGTATTTACAGGGTCTCAATCATTATTTTAGGAAGTTGTGAAATGACTATGAATGTTTTGAAAACATTCTGTCCTATATCTCTTGTAATAATTGCATATTTTGACAAGATACATCAAGTATGTGTCTGTTAACAAGCTCTCGGCCGCATTTCATGACTTTTGGTTTCCATAGCAACAAATCAACAATTTATTTTTACCTCTTTCATCTGATTTTTTGGGAATCACTTGCAGATTACCTCAATATCAACTGACCCAAATATAATTTTTCTGTATGAAATCTAGCAAAAGTTATGACAGGTTGGACAAAACTTATGGAAAATCCATCGTAAAGAACAAAAAATCTGCAAAACGCCAACTGTAATCTTGATATGAGGACTATGAGGCACCGATATAAGGTATGAGGAAATGTCCAGTTCATTATTACAATTATTTGTGAAATGTTAGGGATTATTTTCAATAGGTCACTTGTCCTGTATCCCTAATAAAAAAAAAAAATTTGACAGGATATAGTGAACCTGTGCCACTGATAGTGCCCTGGGCCGCATTTCAGGACTTTTGTACAAAATTGCATAAATTCAAGTGAAATACTGAGGTCACAGTGGGCAATTCAAAATATGGTGGCCATTTTGGCAGCCATCTTGGATTTTTCCAAACAATTTTGAGGGAGTCCCAAAAGTGAATCCCTATACCGAATTGCATAAATCCAAGTGAAATACCAACAGCTTTTAAAACTCGCTCTGACCTTTCATAAGGCATGCCGGCTGGTAAAAACTGGTTTACCGGACAGCCAGAATTTTTACAGGCCCGTTTATTTGTGCTGTCAAGCGTCTTTTTGCAACCTTTTCTGCAGACTGCAATTAAAACACCACTTTAGTTTACAGTCTTTAAAACTGATATCCAAACAGAGTGGGCTGTTGCACTGTGAAAATGGCACTTCGTGAATCATCATATTGATGATTTGTCATGATAATTTTACTCTGAGATCAGTTACATGACAAATCAACTAGCCTTCTCTTCGTCATGACTAATCAAACAGCCTCAATGTTTCCCATGGATGTTGAATTTGGGAAGATGACACTTCATCAGTTATTATGACTCACAGTCTCAGAGTGCCAAAATCAGTGGGAAGCAACACTCAATGCCAAGTGTTATACGAACATAATGATCCACTGAGCAACTTGCCTCATTTAGGCATGAACAATTATTAACACAAGTACTGAAATGGTTTGACTCTCACAGTGCTTTGGAATTATAAGCAATCCTGACACAGGGGCGCCTTCTCCAATGAGGCTCACAGACCCAATGCTGGCTGCAGCTGTTCATTAGGCCTGCCTGCAGCAGGGCTTATGTGACGAGTCAAGCTCTCTCTATCTGTATGACGCTGTGCACAAGATCCTGTTAAAACTATGTACTGTATGAATATGATTCTTTGTAGTATTCTTACTTGTGGGTCATTGAAGGCTCTTTTCGAATTTGGCTGGTCTCCGTCACTTATTTGGTTATTTAATTGAAAATATACCTGTACCATTCTGCACAGTGTCCATTTTCGCGCCATTATTTACAGCAAGTCTTTACAGATTTATTAATAAAGGAGAGAAAGAAGGAAAGAAAAAAGGAAATAAAGAAGGAAAGAAAGAAGGAAAGAAAGAAAGAAGGGAAGAAAGAAGGAAAAATGCATTTACCAAACACCTGCTTGATTAACAATTTATTAGAGTAGAACTTAGGGGAAATATTGATAGAAAAGTCACATAGATACCTGAGTAAATTTATAGATACGATTCTCACTTATACAATACATAGGTATCGAATGATTAGATAGATAGATATATAGATAGATAGACAGACAGATAGACAGATAGAAGCTGATAGACAGCTAGACATATAGATAGATAGATAGATAGATAGATAGACAGATAGATAGATAGATAGATAGATAGATAGATAGATAGATAGATAGATAGGCCTAGGCCTCGGCAGGCTGGCAGGCCTACGTATACACTCTCTGAGTGTTCGTTCTTGTTGCACCTGTAACCATGGTAACCCCTTACAGCTGACTGAATCCCCCTTTCATAATGGGCAGGTCCATATTTGTCATTGGCCCCCATTGCTCACTGGGTTGCAGCACTGTGTTCAGAGGGGCAAGGAAAGTGGACAAGTGGACATGGACACATTGACACATGGACAAGTGGACAAGTGGACAAGAGTCCCATTTCACCAAAAATCCGTTTAAGCCCTACTCTAATAACCGGCCTTAGGCCAGTTAAAAATCATGGGTGAGTAGCTAAATTTCAATTATGTCTGGCCTGGTGCTAAAGTAATATCAGTAACTGATCAATGACAGCATTTCGAACAAAGTTCGAGGAAGGTATTTTAATCACTTTGGTAAAATTTTGTCTGTCCGCCAGGCGGGCGGTCAGGCGTTCGGGCCTCCGGGGATTGGCGGATAGATAGTTTCCGGGCCAGAACTCAGCCTCTATTGCATGTAAATAGATGAAATTTGGTACACCTATAGCCTATAGGGTCTAGTTGTGATTTTTGATGGCTTGTTTGATATGGATAATCCATATTTTTTGAAATATTGAAAAAAAAGGCAAAAAAATAATTATTTTTGTTTCCGGATCAAGACACAGTCACTATTGCATGTACATGGATGGTATTTCATGCACATATAGCCTATATTGTCCAATTGTGCCTTTTGATGGACTGATTGAAGGGTATTCTTTAGTTGTTCCAATTATTAAGAAAAATAATTAAAATTGTTGTTTCATTTCTGGCCCAAAACTTGCTATTGCATGTACATGGATGAAATTTCAAAAACATGTCACCTATATAATGTAGTTGTGCTTTTGATGGTGTGAATCATGGATAGGCCTATTCTATACTTTTTGAAATACTGACAAAATATATTACAAATTATTTTTTGTTTGCGGGCCAAAACTATGCCCCTCTTGCATGTAGTACCATGTACCTGGATGAAATTTCATCTACATATTTCCTATATAGATATAATCTTAACCTGCCTTTTGATGGTCTGATTGATAGATATTTTTAACGTTTTTTTTTTAAATATTTAGAAAAATTTTGTAAAATACAAATAAGTATACCTTTTGTTTTCCAACCCACAGCTCACAAACCTTCTTTGTACATATATGAAACTGTACCATAATGTGTAAATTTGTGTAGTTAGGCTTTTCCATGGTTTTACACAGCCCGTCAGGCGGGCGGATGGCATGGCAGCAGGCAGATAGATTATTTCAGGCCAAGAGTTGGCCACGATTGCATTTTACCAATTGGTAGGCCTAAACATCGCTTTTATGTCGTTTAAAGATGTCTTTCGCTGAAGGTTTGCTGCCATGTTTTATTCTGATACCAACTGCAATGCAAATGAAAACACCAGCAGGGCACAACATCTGGCCTACTACTGGGAGACCTGGCATTCAGGTCAGAAAATATTCTATAGCTATCATGTGTTCATTAACATAATTTGAATAGATGCATTTTACTAACGCAACACGGTGAAAAGGAAGAAGTCAAAATTGCAGTTACATTAGCAATAAAAAAAATAACGTGCAAGCACTTTAAGCAGCGCAGGCCTGAATAATCTCTCACTGATTAGTTTGGAGTGGCAACCCTCTGACCAATGAACAGTACAACTTTTGCTTTAAATTCTATAAATTCTAGTAAAAAATGCACTAAAATGTACTAAAACTGCCTAATCAAAGCAAACTTAACTGATTGACTTCTAATTTTTGATGTGTATTATCTGACCAAATAAGATAGCATACTGGCCACATGGAAAAGTTTTTTGTTTGCTCTGTGTTTGAGAACCAGCTAAATGTAACCATGAGAACTCCTTAATTAGGTCACTTGGTGTGTACACAGTGTCTGGCTGTCGGTGCAGCAGGAGAGCAGCAGCAGCTTACCATTTACAATCATTTAAATTTCCCGAGGAAAACTAGCTTTTTAGTTGAGTAAATAAAAAAATTGTTGTCACAGAAGTTTAGCAAAAGTTGACGGAAGCAAGATAAACTCATGATGAGCCCATATGGCAAGTTTCAGAGTGATAGGTGTAATAGTGCGATCGCCTATATGGTCAGAGTTTGTAGAAAAATTCTAGGGGTAAGAGCAGCTGCGCTGCTAATAAAAAACCAGCCACCACACCAAGATGTTAATAATGTTGGTGGTGATGTAAATACAGTTGAGGTCAAACATTTGCATACAGTTGAACAGTAAATAGTTAAAGATGTATTACATAAGTACAAACTGGTAATCATATCTGGCATTTCTGTCCCTTATTTCTTAACTAATGAATTTGGCTATAATTTGTCAGTTTCACCAAATCCCTTAAAAAATATGCAGCATTAATCTGCATGCTGTCCAAACTTGATGGGTCGAAAGTTTGCATACACTCCAGGACCATGGAAATATTATGCCATACCTATGCTTCTAATTTATAAATCATTGAGTGTTATATCACATTTTGTTAAAACAAAGGTTCAAACAAGTTATTCTCAAAGTTTTTTGCCACATTTTGTAACATAAGTCTATGCATACTGATAAGCTCATGGATCCAATTTTTCATTTTCTCCATAATTCATGATGGGATTATCCAAACAGTATAGAGGAGGTAAAAGAGTGCAAATTATATGATTATGCAAGAATGGTATGTCATTGGGAGCCATTTGGAAGCATTTTGAGATGCCCAAGTCATCCGCAGAGTGCATAGTTGGTCGTTGCATGACTCACAGGGTCAGTGGTGCACTACGGAAAACTGGACGAAGGGCCAAACTGACAGTAGTTGACATAAAAATGATAGCCAGAATGGTAAAACAGCTTCCAAGAGTGACTATAAAGAAATCTGCAATGACCTTGGAGAGTGTGGGGTGAAGGTGTGAACTAGCATATTGATGCGGATATAACGTGGAGCAGGACTCTTGATGATGAAAGGTAGAAAGAAGCCACTGCTGTGAGAATAAAATAAATAAGTTTTCTCTTTAATATGCGGACACCTTTATAAACAGTTTCTGTAAGAATTGGCTGGCTCTAAAGCTGATTTCACATGGCATTCTCACAGCTCTTGTGTCTTTCCGCGTTTGCATCCTCGGAGTTGTCTTCAATGTTGCGCCCAACTCAGTATGCAAAGCCATCACTTCTTCCCAGACTACCCTAGAACATTGCACATTTTGTTCTTAATCATCCTTGGATTCTGTTTTGCGATTCTGACTTTTTTCTTTGTCAGCTGCTCTCAGTTTTGGCTCTTTGTCCAGTTCTCTGCAGAGAACCGGTGACCTTGCAGGTCTGACCAATTATAACCAAATTCATTAGCTCAATATGTAAGAAATAAGGGACAGAAATGCCAGATATATATGCTGACTTTTGTGCTTACGTAATACATCTTTAAATATTTCCTGTCCAACTGTACGCAAATTGTTGACCTCAACTGTAGGTAAATAAGACACATTTTTCACAAAGTTTTAAATTTTACATTTGAAATCGGCATAGGTAGCTGGAACACCGAAAAATGTCCTTGTAAAAGTTGCTAATGTAACCTCAGTGTCCTGTGAACGAATTGAGTTACATTAGCATTCTATCTTCATTTTTCTCTTTTTTGTCAAGTATATTATTATATACGAAATAAGAAATGGGTCTAAATCAATTTTCAAAATGTTTTTTATCAGTCATATATATCATTATATTTAGCTGAATGGTTTTCTGTAGATTCGATAAAGTGCCTAAGTTAGTTTGTCTGGTGAACAGAAAGTTTGGCCATCCATTATTGCCAGAATGATTGATAAAAAAGATAGTGTTTTTTTTTTTCACAGCAAAATCTGCACATCTGTGGATTATTTTATTGATACTTATTCTCTAGCTGTGAGATTAACTTGGTAATGGGTTAACTTGCTTCAGGAAGCAACAAAGAAATAACAAAAAAGTGGGAAAGTTTTAGGTGCCCTCTCAACACATTTGTGTGAAATCTTCCTTATTCTATCCCATTTCTCGAAATACCGCAAAGTCATCAACATAAGTTGACAGTTCCCTAATTTCTCTGGAGCCTTCGAGTTCTTTTCCTTGCTATGTAATGATCAAGCTTGTCAAATTTTACATAGAAAGTTGAGACCCTGATACATCTCCATGCCAAATTAGACATTGGCTATTTTATATTGGCTGTCAAAAGATAATTTTGGGCATTCCCAAGTCCTGGCTTGGTCAGGACACTTGAGAGGGTCATGGGAGGATGAAGACAGCCCTAGAGTGAGCATCCTGTGGGGCTGAGGACATCAAGAGTCCTTTCCAGATGGTTATTTCCCTGACTGCTGATCCATGGATGGCTTCAAGAAGCCATCTAAAAAGTATGAAGTTTCTACTGGCTAGCGAATTGGAAACTCACCAATACTTCTTCCCATTGTTGGAGAGTTCATAAAGATACGTGTCTTTTACGCCTTCTGATGGCTCCTCTTCAAGTAACACTCCTTCATAGTAGATAACAAAGTCCCCTTCTTGGAATTCAGCCTTGGTAAAAAGTCCATTGCCTAAAAAAAGTTCAAAAATGATAATTTACTAGTTGTATTAGAAAGTCAGATTTTTTGGTCTTCTTGCTGAAGTTTAAAATTCTACCAATTAACTTTTTTAACTCATCATAAGAATATCAGTGTGGGTGTATACCAGAACCATCACATGGCGACTATTATATATTGTAATCTACCTCAAATCTGGCTCCCATGTTGATTGAGTCTGTGGGATTGATCGGTTAGGTGTCAGAATTAAGTCTGACCTCTGTGCAATCATCTTAGAGAATCAGAAGTTGTGACAACTGGGCTTATTTAATAACCCCACTTGAATGGGAATTTTTTCCCTCACTGCACACAAGCATGTCAGTTGCAGAACTGATTCTTTCCCATTTCACAAAGTGAAATACTAAATATTCTGTCCATTGCTGCCAACTATACCTCCTTATTTATGATCATTACAGAACACCAATATAAAGATAAATTCATACATTTTTACCTTCAGCGAAGGATATGAGATGTCCTGTTTGTGCAACTACACAAAGGATTAGCTTTTTTATATTAAAGCATATAAATTGTGAGATATATACATACAATGTATACCCCACAAGAATGAAATTTACTTACAGCTCTAGCAATTGATCTGAAGAAATCAGTTTTTTTTTCTCAGTGCCAGAGTGGACCTATGATGTCATAGGTTGATAATTCATTGCCAAGCACTAGAGGATATGCAAAATTGGTGCAATCAATGATGCCATAGGTCAAACTGGCCAATAGCATCCATTGTGGACTGTTTCATCATAGCCTTGCAGTTACACCATTGCCAGAGCGGCCAATAATATCACAACAACAACTCAGGTCCAAGGTTGGACTATCCTGGGGAGGGGGCACTCTTCTAAAAGCTGTCTGTCATTTGATCCTTATGTCTCCATATTAACTCCTGTGAACTGTGGTAACCAATAAAGCAATATAGTATTAAAGTAATTAATGGTAGTTTTACACTGAAAGGAGCCGCCAACAAAACTGCAAACAGTAAACAAAAAATGTTTGACTTGACAGCTCCATATCAAATCCAATTTGGATAAGAAGCATGTTAGTGAACAACTGTGATTAATTTCCAGTTATCCCATTAACCATGCTTGGTTGAATTTCAGGCACTTTTGGTTTCACCAAATAATAAACAATCCCCCCTCCCACTTAACACCTGAGTTTTTGCAGTGGTATCATTGGCTCATCTGGAATGACATAATTGCAAGGCTATGATGAAGTTGTCTACATGAAATGCTATTGGCCAGTTTGACCTATGACACCATAGCTTACACCAAAGTTGTATAGATTCCAATGGAGTCTCCAGCTTTGACATCATAGGTCCACACTATGAAAAAAATGTATTTCTTCAGAGCAATTGCGAGAGCTGTAAGGATGCAGTTTTTGTATATTGTAATAAATGCATTTCATTGGTAAGAAAGATGTCACTCCAAGCTCATTCATTAAAAATCCCTATTGAATCTGTACATAATCCTGAACAAACAGTACTATCATTTACTTCAGATGACAGCTCATCTACCTGAGTTGAGATGGATAGTTTTTTCAATCTGAGAGTTTGGCTTGCTTGAGACGTGCATTGACTGACCAATGTATGTCACTATCTGACATAGTTATACCCTAACTCATTGTGCCAGAATACTGTCACCAATAGCCATTTTATGGTTTGAAATTGATCTCTAAGTTTTACAGATTGTTGACATAAGGACCAGCCAAATGATAAATTGTGGTGGCTCTGGATTTATCCCAAAGAGAGCCTTTTCTTGTGCAAAGACAAACTTATAATTAAATACAAATTCATATATAACGTTATGATACCCCAGATAAATTGAGATAATGATGGCTTTCCTATAGCTGAACAAACAATTTTTCATCATGAAAATCCAACAGCTGTCAAACATATTCTATTGAGCATGTTATGGACTGTGGTCAGACTGCTCATGGTCCTCTCACCAAACAGCAACACTGCAACATCCAGAAATGAAATATAGATGGAGCCACTTGTGTCATGGTGGATGTCTTGATGCAAGTGAGTGAAGCATAGGGGGGGGGGAGGGGCAGGGGGGGGGTGGTTGCTGAAGGTCTTTGCCTGGCTCGTTCCAAACCCACTCCCACCGGAGGAGCTAGTAGGTACTAAAAAGGGAACTCCCCGGGAAGTGAAGAAAGTCCCCGTCGGAAGATTCAATGTGCATGCGTCCAAAAAATATATCAGCTGATCAGCTTTGAGTATCCCCGTTCTTCAGAGAGCAGGGAGATCCAAAGTGAACCTTCATGAGCAAAATCCCAGCTGGATGTCGTTTGGATGAGACGTTAGTTTGGCAGCCAATTGTAGCAGTGTCTATGATGGGCAAGTAAAAGATACCCCACATGGGGTAAATGTGTAACATGCTGAGGACTCCCGCTCTCTCTCCCCCATCTCATCAATCAACCCTCATGAGTGCCCAGAACTGGGCTTAGAGGGCTGCACTTACCATATCTATCTATCCCCCCCCCAAAGTTTGGGAAACAGTAAGATTCGGGCAATAAAGCTAAAAATATTCGAGTTAACGAGAAACTATTGAAAATAAATAACTTCCAGGCAATTTCATTATCATTAGAAACAAACTGTATTAAATTCAGATCTTGAATGTCGCTCGCCCTCCCCCCCCCTCCTAAAAATTGTGCAGGCCGTACGGCTATGGAATGAAGGAAGGAGAAGTTAATGCCTCCTCTGCTAGTGTGCAGTGGACTGTGGCTATTACAAATCATGCTGATGATGACTCATAATGTCAATTTCCAAATATACACTGTATATAGCTTTGAATCTTACAAACCAACAATTATTGTATCATGAATCATCAAACAGAATATATGTTTCCTATACTAATGCATTGATCATAACAAATCATGGGTGATTATGACTCACAGGATGCAAACAATCAACAGGAACCTGAACTCCTTTTGTCTGTATCAAAGTGACAGACTGTAATTCACAATTTTTGTTGCAACAGTTTCAGAAAAAATTGATGTCAATGACTCATTATTTTTACTTTTGGTAGCTAATGACAGTAAAGACTAATTCAAATCCCTGCCAATGCTCGGATCCAGAAAATGTCGGATGCGGGGGGGGGGGGTTTACAAATGAAAATTCACTAAAAATATCCAGACTAAAATATGTACTAAAAATATCCTGGGGGGTTGAACCCCCTAACCCCCCCCCGGATCCACTACTGCATTGTAAAAGTGCTAATCCAGGAATTGTTCTTCAAATGTTAACGTGAACAGATTAGTAATCTTGAGTATACTGTTCAAATTCCTAGTTACAACTAACATATATCATTACTATTAATTGAATAACAATGAAATAAATTACTCAGGTACATTGGCATCATAGTAAACTTTATAATACACAAGCATATTTATAAAATGTATTTAGACAAGTTGTACCTCAAGGTGCTTTAATATGTCTATGACTGAAGTTTGTCATGACATTCACTGACTATCAATTAAGAACAAAAAAAAAAGCAATTATTACAACAGAAACATCACTTACCCTTTTCTTTGCTGATGAATTTAACTTGGAATAACTCAGGACGGGGGTTTCCTGCCCTGATTAACTCCTCAGCCACCTCCAAGGGGCTCTTTCTCTTTCTTCTCATCTTGTCTGTCTTGTACACAGTACAGGTAAATTTACTCCAGAATAGGACAAGTGCACTGCCTGCTTCTCTCTGTATATATGCCCCAAAAGTCCCTGGTTGGCCTGTCTCCAAGTGCAGTGACCCCACCCACTTAACAAAAAGTACCCAATGCTCCACTATCTAAGATATTGGTCAGCAACCCCTGCCCATCAGTTTGACCTATTAAAGTGTACTGACAAATAGCAAATCTTAGGACTACAAATGGAGGTCACAAATTCTGGAATTACTCTTGATTCTTTTATTAGATAAATTGTTGTTGCTTCTTTACTAGATAGATAGATAGATAGATAGATAGATAGATAGATAGATAGATAGATAGATAGATAGATAGATAGATAGATAGATAGATAGATAGATAGATAGATAGATAGATAGATAGATTGATTGATTGATTGATTGATTGATTGATTGATTGACTGAATGATTTATTAATAAATTTATTAAAATATTTAGACTGGAGGAGGAGGGGGAGGAGGGGGAGGAGGGGGAGGAGGAGGGAGGAGGAGGGGAGGAGGAGGGGGAGGAGGAGGGTGAGGAGGAGGTGGAGGAGGAGGTGGAGGAGGAGGTCGAGGGGAGGAGGAGGGGGGAAGTGAAGGAGGGGGGGGATGTGAAGGAGGGGGAGGAGGAGGAGGGGGAAGGAGAGGGAGAAGGAGGGGAGGAGGAGGGGAGAAGGAGGGAGGAGGAGGAGGAGGAGGGGAGGGGAGAGGAGGAGGAGGGGGGAAGAGGAGGAGGATGGGAAGGAGGAGGGGAGGAGGAGGGGAGGAGGAGGGGAGGAGGAGGGGAGGAGGAGGGGAGGAGGAGGGGGTGGAGTGGAGGTGGAGGGGGAGGGGAGGAGGAGGGGGAGGGAAGGAGGAGGGGGGTGGAGTGGAGGTGGAGGGGGGGGGAGGCGGAGGGGGATGGGGAGGAGGAGGAATAGGAGGGAATTGCAGGAGATTGAATTAGAAGAAGATTGGAAAAGCAGGAGATGGAGTAGAAGCAAGGGAAGTTAGTTGGTTGTAGAGATGGGAAATATTTTTAAAAAATTTGGATTTTGGTGCCAAATGAACATGGTTGTTTGGGGGGAAATTGTACAGATAAGTAAAACTTAGCACCTAGCTTCCAATGTTTCATATTTACACTTAAAGTCTTAGAAACACAAACCAAAATAATCTAAAGCAAATCAAAGCAATGCAAAGCATATCCCATGTTACAGTGATGCACTTTGATACAGAAAAAGAGTGTACTGTTGCACTGTGAAAATGGCACTTCGTGTGTCATCATACAGATGATTTGTCATGATCATATCCAATACTTTCAATGTTAATTTGATTTAAGGAGACTTATCCCTCTTGTTGGTGACAGCCAAACAAAAGGATCATGCATCTGATTTTCAATCCAAAATCAGTTTTGACAAGTCAAATGGCCTTCTCTTGATCATGACTAATCAAACTGCCTCTATGTTTCCCATGTTGAAAGTATAGAAGATGACACTTCATCAGCTATCATGAATCACGAAGTGCATTTTTCACAGTGAACTGATCCTCATTTTTTCTTTATTAAAGTGCATCATACAGATTCTCTGGGGATGCACCCACTATACTAACTGTATATTTTAACCATAGATGGAAAGTATATATGGTGGGGGCAACTGGGGGGCAGAGGTCCAATATGTCTGACTTATTCAATGAAGGCTATGCTCTAGGGTTCATCATCTACCCCCTAAAAATGAAAAAATTGAAATATTCATTTGCACTTTTGCCATATTGTTCCTTTGCCAGTAGAAACACACTCTGCAAAATTTCATTAAGATCGGATGTGGCCTTAGGGTGGCACTTTTGCATTAAAGTTGAGTTCAAAATTGTAAAAAAATTATGCTTTGAAAAGTCGCGGTTAGAAATATCTAGGTTATGGTTCGTTGTATGATTTTAATTCATATACCACTGTTCTTAGAAGAAAATTTTCTTTAATTTGAATGGTAGAAAGCTATATTTCTGAAAATTTCTCATACTTAAGTTTTTTCGAAAGCCAAAAGTTTTTGACTTTAATGACAAAATGTTTGAAATAATCAAATTAAAAGGTCAACATCTGCCTAACTTTCACATGATCATTACAATAAAACATGAGGAACATTTTGCTGAAGAAAGTAGGAAATATAATATGTTTTCCAAATAGTTATTCATCAAATTCAAATGTGCATATTTGCATAAATTACATGTAAATATGAAAAATACAACAGTTCATTGATACACCATTGTCTATCTTTTTCTTCTGACAATATCATAACTCAATCATGGTTTTATCAGATGATGCAGTGGACCACATCGTCACTTTATGGACTTCTTTTAGTTCCAAAGTCATATTAACATCCTTTTTTGATTTATCACATTTTTCCTGATAAAAAATAAAAAATCTCCATACAATTGCAACTTCTCCTCAATGTTGGCAAGTAGCAAGCAGAATGAGCCATGAAAGTCAATTTGGTAAAATCTTTCTCGATTCTGGAGGCAATGAGCAACTTTTGAAGGCGTCCCCATAATTTTCAGGATTATCATCCCCCCCCCCCACTAATGTTAGTGCTGAATGAGTTGTATGATACAATATTCCTTCTGATGCAAATTGTATATACCCCAATTTTTTTTTTGTACGGACCACCTTAGATCTGTGTTAAAAGCTCCAAATGAAGAAATATTTTATATGTGAAGTCCCTGACTTATTGACCATAAAGCAAAGTGCTTTGTCATCAATTTATGTGTACTACAGTGGTGTAGCTACATGAGTTTCTGAAGGAGGCCAATTAAATAGGAAGTTGGACTTGCGGAGATACTTTCCTTATGGTAGGAGTACCTTCCTGATTGACCTCCAATATTAGGAGGGTGTTAATACCACAGAGGAGGTGTCTGTGAGCACAATTTTAAGATCAAGTATATATTGCCCCCTCTTGATATGGAAGTAGCTACACCCCCATAGCATCAAGGTCATGGTTGAGTGAGCAGCTGCTTGGTGTTCATGGTTGAGTGATTGGGGACCATATCCAAAGCACACCTGGAGCATATCGATGGTGAAAGTGCAAAACCTTGTATGTCAAAAAAAGCCATTTTTCAGAAATTGGAAAAAACTATCACCGATCTTTTTTTATGGTAATGTTTATCAATATGTGAGTTAGGCTCAACTTGATTTATAGAAAGTGACACCCTGTTTTAGCATAATTTTTTGTCAGAGGTCGTTGGCCCTAGCATTGATGTTACCATCAGATATGATTGAAAATGTTGAGTTACGAGGTTTTGCACTTTCACTTTCTTACATGCAAAACCTTGTAACTCGACCATTTATCACATTTTAAAGCAACTTGCAGCATTGAATGTACCTCGAATCTATAGGTAAACAGTAAAAAATATAATTTGACTATGATAAATAACAACAGTTAATTTTAATTAGTGGCTACAATGGCAAGAATGAGGAAAATGACACTTTTTTCAAATTTTTGTGCACCCTCTTTTTCAATAGCCTATATCACCACAATAAATATAGGGAGGTAAAATTTTTTTTTAAAGGAAATTTCCTGTGATCCATAAAAAACGTACCACAATCATAATTTTTCAAAAAAGTTGAAATATTCTAAATATGTGCTTCAAAGTTCTGATTTGAGTTACGAGGTTTTGCACTTTCACTTTTTGGAACAAATCGACATACAAGGTTTGGTGAAACCATGGTAAGTTCATTCTGTTACAGCTTCCAAAAATAGCAAAGAGGCAAGGTGATCAATTGCCAACATGTATTGGATATTGAATTAGTCATTCCACTCAAAATCTAAAAATAGCAAAATTTTGACATACGAGGTTTTGCACTTTCACCATCGATATCCCATAGAAGCTCATAGAGATTTCCTTCAGAAAATTGATTAAATATAAGTACTGTATACGTATATAAAGAGGGGGGAGGGTTGGTCTAGTGGTAGCGTGCTGGGCTGCCAATCACTGGGTCCAGCTCTTGCCGGGTCACCTGGGCCTATGTTGGACGGCTGTTTCAATCATCCTTTGACTCATTGCCATGTACTCCTCCTGTCCTAATTAGCATACCAAGCACATAAATACAGGACGTAAAGCCCCAATCATCCATCCATCCATGTACATAAAGCTTTTGGATGATATAATAGATGTTGCCAAACAACACTGTTTTAAAATATTATTTATTCAACTCCTCACAACTCCTGCGATTTTTATAAGCACATGAAAGGTGTAATAATCCAAATATGCAACCCAGCATTAATTTGTTGTTATAGAAATAGATATTTCATGTTCATGACAAAGAATATAAAAGGGCTTCTCATTGCCTGGTTTGCTGTCTATGTTTGTAACACCTGTAATTATGCATGCCTAATAATGAGGTAACTGAATGTGAAATCACAATACCGTAAAACGGGGTAAAGTTGGCATTCCGGGGTAAAGTTGGCAAGCTATTTTGACCCACTTAATGGCAGAAATGCCAACTTTTCCTCACTGAAATGTATGGCAACTTTATCAAAGATACCTGTGCCAGTGAGGAAAGTTGGCATTTCTTCCATTAAGTGGGTCAAAATAGCATGCCAACTTTACCCCGGATAGCCAACTTTACCCCGTTTTACGGTACATTGGTGGTATATGTAACTGCACATGCAAAACAAATCAACAGAATATTATTAAAAATAAGATGTGTGTTTGAAGAAATCTCATATTTCATACAAAGGTTCCTACAATTCTTTTTTAAAAAGAATTTCTTGTTCTAGAATTGTGGGGCATATGTTATCATAAAAATTGTTGAAACAGCATATCTGGAGCTATGCAGTTGCGACTTTTTAAGGGATGTACTTAACACCTTTTTCAAAGGATTCTCATTGCTCATCACCACTTTGTAGACAGAACATACCCTTATTATCTGAAATTTAGACAAATTAAGTTGAGTGCCAAAAAATTGGGGTGTACAAACTTAAAAATTGTGGGGTATATATCAACATATAACGGACCATTTCAGAACCTTGTAAATCTTAAAATACTCAATTGACTGAAACATTTGCAGCACTTCTCATTTCATGGAACTTCATCCCAAAAGCTATCACTTGATCTGGCTCAAAATAAATCTTTGTCTGTTTAAGAACAATATTGCCAAATTGTGGGCCTTACGATTCTGTCAATCAGACTTCAGCAACTAGATTCAACAAAGGTATTCCAAATGGATAATGTATTCAAATGTATCACTTGTCTGGCCCTTCTTTGTGCATTAAGTTAAATTAGAAAATTGAGTTTGGGGGTATATGCTATAGCACAGAAGTACCCTGAATCTATGAAATTTAGTTAAATGGCAAATTCTTTAAATAAATGGAAAATAAATGGAGATATGCTGAACTGTAATTATAGAGTTAACAGCTTACAACCTGATTTTGCTGTTTTACAGGCTCACAAATATTAATACAAAACCCGTTGGATGAAGGAATGTCTTTTGCGATACAGATCATAAATACCCAACAATTTCTTTCTGTGAATTTTGGGGCATATAAAATTATGGGTGTATTGCATGGAACGGCCCGACATGAATAACTAGGTATTCATTATTGGCTGTACAAAGATTCAGATTCAGATTCAGATTCAGATTTTTTTTTTTTGCAGCTCAGATAACATAATTGAGTATTTGCGCAGTATAAGAATGACAAAATGAGCTACAGGGAGCCCTCTAAGGCAAGAAGTGCCGCTATTGAGGAGCCCCTGTAATAATTATATGAGCGCAGCCATGAGCGAAGCTCACTTAGCACAAGGACAGCTCATTCTGTGTGGTGCTCCTGTCCACAGTGACTGCCTGAACAGGAAGTGCCTGTAGTTGCCATAAAAGTGGAGCTAGTAGTTTAGTCAGAGTTTAGTTTGGTAAATAATTAAAATACCTCAAATATCTTCCAAAATAGCTTTAAAATTTCAGTCTTGTCAGTCTTGTCATATAACAACCTCCAATGACATATTTCAGGGATTTAAATCAACATGTGTATCAACATTGGAAATAATTATTTCCATACCCCTTATTGTAAGAAGTGACTGAAAATTAAAAGTCAACACAAAAGTTAATGACTTAAATTGCTCACCAAGTAAGAAATCATAACAACACTTTTATTGATCTCAGTTATGTAACATCAACAATTTAGCATAATAGATCCGAATTTATAGATCTAAATTTAATACAGATTTGAATTACACAGCTGTCAGTGCAATCTGGCTATCTACCTATCTATCTTTATCTATCTATCTATCTACTTATCTATCTATCTATCTATCTATCTATCTATCTATCTATCTATCTAATCTTATCTATAGATCTGATCTTATCTATCTATTCTATCTATCGCCCATTTTCCCAGTCCTTAAAAAGAAATTGGCCTTCTGCATGGAAAGTTGAAGATAATACAGTAGTTATATGACGATGCTGCGCGAATTTCATGGCAGTGCCGTTTACATATTATTCAAGTGAGCACTCCATTGCTTGTCTTGTGGTATGTCCATGGTATGCTGCGGTATGAGGTATCAGATAAGCCATCAACCAAAGCTCCAAGTGTAATAGGAGCTGAGCTACAAGGCAAAATATCATCGTGTCTGACGTACTCATGCGCTGTACGTTCGACATGACGTTCGACACAATGATATTTTGCCTTGTAGCTCAGCTCCTATTACACTTGGAGCTTTGGTTGATGGCTTATCTGATACCCCTATTAACTGTCCTCATCCCTATTTAATAGTGAAATAACTGAGGTGTAATGGTAGGGCTACACAAGCTGCTAAAGTGTCAAATCTGTAAATCAGACTTTACGGAATTGCCCCTATTCTGGGAACTAAGACCACAAATTGATGCAGATAATACGCTGGAAATGCTTTTTAGGTCATTGGAGAGGACTCGGGTTAATTACAATTACCTTGGAATCATTCATTGTGGGGTCAATTTTGATATTTTAGTATTTTTTGGGGCACTTGTTAGCAAAAAAAACCGAATTCTGATTCGCAACATTTACCCAGAAATGGCTATATCTTAAAAGTAAGCAACCTGTTTATGGTGTTTCATATCCAAAATGGCCTTCAAAGAAGATATAAGTATGCCATTGAGCCTTCTGAAACCAATGAAGCTGACTCAGGCCAAAAAATGGTCTAAAAAAGCATGCGAAATGACAGAAAATATGCAATTTCATAAAAGCCGGAGTGGCCCGGCACATGTCGCATGCCACAAAATTTTTTTTGCACCAATTATCATTTTTTGGCCATAGCCAACTTTCTGTACCACTGGCATATTGAATTTCCAAAAAAAGTTTTTTTCAGCCCACCCTAGCCGCATGCCCCGACCTACTCAACATCTATACATAGCCCACAATCTCAGAGCCTTATAAGGCATAGAATATTCAATTGACACATAACTGGCTGTGCCAGGATATGAGATGTCCTGTTTGTGCAACTACACAAAGGATTAGCTTTTTTATATTAAAGCATATAAATTGTGAGATATATACATACAATGTATACCCCACAAGAATGAAATTTACTTACAGCTCTAGCAATTGATCTGAAGAAATCAGTTTTTTTTTCTCAGTGCCAGAGTGGACCTATGATGTCATAGGTGGATAATTCATTGCCAAGCACTAGAGGATATGCAAAATTGGTGCAATCAATGATGCCATAGGTCAAACTGGCCAATAGCGTCCGTTGTGGACTGTTTCATCATAGCCTTGCAGTTACATCATTGCAAGAGCGGCCAATAATATCACAACAACAACTCAGGTGCAAGGTTGGACTATCCTGGGGAGGGGGCACTCTTCTAAAAGCTGTCTGTCATTTGATCCTCATGTCTCCATATTAACTCCTGTGAACTGTGGAAACCAATAAAACAATATAGGATTAAAGTAATTAATGGTAGTTTTACACTGAAAGGAGCCGCCAACAAAACTGCAAACAGTAAACAAAATGTTTGACTTGACAGCTCCTTATCAAATCCAATTTGGATAAGAAGCATGTTGGTGAAAAACTGTGATTAATTTCCAGTTATCCCATTAACCATGCTTGGTTGAATTTCAGGCACTTTTGGTATCACCAAATATAAACAATCCCCCCTCCCACACCTGAGTTTTTGCAGTGGTATCATTGGCTCATCTGGCATGACATAATTGCAAGGCTATGATGAAGTTGTCTACATGAAATGCTATTGGCCAGTTTGACCTATGACACCATAGCTTACACCAAAGTTGTATAGGTTCCAATGGAGTCTCCAGCTTTGACATCATAGGTCCACACTATGAAAAAAATTTATTTCTTCAGAGTAATTGCGAGAGCTGTAATAGGCAAATCCATTAATTAAAAATGAAGTAATGTTATTTGAGATCATTGATTTTGCAGCTTAACAACCTGATTTTACTGTTTGCTGGGTTTCCAAGTAAAAATCCAGAATTAGTTGAATTATAAACAGAATATTGTGTGTGATAGAATCGTGCATACTTCAAAATTTCTTTTTGTGAATTGCAGGGCATATATCAAAATTGGTTGAACACCATTTTATGGTGCCATATATGCAGTTGAGCATTATTAAGGGAATTACTTTTACACTTTCCACAAATGATTCTCTTTACTTATCAACATTTTGTAGAACACACCCCTATGCTCTGCAATTCACACAAATAAATTTTCTACCAAATTATGGGGCATATAAATTATGGGTATATTACATGGAACTGCCAGCCATGAACAACCAAGCATTCATTATTCTCACAAGGAAATCTAACTTCCTGAAATATACCTGTATGTGTGACCATACAAAAAATTAGCTCCTATTACATTAATAGAAATTGTGGTATATTTACTTGATATATACCCTGTCTGCTCACAGACTCTGAACGAACAGCACAGCTGGAGAGTCTGCCAGAAATCGGATGACCTCCAGCTGACACATTTATTAATATTCAAGTAGGTCAGGTCATGTCCAGGTAGAGGGACCTCATCACTTGGTGCTCATAGGCACAGCTGAGCTGCCAGCAATATATAAACAAATCGCAATCAACAATGTTAAACGATCAATGATGCACTGCCAATGAGTACAATAAAATTATGAAGTTTTCAAATCCTTTAACAGCTATTTCCCACATGATTTAAATGACAGTTTATGGCGTTCTCCAACGAAATTAATCGAAACAACAAACAGGCAACAATGAAACACTCAACCAACCATTCGATTGCTTTTAGAGATCTCAAACAGTTAAGTAATAGATAACGCCCTCGTTTGTGACGATATGCAATATATCCGAGGGCTTTAGCCCGAGGATTATTGCATATCGTCACAAACAAGGGTGTTATCTAAATTATACCACTAAGTACAAAACAAATTAACTTAAATCTCTTTGTTTGCCATTTAATCCTTCTTGTTTGACAACATTTCATTGTATTTGTTGCACATTCATGTTCCTCAGTTCATTTGCTGGATGGCAGCCCTGAAGGCAACAGGTCAGAATTCTTTGTTCTAAGGAAATAATGAAATACGAGGGGCGTTCAGAAAGTTCGAGGCTTTTTTTCATATGGATACTTATTTTCAATCTACAACTACGAATTTTTTACAGGATAAAATTCAGTATATTTGGAATGGATTTCCAAAATTTTGGACAATTGGACACTTTTAAGTCATTCTGTGGTTGCCATGGAAATTGAAAGTTCAGCTTCTTGGGGCAGGTAACACTGAAACCAAGAATGCCAAGAAATTGTGACTGTGAGAGACTTCCCTCTGTCACTTGTATTTGTGAGATTGACAATATTTGACACAAGAAATATGGTATTAGCTTCTAAATATGCTTTCAAGCACACCAAATGTGTGTATTCTTACACTGAACCCATGTAGGAAAGCACTCCTGCATGCCAGATTTGGCGAGGGAAATTCAGTAGGCAAATGAGTGTTTCCCTGACTACATGAGGACTTGTGAGAGAATGGATTCACTAGTATGAACAAGAGACCAAAATGGACAGCATTATCCATCCTAGCTATCCTGTGACATGTTGCTTTACATAAGTCCTGGTTTTTCCTTACTTTAGTCCATGGGGCCTATATATTTCAGGCACCGGAGGAGAAAAGGCTTTGGATGACTGCAATTCTTTCACAGAACTTTGTTTGGAGGACTTCAAGGAACATTTACTTCAATGGGTCAGGTGTATGAATCAATGCTTTTGGTGAGCTTGGGAGTATTGTTTAAGGCTGCGCTTGGGAGTATTTTTTAAGGCTAATATTATATTTCTTGTGTCAAATATTGTCAATCTCACTAATGCAAGTGATAGAGAGAGGTCTGTCATTGCCAAAATTCATGAGCTTTAGTGGTTTCAGTGTTACCTGCCCCAAGAAGCTGAACTTTCAGTTTCCATGCCAACCACAGAATTACTTTAAAATGTTCAAATTGTCCAAAATCTTGGAAATCTATATGCTGAATTTTATCCAGTGAAAAATTCATGGTTCTAGATTGAAAATAAGTGTCCATATAATAAAAAGCCTCGAACTTTCTGAACGCCCTCGTACATCAATTTGTAGATAGAACCTTGTAAATCTTAGAATACTCAATTGACTGAAACATTTGCAGCACTTCTCATTTCATGGAACTTCATCCCAAAAGCTATCATTTGATCTGGCTCAAAATAAATCTTTGTCTGTTTAAGAAAAATATTGTCAAATTGTGGGCCTTACGATTCTGTCAATCAGACTTAAGCAACTAGATTCAACAAAGGTATTCCAAATGGATCATGTATTCAAATGTATCACTTGTCTGGCCGTTATTTGTGCATTGAGTTACATAAGAATTTGAAGATACATAGCACAGAAGTACCCCAAATATATGAAATTAAGTTAATTTGCAAATTCTTTAAATAAATGGAAGCATGTTGATTTTGATAAAAACCTGATATTACTATAGCAGGCTTACAAATATTAGTACAAAGCTTGCTGGACGCAGCAGTCTTTGCGATACATATCATATATACCCCACAATTTTTTTTCAGAATTGTGGGGCATATATCATAAAAACTGTTAAAGCAGCATTTCTGGAGCTATGCATTTGCAATTTTTTGAGAGATGCACTTTAACACCTTTTTTAAAGGATTCTCATTGCTCTGCATCACTTTTTTAGACAGAACATACCCTTATTCTCTGAAATTTAGACAAATGTAGTTTATTACCAAATTATTGTGAATACAAAATTAACTAGATGAGCGCTCGGAGATCGCATACCTCAGCCTGCCTTCAAAGGAAGACTCAGACTGAACAGAACTTTCTAATTCTTGATACGTGTGTATCTGTTATCGATCAATAATCAAGTAATTTATACAACATTAAAATGTGTTTTGTAATTCAGAATATATATTTGTTAAAGTATGATAAAGTAAAATGAACTAGCAGCCCAAGTGAGTGTACATCTCTACATTCTGTTGAGCAGTGCTTGCAGCACGGTAGAGGCCCAATTTTGACTTTCTTTTACTGCAGTGCCAAAAAAGCTCCAATATTCACCAAATTTTAATCAGGTATTGTGAAGTACAAATGACCACATCGTGCCAAAGGAAATCTAAATCCATTGAGAATTGTTGGCAGGAGTCGATTAACAAACACACAAACCCACAAGCATAGATTCAAGAAAGTGGCCACCCTCACAATACTCCGCCGCAGGCTGAGTAACAATTGTGGAGTATATATCAATATATAACAGACAATTTCAGAACCTTGTAAATCTTAGAATATTCAATTGACTGCGAAACATTTGAAGCACTTCTCATTTCAAGGCACTGAATGTCGAAAGTCATCGCTTGATCTGGCTCATCATAAATCATTGTCTGTTTTTAAAGAATAATATTGTCTAATTATATGCCTCAGGATTCTGTCAATCAGACTTCAGCAACTCAATTCAAGAAAGGTATTCCAAATGGATAATGTATTCAAATGTATCACTTGTCTGGCCATTATTTGTGCATTGAGTTACATAAGAATTTGATGGTACATAGCACAAAAGTACCCCAAATATATGAAATTAAGTTAATTTGCAAATTCTTTAAATAAATGGAAGCATGTTGATTTTGATAAAAACCTGATATTACTATAGCAGGCTTACAAATATTAGTACAAAGCTTGCTGGACGCAGGAGCGTTCTTTGCGATACATATCATATATACCCCACAATTTTTTTTCAGAATTGTGGGGCATATATCATAAAAACTGTTAAAGCAGCATTTCTGCAGCTATGCATTTGCAATTTTTTGAGAGATGCACTTTAACACCTTTTTTAAAGGAATCTCATTGCTCTGCATCACTTTTTTAGACAGAACATACCCTTATTCTCTGAAATTTAGACAAATGTAGTTTATTACCAAATTATTGTGAATACAAAATTAACAATTGTGGAGTATATATCAATATATAACAGACAATTTCAGAACCTTGTAAATCTTAGAATATTCAATTGACTGCGAAACATTTGAAGCACTTCTCATTTCATAGCACTGAATGTCGAAAGTCATCGCTTGATCTGGCTCATCATAAATCATTGTCTGTTTTTAAAGAATAATATTGTCTAATTATATGCCTCAGGATTCTGTCAATCAGACTTCAGCAACTCAATTCAAGAAAGGTATTCCAAATGGATAATGTATTCAAATGTATCACTTGTCTGGCCATTATTTGTGCATTGAGTTACATAAGAATTTGATGGTACATAGCACAAAAGTACCCCAAATGTATGAAATTAAGTTAATTGGCAAATTTTTTAAATAAAAGGAAGCATGCTGAATTGTAATAAAAACATGAGATTACTGTTTAACAGGCTTACAAATACTAATACAAACTTGCTGGATGAAGGAGCATTTTTTGAGATACATATCATATATACCCCACAACTTTTTTTTTCAACAATTGTGGGGCATATATCACAAAAAATGATTAATCACCATTTCTTGAGTTTTGTATTTGCCATTTTTTTAAGGGATATACTTGAGAAAATTCTACAAAGGATTTTCATTGCTCATCATTACTTTGCAGACCGAACATCACCTTACCCTCTGAATTAAGACACATTTAGTTTATTACCAAATTATGGGGCATACAAAATTAATGATTGTGGGGTATATATCAATATATAGCCCACAATTTTCAGAGCCTTTCATCAACACTTGGTAATTATTATTGGCTGTACCAGGAAATGTAATGTGTTGTAAGAATGACCATAGAAAGATAGGTATTTTTTGCGATCACTTAAATTGTGGTATATATGCCACAAGAATCAAATTTAGTTAATTGCAGCTGTATCTGTTAATTGAAATTAAATTTTGATTGCAATTATTAAGTTTGCAGTTTAACAACTTGATTTGCTCTACAGGTTGCTAAAATAAATGCAGAACTAAATATTAGAATGATGTATAAAAGATACAATATTTCTTGTGATTCAAGAATATTATATGCCCCACAATTTTTTTTTTTTGGAATTGTGGGCATATAGCATAAAAATCGTTAAAACAGCATTTCTGGAGCTATGCAGTTGCATTTTTTAAAGAGATGTACTTTAACGCCTTTTAAAGGATTCTCATTGCTCAGCATCACTTTTTTTAGACAAAACATACCCTTATTCTCTGAAATCTAGATAAATTTAGTTTATTACCAAATTATTGGGAATACAAAATTAACAATTGTGGAGTATATAACAATATATGACAGACAATTTCAGAACCTTGTAAATCTTAGAATACTCAATTGACTGAAACATTTGCAGCACTTCTCATTTCATGGAACTTCATCCCAAAGCTATCATTTGATCTGGCTCAAAATAAATCTTTGTCTGTTTAAGAAAAATATTGTCAAATTGTGGGCCTTACGATTCTGTCAATCAGACTTCAGCAACTAGATTCAACAAAGGTATTCCAAATGGATCATGTATTCAAATGTATCACTTGTCTGGTCGTTATTTGTGCATTGAGTTACATAAGAATTTGAGGATACATAGCACAGAAGTACCCCAAATGTATGAAATTAAGTTAATTGGCAACTTCTTTAAATAAATGGAAGCATGTTGAATTGTGATAAAAACCTGATATTACTGTAGCAGGCTTACAAATATTAGTACAAAGCTTGCTGGACGCAGGAGTGTTCTTTGCGATACATACCATATATACCCCACAATTTTTTTCAGAATTGTGGGGCATATATCATAAAAACTGTTAAAGCAGCATTTCTGGAGCTATGCAGTTGCAATTTTTTGAGAGATGCACTTAACACCTTTTTTAAAGGATTCTCATTGCTCTGCATCACTTTTTTAGACAGAGCATACCCTTATTCTCTGAAATTTAGACAAATTTAGTTTATTACCAAATTATTGTGAATACAAAATTAACAATTGTGGAGTATATATCAATATATAACAGACAATTTCAGAACCTTGTAAATCTTAGAATATTCAATTGACTGCGAAACATTTGAAGCACTTCTCATTTCATAGCACTGAATGCCGAAAGTCATCGCTTGATCTGGCTCATCATAAATCATTGTCTGTTTTTAAAGAATAATATTGTCTAATTATATGCCTCAGGATTCTGTCAATCAGACTTCAGCAACTCAATTCAAGAAAGGTATTCCAAATGGATAATGTATTCAAATGTATCACTTGTCTGGCCATTATTTGTGCATTGAGTTACATAAGAATTTGATGGTACATAGCACAAAAGTACCCCAAATGTATGAAATTAAGTTAATTGGCAAATTTTTTAAATAAAAGGAAGCATGCTGAATTGTAATAAAAACATAAGATTACTGTTTAACAGGCTTACAAATACTAATACAAACTTGCTGGATGAAGGAGCATTTTTTGCGATACATATCATATATACTCCACTATTTTTTTTTTCAACAATTGTGGGGCATATATCACAAAAAATGATTAATCACCATTTCTTGAGTTTTGTATTTGCCTTTTTTTTAAGGGATATACTTGAGAAAATTCTACAAAGGATTTTCATTGCTCATCATTACTTTGCAGACCGAACATCACCTTATCCTCTAAATTAAGACACATTAAGTTTATTACCAAATTATGGGGCACGCAAAATTAATGATTGTGGGGTATATATCAATATATAGCCCACAATTTTCAGAGCCTTTCATCAACACTTGGTAATTATTATTGGCTGTACCAGAAAATGTAATGTATTGCAAGTGTGACCATAGAAAGACAGGCTTTTTTGGCGATCACTTAATTTGTGGGATATATAAGCCACAAGAATTAAATTTAGTTAGTTGCTGCCATATACGTTAATTATAATTAAATTTTGATTGTAATTATTAAGTTTGCAGTTTAACAACTTGATTTGCTCTACAGGTTCCTCATATAAATGCAGAACTAAATATTAGAATGATGTATAAAAGATACAACATTTATTGTGATTCAAGAATATTATATGCCCCACAATTTTTTTTCTAGAATTGTGATGCATATATCATAAAAACTGTTAAAACAACATTTCTGGAGCTATGCAGTTGCAATTTTTTGAGAGATGTACTTTAACACCTTTTTATAGGATTCTCATTGCTCAGCATTGCTTTTTTAGACAGAACATACCCTTATTATCTGAAATTTAGACAAATGTAGTTTATTACCAAATTATTGGGAATACAAAATTAACAATTGTGGAGTATATATCAATAAATAACAGACAATTTCAGAACCTTGTAAATCTTAGAATATTCAATTGACTGCGAAACATTTGAAGCACTTCTCATTTCATGCACTGAATGTTGAAAGTAATTGCTTGATCTGGCTCATCATAAATCATTGTCTGTTTCTAAAGAATAATATTGTCTAATTATATGCCTCAGGATTCTGTCAATCAGACTTCAGCAACTCAATTCAAGAAAGGTATTCCAAATTGATAATGTATTCAAATGTATCACTTGTCTGGCCATTATTTGTGCATTGAGTTACATAAGAATTTGAGGGTACATAGCACAGAAGTACCCCAAATGTATGAAATTAAGTTAGTGCCTATCTCAAAAATAATGAAGCCACTCAGCTGTTTTCACTGAGGGTCACAAATTTTGAGCTGTATGAAACAACTTCATATTACAGTCTTGCCTTAAATACATTCTTATGCCAAAATCCTGAAAATTTCATGGCAATTTGTCAAAAGGTTATTGAGATAGAGATGAAAGTATATCGAAGTATATCGGAAAACATGCATTTTTTTCACTTATTTAGCGTGACATAGACTTTTTCACCTGATGAGTTCTTTCAATTTTACAAAGTTTGACATGTTCCATTGCTATTTTCTTTTACTTTTTGGAATCTCCACATCCCCAGGCTTCATAAATCCATTGAAACAAGCACTTCCATCCACTTGTTTTGACACGATTGAGCTATTTGGGTTCAAAGGTTGACTTTGTAAAATTGAGTCAAACTTGAATGTTCCTGATCAGAAATGCTCAAGTTTCCCTTCAGCATATTTCAGTTGAATCTTTTTGCCATTGAGATCTAGTAATACATCTACTTAGTTGTTTTGGAGCTTTTTATGATTCTGGAAAATCTAGTTCACGGAAAAATTCCAATGAATAGCTGGAAAGGTGAATGTGTCGCACGCGTAACGCCGAGAGTACTTTCAAATGGTACAGAGCTATGAAAGCTCTGTTTTTAATCTGGATTGGCTCAAAATATAGTACATCTATGAAGTTTTATTAATCTATGAATTAACCCAAGTTTTTGACTGGTTTCTGGTGATTAAATTCAAAAGTTATGTGCGTCACACGCGTAACGCTCTGAAAATTTTTGATCGTATTAAATTTTATTTCTGACAAACAGTGAAGCGATTATTCTAATATTACTTGGAGTGAAAATTAACAATTAATTTCAATAGTTGGGAGTATGTTTCATTGCCTAATTATAAAAATTTTAACATTTATGGCACATTCTTCAAAATTTGGGGCCAAATTGTCTAAAAAGGCAATAAACAGTAACAAAATATTTTTATTTTGCAAATTGTTGCATTTTACCCCAGTTATGATTGATAATTAATATAAAATCGATTTCAGTCAAAACCAGAACATTTTCTGACGAATCATATCACACCAGTACTTAAAATCAGCTTTTTATGTCGAAAAATGGGTAAAATAATCACACTTCTATCATCATTTGCTGAACAGACATTCACTTCGGCGGCACTTATTTGATATCAATTTGAAGCCCACATATAGACGCATAACATAGAGCATTTAAAATCATTTTAAACGAAAAAATAAGCTTCTGGGGTTAATATATGTAAGTTTTGAAAAGAAATTTCGAAAAATTGGGTGTTTTCTCACAATGTATTTGTTGTATTTGAATGACAATCGTCCAGAAGACTTTTAGAAATGTTCCAGTTGTTGTCAAATAAAGAAAACAGATTAACTTTCATGACAAATTACCATTCTGCCCAGTTTTGTTTCACTGCCATGAAAAGTAAAATTTTAAAAATTCTATAATATTCAGCTGTTATCAATTATTTCCACTCATCAAAGCACCATGGCCAATATAGTTTCTGGAACTTAAATATGTTCTTTACAATATGCTTAGGTCGTTTCATACAAAAATACATTTTAAAATTTTGATGGTCATGTCACACTTTGGCTTCATTATTTTTGAGATAGGCCTTAATTGGCAAATTCTTGAAATAAAAGGAAGCATGCTGAATTGTAATAAAAACATGAGATTACTGTTTAACAGGCTGACAAATACTAATACAAAGCTTGCTGGATGAAGGAGCATTTTTTGCGATACATATCATATATACCCCACTTTTTTTTTTCAACAATTGTGGGGCATATATCACAAAAAATGGTTAATCACCATTTCTTGAGTTTTGTATTTGCCTTTTTTTTAAGGGATATACTTGAGAAAATTCTACAAAGAATTTTCATTGCTCATCATTACTTTGCAGACCGAACATCACCTTATCCTCTAAATTAAGACACATTAAGTTTATTACCAAATTATGGGGCACGCAAAATTAATGATTGTGGGGTATATATCAATATATAGCCCACAATTTTCAGAGCATTTCATCAACACTTGGTAATTATTATTGGCTGTACCAGGAAATGTAATGTGTTGTAAGTGTGACCATAGAAAGATAGGCTTTTTTTTGCGATCACTTAATTTGTGGGATATATAAGCCACAAGAATCAAATTTAGTTATTTGCAGCTGTATCCGTTAATTGAAATTAAATTTTGATTGTAATTATTAAGTTTGCAGTTTAACAACTTGATTTGCTCTACAGGTTCCTCATATAAATGCAGAACTAAATATTAGAATGATGTATAAAAGATACAATATTTCTTGTGATACAAGAATATTGTATGCCCCACAATTTTCTTTCTAGAATTGTGGGGAATATATCATAAAAATTGTTTAAACAGCATTTCTGGAGCTATGCAGTTGCAATTTTTTAAGAGATGTACTTTTACGCCTTTTAAAGGATTCTCATTGCTCAGCATCACTTTTTTAGACAGAACATACCCCTATTCTCTGAAATCTAGACAAATTTAGTTTATTACCAAATTATTGGGAATACAAAATTAACAATTGTGGAGTATATAACAATGTATGACAGACAATTTCAGAACCTTGTAAATCTTAGAATACTCAATTGACTGAAACATTTGCAGCACTTCACATTTCATGGAACTTCATCCCAAAAGCTATCATTTGATCGGGCTCAAAATAAATCTTTGTCTGTTTAAGAAAAATATTGTCAAATTGTGGGCCTGACGGTTCTGTCAATCAGACTTAAGCAACTAGATTCAACAAAGGTATTCCAAATGGATCATGTATTCAAATGTATCACTTGTCTGGCCGTTATTTGTGCATTGAGTTACATAAGAATTTGAGGATACATAGCACAGAAGTACCCCAAATGTATGAAATTAAGTTAATTGGCAAATTCTTTAAATAAATGGAAGCATGTTGAATTGTGATAAAAACCTGATATTACTGTAGCAGGCTTACAAATATTAGTACAAAGCTTGCTGGATGAAGGAGCGTTCTTTGCGATACATATCATATATACCCCACAATTTTTTTTCAACAATTGTGGGGAATATATCTCAAAATTTTTTTTTATCGCACAGGACACATGCACAACTTATTTATATTTAACCTGCTGCACCTGTTACATACTAATCAAAATTCTTTCTGATGCTTCCCTTTGGATATGACTCACTAAAATCAGTAGTTTATAGCAGGCATTTTGTTTTTTGATAGTGAATTGTGAACTATGCATTACATTCAGGTTGTTTCAAGTGTACGAGGGGTTTTCCAAAAGTACTGTCCAACTTGCCATAACTTCAGCAATATTTTATGCAAGCCCATGGTATTTGGGTCAGTTAATACTGAGGTAATTTTCTATTGATAACCAAAAAAATCAGATCATTAAAATATAAATATTGGTTGATTTTGTTGCCATGGAAACCAAAAGTCTTGAAATGCTGCCCAGGGCCCAAAACAGACAGTGGCGCAAATGTCTTGTCAAAACATTTAATAATTTTGAGAGACTTTTAATTGCAAACATGTAGAAAACGAGCACCATAATTTCACAACATCTATAAGTGATCAATTGGGGTACATTCGCTTTTCTTCATACTTTTAATCAATTTAAAAGGCAAGTCTTTTTGTGTTCAGGTTGCGTAGTTATGTGTTTTTCCGGTTCTTGGATTCTCTGACATGTCTTGTGTTCCTTAAAAAAAGCCCACATGAGGTACAGATGGTTTTATTTCTCATACTATCTTCTTTGTATGTTTTGTTAGGTGGTCCTTACTCTCTCTGTCAGATTTTGAAAGCAAATTATGTGAATTTCATAGATGTCTGTGATCTCATTTTATGAATCACAAAGTAGCTCATCTCATGGAAGCCAGAGGTTACTAAATCAAGGATGGTTTAGTGACTAAAATATGACATTGTTTCCATTGTTATTAAATTCTTCACAATAAGCCTATTGCTTGCTATAAGAAAAAAATATTGATAAGCTTCGATTTATTAAGTGAGGCCAGTTACATTGGACATGTGTTGAGCTAATAATAAGAAATTACTGCAAAATCTGGGCGCTTTCCATGACTTCACGTTTCCATGGCCACAGAACAACCATTTAATTTCATTTCTAGAATCTGATATTTTGCAGATCAATTGTATATTACTTTAATTTAAATTGACCCAAATTTCATATACCTCTGTAAAATATATCAAAAGTTATGACAAGTTGGACAGAACTTTTGGAAAACCCCTCGTATTTTGCGATGTCTCATTGTGCCCCCCCCTCAAACTATCTCACTGTGCCCCATGCAGCTCTCTTTAGAAAATTTTTTAAATCCTGCGGACCACATACCTATATTGTGGCTCATCATCACACTAAACTAAGACATACAATCAAGGTTTGAATCCCTGGAATTTAATTTGCATTGTATCATTTTTCTTGTGAATTACAACAAAAAGTCGTTAAGCAAAATTATTTACTTTTACTGGCTAAAAAACAAAATATTGAAATTCCACTCTTGTATGCTGTGTAGGCATTCAGGATATAGGACAGTCTCTCACTTTGCTTACTTTTTTTACTATACAAAAGAGGGTTGGTCTGCAAACAGTACCAGCTAGACACTACGGGCTTTGTCTCACTATGCCTGCTGTCTCACTGTGCCCCGTTCTCCCCTACTCCC